>OX465297.1:190226173-190551650 GCA_949987735.1 Leucophora obtusa
TCATACATGCAATTGATAACAAAAAAAAAAAAAAAAAATACTAAAGGGATTATGCATAATAATTTGAAAACCTAAATGTGTTATACATTTACAAAATGAATATCGTATTGAAAAATTTCTTTTATATTCCATTGATAAATTGAAAAAGTGATTATGCATATGGTCCTAAAAGTATTTTAATTTTATTTAAATATAAATAAAAACTATTTTCTAGGGGTTTTCATATAAACTCGTATTCTACTCGTAAACTGTGTAAACCTGGTATATTTATGAGTTTAATGTCAAACTCCATACATTAAAAATATGGTTGTATTTATACAAGGTTTACAAGGAATTTACGAGTTGATATGAAAACCCCTTCTATTTGTGTAATATACATACACAAATATTTGATATAAATTCAATATTTTGTGGAAAATAAATACAAATAAAATTAGGGGATTCATGAAATGTATCGCATAAATATGAAGTATAAATAAACAAAAAGTAATCCAACACACTGAAAGTGTAGTTTGCAGTTTTATATCTTAACATTGTTGCCATATTTTAAATACTATTCACCAATTTCTTCTTAAATTCCGAGATTGTTTACTTAATAATATATTCCTTTATATAAAAGTAAAATATTTTATGACCAATAATGAAAATAATCATGTGTGAGAAAGTATAAAATAAAAAAAAAAATATAAAACGCATTGGTGAATAAAATTTCCAGGGATATTAACATGTTTGTGGCAGAAATGTTGTTTAAAATACGATATTGATTGAACACTATATGAATCCCCTCAATGAAAATATCTAAATATTTTTATATTTTTATTTATTTATCTATTTTTTTTAAACATTTGCTGATATATAATATTAATTGGCATAGTACACATATATACACAACTAACACATTCAAACAATAACATAATCATTAAATAATACATTCAAATCATAACACAAGCATTTACTAACACATTCATACAATACATAGGCATTTATAAACACATTCGTCTAATCACACACATATTCAGCTGTGGATAATTGGTATTCTGTGTAACTGGAAAATCTTTTTAATAATAAATTTTTATTGTGATGTGTGTGTGTGTCATGAGGATTATTTAGTAAAGCCAATTATCATTTATCCGTCTATGACTGTTAAATCTACTAATGTGTAAATTCATAGAAATTTTTTAATTGATTTATATACAATTTTTTTGCATTTTTGTTTTCAATTACATTTGCTGAAATGCAACAACAAATTTTATTGCATTTCATAATGGCATCAAGCCAGATATGAACGTGAGGCAAATGTTATTAAAATTATAGTAACTCAATTTGTTTTTATGATAAACAAAGAACAAAAAAACAATTCCAACAACATTTTTTTAGAACTTGAATGAAAATGATCAAAAACAAAAAAAAAAAAAATTGAAGTAAATAAATAATTGGTAAAATACTTACATGTGATTGTTATTTAAACTTGTATTATTAAATAAGTTAAAAAAAAGAAAAACAAAAATTATTTATTATTGAATTGAAAAAGACAAATGATAAATAAAAAAATTAAGAAAAATTATATGAAAAAATTTGTTTTTCTTTCATCAGTTTTGGATTTTAACAATACCTTTTCCGCTGCTTTTCTATCTGGCAAATATTGTTTAAACAATTTATAGCAAAGGGTAAGTACAAAATATATTTATACTAAAGGTTTAATGGTTATTTAAAAAGTAAATCATTGAATATACAATTAAATTACAAAGAAGTATATTTTTTGACTTCGCCTATCAGTCATTCAACAAACAAAATACACAATGAACTTTCGGTATTAATTAAAATATTTAGTTAATATTCCCAATATATACATAAATAGACATGTCTTTATGAATATCCATACATAATTATATATGATGTGTTATTTTTGAATTTGTTCTTATATTATGCCATATAAAATTTCAACGAATGATATATCGGCCTTCATAATATTAGATATGGTAATATAATTATATATTACATAGTAGGTCTAATCTTTTTGAATATGGGTGAAATCAAAAAATGTTATACTTTTTTTGGGCCAAATTTGTGAGAAGCAAAAAGTGTTAAAATTTCGGTTTTTTCTTAACGGAATCAGTAACCCAGTGTAGAAAATCATTACCAGATATGTGGTTATGTAACTACATACTTGGTAATGGTAACTACTTACTTTTGTTATTACATTTCTTATTACCTTTATATGGCGATGTCGCGAAAAATAATGAGTTGTCGTTACACACCAGCATACGAAAAATCAAAAAATATATCGTTACCTATGTGCTTATCAGTACTGACAAAAATAATGAGTCTAAAAATAGATTTTCAAAAAAATAAATTATATAAAAATAAATATTTTTTATTGTATTTTTTTTTAAATAAAATTTGCTGGTGCGGGAATCGAACCTGGGTCTACAGATTGCCAGTCAACAGCTCTACCATCTGAGCTTTATCGACATGTAATATTTAATAGATAAAAAAATAATTGACCTGCTGCACACAAGTAAGCTTACTCGCCAACATACAAAAAATCAAAAAATATGTGGTTACATATATCCTTACCAGTGTTTAAAAAATATTGAGTCTAAAAATAGATTTCAAAAATTTTCAAAAAAATCTAAAAAATTATTTTGTATTTGAAATAATGATAAAAATAAGTCATTATCAGTAACTCATTATTATATGTTTTAAAATAATGCAGAAGGTAAGTGGGTGCCATTACTGGTACTCCAAAAAATAATGATATGTCATTACCGTTTCTACACTGGGTAGATATGGTATATATAATTATATATTACATAGTACGTCTAATCTTTTTGCATATGGGTGAAATCAAAAAATGTGATACTTTTTTGGGCCAAATTTGTGAGAAGCAAAAAGTGTTAATATTTCGGTTTTTTTTTAATGGAATCAGTAAGTTTAGTCATTATAAACCTAATTGCAAAAAATCTCTTCCACAAGTTATTGCAATAACTTTTTTACTTTTTTTGCACAATTTTAATTTTTTTTTTGTGGTAACGGAGTTTACATTTCCACAAGCAAAAGATATAACAAAAAAAAAATTGCTTACGAATTTTCTTCAATTTATTAGTTTTTCGTATTTGGGTTTTCAACATGCTTTTCAATAACCCGAGTAAAAAAAATTATATATAATCATATGTGGCATATATTACAATATATAATTAGACATGTGGTTATGTATATCCATATATAATTATATATGACGTTTTTTCCGAAAAATTTTATTTATATTATGCCATATATAATTTCATCTAATTAGATATCGGCCTTCATAATATTAGATATGGCATATATAATTATATATTACATAACATGGTTGATCTTATTGCATATATAGTTATATATAGAACTATATCTTAATATATATCGTGGCATTTTAGCAATATATAATTATATATGGTATCATTTAAACAATATATAATTATATATGGTGACAGTTAAACTAGATATTATCATATATGGTGCCATTTAAACAATATATGGTCATATATGGTACCTCATAAACAAAATCTTTCATTCAGTTCCAGATATGATAATATATGGTACTATATATAGTGCGGTATATATTTATATATGGTGTTATTTAAGCTATATATTGTCATATATGGTGCCATTCAAACCATATATTATCATATATGGTGCCATTCAAACCATATATTATCATATATGGTACCATTTAAACCATATATTATCATATATGGTGCAATTTCAACAATATATGCCCATATATGGTACCTCATGAACAATATTTTTAATACAGTTCCACATATGATAATATATGCTACCATATATAGTGCCATATATATTTATATATGGTGTTATTTAAGCAATATATTACCATATATGGTGCCATTTAAACCATATATTATCTTATATGGTGCCATTTCAACAATATATGCTCATATATGGTACCTCATGAACAACATTTTTAATACAGTTCCAGATATGATAATATATGCTACTATATAGTGTCATATATGTTTATATATGCTGTTATTTAAGAAATTTATTAACATATTTGGTGCCATTTAAACCATATATTGTCATATATGGTGCCATTTCAACAATATATGCTCATATATGGTACCTGATGAACGACATTTTTAATACAGATGCAGATACGATAATATATGCTACCATATATAGTCCCATATATATTGATATATGGTGTCATTTAAACAATATTAATATATAGACATATATGGTATCATTTAAACAATATATTGTCATATATGGCACAATTTAAACAATATATGGTGAAATTTGGTACCACATCAACAACATTTTGAATACAATTCCATATAATAATAATTTGAATAATGTAAAACTATGTATGGCGCTATTAAAAATTATCAGATATGTTACTTCATTAACAATATTTATAATACAGTGTCATATATTGTAATATATGTATATCATTCAATATATATTGATGTATGGTAATGGTACAATAATTCCAATATCAGTTGAGATACAATTTGTGGGTCCATATCAACAATTTGTTCAGGTACATTTAATATATATATATGTACATTTAAGTTATAATTTATAAACACTTTATAAAGTTAAATAGTTCCATAAACCTCGTCTAACTGTATAGAATGTTTATGAATATACGATTTAATATATAATAATTACAACTACAAATTCGTGCCATTATCTAAAATTTAATTTAATGTTAGCTTATAATAAAATAAAAATGTATTTCCTAAAAATAAAAATATAGTGTTAATTAATGTTAATATACAATAAGTTTAAGTTTAACATCCCAGACAGAAAAATATAATCGGCACAATGCTGGCAAACCGTTGGCGATGGTCGGTTATGCGTTGGCAGAACGTTGCATTAACTATCTTGGCAAAAAAATAGATTTCAAAAAACATTTTTGAAAAAATTGAGAAAACTTTTTTTAATATTTGCTTTTAAAAACATGAAATTTAACCCAGTCCATCAGATTGTCAGCCAAGACCTCTACACTCTAATCTAACGAGACTTGTTATAGATGTGTGATAGCTACAAATTAAATGAATGATAAAAGCATTTCGAGCTAACTTATAAGCATGGAAAAAAGGTATTCCAGAAATTATTAAATGTATTTTAGAAAATTTTAATTGTATATCACAAAATATTATTTGCACTTCAGAAACTACAATATTACGCAAATTTAATTATTTATTTATTTAGTTGTGTCCAGAAATAATGAAATCTATTTCAGAATTTCATAGCTAATAGAGAAAAATTTCTCAAATACATTTCATAATTTCGGAAATACGATTGATAATTTCTGAAATACAGTTTGATAGTTTCTGAAATATAGTTGTGAATTTCGGAAATACAATTAATAATTTCTGAAACACAATTGATAAAACTGAACTTCAATTGACTAGTTCTGAAATACAATTCATAAATGTGAAAAATAATTGATGAGTTCTAAAACACAATTGATAAAACTGAAATTCAATTGATTATTTCTGAAATACAATTAATAAATTTTAAAACAATTAATACAATTGGAAATGGTGTAGAGCGTCAAAAAGATGTAAATCAAATTATTTTATTCAAAGATTTCAATTTAATAAAAAAATAAATATATAATTTTATAAAAAAATTTATAGAAAAAAAAATTTTTAATTCTATAAAAAGAAATTCATTTTGTAAAAGAAATGCATATTGAACTCGAGCCCTTCTGAGTTTAAACCTTATTTTATTTTTTGAACAGTTGGCAATATATTTCTGGGATCTTATTTAATCCCAAATAAATGGAGATCTTACGTAGTACCCAAATATAATGCGGCATCTAATTTTATCTGTCATTTTTATGGATACTTTTAGATGTCAATCCCCAAATATATTGCTGTTTCTAATTCGATCTGCCATTTTAATACCGAAATAAATCGCTGGATCTAATTCGATCTGCCATTTTTCTGATAAATTTAGATCCAAGTTTATCCCCAAATATATTGCTGGATCTAATTTGATCTGCCATTTTTCAGATCAATTTATATCTAAGTTTATCCACAAATATATTGCTTGATCTAATTCGATGTGCCATTTTTCGGATCAAATTAGATCTAAGTTTATCCCCAAATATATAGCTAGATCTAATTCGATCTGCCACTTTTTCGGATCAAATTAGATCTACGTTTATCCACAAATATATTGCTGGATCTAATTTGATCTGCCAAAATTGAGATCAAATTAGATCTAAGTTTATCCCCAAATATATAACTGGATCTAATTGGATCCGCCATTTTTCGGATCAAATTAGATCTAAAAATATCCGCAAATATATAGCTGGATCCGCCAATTTTCGGATCAAAATAGATCTAGGTTTATCCCTAAAGATATCACTGGACCTCCCAATTTTGAGATATAACTTGATCTTAGTTTATCCCCATATATACAATGGGATCTAATACGATATGATTGGATACACCCAATTTTGAGATCTAATTGGATCAGCTAGTTATTATAGCAGATCTTAAACAATATCAAATTGGATATAATTAGATATTGCGCGAGATCAATTTTTTTTACTCGGGAATATACAATTTGTGTTTATCCAATAATATATTAAAAACGTAACATTTTGCGATCAAAAAATTCTTAAATTGGGTGCAACAAATTTAATTTGTCAAACTAATGTCAGTACTGGCTCGAAATATCGATTCCAAACCAATGAAATGCAAAATCAATCGTTTTTCGCTCCAGCAGTTTAGGGTAAAAAACTGATAACGCTTTTTGATTTGACACAAAATTATTAGTTAAATCATTTTTTGATGCATAAATATTAGTTAAAACACCTCTGTTTATGGTTATTTTAAAATATTTTAAACATTTACCTCCATTTTTTTGAATGCAATATGATGCAAATAATTTTGGTTACGGAGATTAGATTTGGTTACTTTTTTCGTTTTCTTTCAGAAACGCTTTGTCAGGTATGATGCCTACAAGATAAATCCAAATATGCCATTGTTTTTCTTACTCGTTAAATAGTTTGGTGTAAAAATTAGGAACGGAGTTTACAACATTTTTTCAAATCTTATTAAAGACATCTTTTTCATCTCGAGAATGTTACATGCTGCAGAAAACCTTCAAGTCTATTGATTATTTATAGTCCAACGATCACTAATAGATAACTCCAAAATTCTGATGTATGCACTTTTATCAAAAATTATGACGAAAAATCGTTACAGAGTTGAAGTCGTGTTAGCATAGATATACGAAAAATTTGTAAAATGTCTTAATTTTTGTTAAAAGCGATATTTTCCTCTTAATAAAAATTCTTAAAGTTAGTTTTTAGCTTCACTGGTTATTAAAATACAAGCTTTTAAAATTGAAAAACTTTCTGAGTTATTGGTTACGGAGTTTACATTGGGTCTGTAAAATTGGTCACAAATTTTATGTATTAACCAAAAATTGGTCAGGTTGTTATAAATTTTGTTAAACGGGTGAAAATGCGCTGATATATATCAAAATATATAACTCAAATGTAATCCATGCTTTAGAACAGGGGTGCGCTTTTCAAAGGACAATTGTGAATTTACTACTTCACACATATTCTTATGCTCTTTAATTTAGTCGTCAATGAGACAGCGACGAGTGCACTGAAAACAAATATTTATGACATTTAGAAAATATATAATGAAAAATGTTTTTGATATCATGCAATGCCTTTTACGTTATAAAACATTTAAGGAATCTAGGGAATATGTTATTAAAAGACATTATGATTATTTTCATAGTAAGATCTTTCATAATATCTTTAATAGAAATTAAAAAAGAATATAAAAAAATTGCCATAAAAGTATTAATTTAGAAAATTTTGTTTAAAATCTATAAAAAAATATGTTACAGAAAATTGCATTAAGATTGTATAAAAATGTGGAAATTGATAAATATGTAAAAAGATATATTTTTTAATTCCCCCAATTTTTTTCCCAGTGCAGTTCCCTCTCTTGCTCACTAGTACAATTGCCAATCAATTTTGCGCATCCCTGCATTAGAAATTAGCTGGCTACATGGTTTTATCACATTTTTCGATATCACCTATATATAGTTATATATAGAGTCATATATTAACATCTATGGTCACATTTCAGCAATATATAATTACACATGGTGTCATTTAAATAATATATAAATATATATGCTACCAGTTATACTAGATATTATCATATATGGTGCCATTCAAACAATATATTATCATATATGCCGCCATTTAAACATAATGTAATCATTAGAGTCGTCCAAAAAAACATGAAAGTTGGAATTTTTTAAATCTGGTCTTAATTAATGTGAACAAAAGGAATTTGAAATCAAATATTTTGAGTGAGATTTAAGCCGTGGTATGCTTATCTTAACAAATTCAAATATGACAATATCATATTAGAATTTGGACTTGAGGTAGAAGAATATTCTAACTAAATATATGAAAATATAGAAAGTCCGAAAAAACTATACATATAACCCCCTACCTAGACCCCTACGTTCGGCAAAAAAAAATGAAAATTTTTTTTTGAAACCTCCTTGCAAAAATACTTCATATTGGAGGGTGTACGGCGCACTTTTTTTTTTGCCTGTAAGATGGTACGCTCTAATGGGCATACATATTCATATACGTCCATGTCTAGTTCGATGTATGACCATACATGATTTCATATATGTCCATATATCTTCGGATCCGAAATTTGAGGGTATATGACCGTACATGTTCATATATGACCATATATGCTCATACATGATTCACATATGCTCATATATGATCATATATGGTCATATACCTCCATATACCCTCAAATTTCGGATCCAAAGTTATATGGAAATATATGAGATCATGTATGATCATACATTGAACTATGCATGGACGTATATGACTATGTATGCTAGGCTGGGTCGATTTGTGGGGAGGCAAAAAAATCGCCCATGGCTCAGGGAAAATCGTATTCTAGGGATCAAAATAAGAAACTTTGCCGAAGGAACCATACCTCTAAAACGAATTCTACTACCCCTAACTGTTGACTTTTGTCCCGTAGGGTCAAGTTTTGAAAAATCCCACTTTGACCCATTTAGAGTGCCCCAATCGAGTCCAAATGTATGACCGACCCCCACTAACTTTGGAGGGCCGATCCACCCATGCCAGTGGTACACCCCCTGGAACTCCCCTGGGGGGTTCCCCATACAAACATTTTAAAAAATCACCATTTTTGGCACTTTATTTTATTATTTTTTATTTATTTTATTTATTTTTATTATTTTATTTATTTTTTCTCCTTAGAAATTTATTTAGTCAGAACATATGTAAATGAAAAAATTAATTTAACTTAGTAATAGAAAAGAAAAAATGCCCAGACTTGAAAGCAAAAAAGACTTCAAACAGTAATTTTTTTTATTTTCTTTTCTATTACTAAGTTAAATTAATTTTTTCATTTACATATGTTCTGACTAAATAAATTTCTAAAGAGAAAAAATAAATAAAATAATAAAAATAAATAAAATAAATAAAAAATAATAAAATAAAGTGCCAAAAATGGTGATTTTTTAAAATGTTTGTATGGGGAACCCCCCAGGGGAGTTCCAGGGGGTGTGGCACTGGCATGGGTGGATCGGCCCTCCAAAGTTAGTGGGGGTCGGTCATACATTTGGACTCGATTGGGGCACTCTAAATGGGTCAAAGTGGGATTTTTCAAAACTTGACCCTACGGGAAAAAAGTCAACAGTTGGGGGTAGTAGAATTCGTTTTAGAGGTATGGTTCCTTCGGCAAAGTTTATTATTTTGATCCCTAGAATACGATTTTCACTGAGCCATGGGCGATTATTAAATCGACCCGCCCTAATGTATGCCCATTAGGGTGCTCCAAAAAAAAAAAATGTGAGTTATTGTGAGTCAGAAAGTTTCATCAATATTCGCTCAGGAATATTTGTTATATTAATATGTTTAAGAAAAATTAAAATATCTTAAAATTTGACCTCTGACCTCACACAGCGGCAATTTAGTGTATTTATATTTTGCCCTAATTTTCAGGACTGAAGTATTTAATATTGTGTTGTACTATTCCGGCCTAAATTATTTGGAATTAAAAGAAGAAAAAAGAAAAACTTGCCTAAAATCTAAAAAAATGCCAAAAATCGTTGTTTTCCCGAAATCCGCTAAAATTAAATATTTACCTCAGCAAATGAAAAAAGGAATTCCTACAATTTTTGTAGTTTTCAATCTACAATATGTTCTTAATAAAACCTTAAAGTCCAATCGTTGATTTTTTTTAAAATTTCTTTAAAAAAAATTTTTAAAATGTAAAATTGTAGATTTGAAAACAGTGTTTAAGAATTCGGACCTTTTTGGCACTAATTTAAAACGAGTTTGCAAGGCACATGATAAAAAATACTTTTTAATTGAGTACCTTGGAGTTAATAAAATAAGAACATGTTTTTGCATTACATTATTTCTACAAATTTCAAAATTTGGGCTCGAACTTCTTGATTAAGCGTTCTGTGATACATTAGTTGCCGGGGGCAATTGTAATAACTTGGTTTTTTTTAAACCAATTTTAGTTTTTATTGCCTTATTAGAAAGATACTGTTTATTACGATTTTTTAATCCTTTTAATTCAAGACTAATTTAAAATATTAAAAATTTTAATAAATTAAAAAAAGTCATATTTTTCCCATATATACCGTATTTCAAACTTCAGGCCCGTTGAGGCACGTGTTCCTCTTATCCGATTGTCCTAATTTTTTGGGAGACGTGGTTTTACACCCAAATACATATTTAAAGGGGGGGGGGGTCAATAACTGACATTTTTTTTTTGCTCCATACAAAGTTGAAGACCCTAATGCCCATGCATGATCACATGGCCAATGTATGTTCATATATATTTCGATTTTTACATGGGCAGTTACGATAATATATGGTAATATATATAGTCCCATTTTAATAGATATATGTTGTCATTTAAACAATATCTTCCCATGTTATGATGCCATTTGAACAATATACCATATATGCTGCCATTTAAACAATATATTGTCATATATGCTACCTAATCAAATCAAATTTTTAATACAGTTCCAGATGTGATAATATATGCTACTATATTGGGTGTATAACTCACAAATGCGGGATTTTTGGAAAATTTTGGGTGTTTATTGTGAAACATTGGTACAAATCGTTAGCTATGACATTTTCCCATCATTCTGGCAACATATGGATTCCGAACCAAAAGAACTACGCATTTTTGAGGCAAAGAACGATATTCTGTTCTGAAGTGCAGCGTATTCCAGTGAGAGTATTCTGCATCTATCGAAACAAATGGTAGTCGGACGGGGCAAGGTCTGGACTATGAGGCGGGCAGCAGGCTCTGAACTTTACTCACTCATGGTGTCGGGAAAAGGGGTTGACTATCAACCCAACGAAGACGATCCTGGTACCATTCACAAGGAGAAGAAGGGTCAACCTGGCCGAACCTGTTGTTGGGGAAAAAACGCTAGGCTTCTCGGATAGTGTGAAATATTTAAGGGTGACTCTAGACAAATCGCTTACATGGAATGATTATCTGGACACCGTAACCAAGAAGGCCACCAGGGCATATTATGCCTGTCAAAGGCTCTTTGGGAGAACATGGGGTCTAAGACCACACATGGTCTACTGGTCATTCGACACCATTGTAAAACCTGTGATCACTTATGCTGCCTTAGCATTGTGGCCAAAGGTTGAGCAGTCAACGGCAAAGGATACTCTGAACAAGTTGTATCGGCTGGTGTGTACTGGCATTACGGGGGCTGGGGGGTCGTGCCCAACGGATGCCATTGGGGGCATGTTGGGTATTCCACCATTGCATATCTCCGTGAAGGAAGCTGCAAGCTTGGGCTCACTTCATCTCCGGGGGGTCGGGGACATGAGGAGTGGGGACCTAAAGGGACACATGAAGATCGCCGGGATCTTTATAGACGACCCAATCTAAAGGGTCGCGGATAAAATGATCCCAGAGCAAATCTTTGTCAGGTATTTTGACATCATGTCATTTGACAGGCATATGTGAATCAGTCGGACTTGGAAGCCCGAAGAGAGGGCTCAGATATGGTTCACTGATGGCTCGAAACAAGCTAATGGTGACACGGGGGCAGGTGCCTTTGGACCCAGATTCCAAAGTGCTCTACCAATGGGCAAATACCCCTCCGTCTTTCTGGCGGAGATTTTCGCCATCTGCGTATGTGTGAGAGAGTCCCTGCAGAGAGGCACGGTTAGATCCCGCATCTACATTCTTTCTGACAGCCAGGCTGCGCTAAAGGCTATTGGAGCTTACGGGGTATCATCTGGTCTGGTCATGGAGTGTGTGGAAATTCTCAAAGAACTTGGTATGAAAAAGTCCCTTACACTGGGATGGATTCCTGGTCATGAAGGCACGAGGGTAACGAAAGGGCTGATTGTCCAGCCAATTGTGGAGCCCGACGACCCTTCATCGGTCCGGAACCATTCTTTGAGATACCTAGGGGGTATGCTAGGGAAAAACTCAGGCAGTGGAGAGAGACTGAGTTTGCAAAACATTGGGAAACTTCTGCTGGCCAAAGACAGGCCAAAAGATTTATTTCCCTGTCCAGCGGAGTATCAAAGCGACTATTGTCACTTGACAGGGGTAACCTTAGGACCCTGACGGGATACTTAACTGGACACTGTGGGCTCAGGTACCAGCCTCACAAACAGGGCCGGTCAGACACTGATGTTTGCAGGTTTTGTGAGCTGGAAAATGAGACATCGGAGCATGTTCTCTGCGAATATCCGAGACTGTGCGACAGGAGGATCAGATTTCTGGGTGACCGCTTTGTGTCATCTTCGAACGTTTGGGAAATTCTCCTAACAGGATTATTGGCTATATTGGTAGCCTGAATCTCTAGGGAACTCTAGGCAGCACAAAAGATCTATATTGGTCGCGGTGCATAGTGCCTTCGTATCTATTCTAATCTAATAAGGCGGGTGAGGCAAAACTTCCCAGCCACTATTTTCTAAATAGTTTTTAGCCGGTCTTGCTACATGTGGCCGAGCGTTGTCATGATGGAATATTACAGCTTCATGTCTGGTCGGATATTCCTAACATTTTTCGGTCTATGCTCGCATCAAGTGAATCAGTTGTGTTCATTACAGGGTCCCTGTGATCGTCTAGCCCTATTTCAGCAGTTAATAGTAAATGGAACCCTTTGGGTGCCACCAAATACAGAGCATTACCTTGGATCCATTGATATTCGGTATTGGCGTTGATTTTATTGGGAGGCCGGGCTCTACGTACAATATCCTGCACTTCGGGTTGTCGAAGCAATCCATTTTTCATCGCCAGTAATGATTTGATGCCAAAATGAATTCTTTTTATGGCATTTAAGCATCATTTCGGATATGCAAAATTGTCTTTCAACGTCTCTCGGCTTCAACTCTTGTGGTACCAAATTTAATTGCTTTTGCATGAATTCTGCTATCTGCAAACATTTTGAAATTGCTGCTTGAGTGACTCCCAATGATTTTGCAAGTTCTGCTTGAGTTTGACAACAATATTCATCGAATAATGCTGATCTGGGCGGCCTTTGTCTTCCGTGTCAAAATCACTACATCTGAACCGCGCAAACCAGCTCTCGAATATTGAAATCGATGGAACATATTCAAGATAAGCTTCGGTGAGCAATCAATGTACTTCAGCTGCACTTTTTTTCAAATTGAGAAAGTAAAGCAAAACTTCCCACAAATGATGCTTTGTTGTCACAAAATTCGACATTTTCGAAGCAAAAAAAAAACTTTGTGGTTTACAGTATTTCGTTCAATGACTAAGACATAAATGACAGCCGTTTACCCTCCAAAACGCCATATAAGTTATTAAAGACACAGACCATGTGTAAAAAATACGCCATACCCAATATAATTAGATGAACTATAAAAACAAATTTTTTATGGAGGAAAAAAATTTTGTCAACGTTTTGTCGAAGCAGTCGATTTCTTCTTTCCTCAAGGATTCTGGCAGAAGTAGAACACACCTGTTGGCTAGTAGCTGAACTGACTGGAATACACATTATTTGTGTAACCAGTTGTTGAAGAAGAGGAAGATCTCTGGTATTTTTCCAAAATTGAAAAATATGACAATCTGGTTTAATATAATTACACTGAGAGAATTTAGCTGGGTGAGTTTTAATGAAAATTTTCAGTAAATTAATGAAGTTTTCTTCACAAAATAAATGAAAAATTTCATAAATATGATGAAAAAGCTTCATATATGTTTTATGAAACTAGTTTTAGTGAAACTTTTTCATTGACTGTGTGAAAGTTTTAATAAATGAAATGAAATTTTTTACAACATTTTATGAAAAATTCCATTAATTCAATGAAAAAATTCAACGGACGAGTTCCAGTGCAACTTCGTTATTTTTATGAAAAAATTCATTAATATCTTTGCACAATACTTGTTAGTCTACATTTTTGGATATTATAAGAAATATTGGAAAATTGGAGATAATGCTTTCAAAACTACTTCTTCAAAAGTATACGTTCATGTATGTTTACAGCTTTTTCAGAAGTAATTCTGATTCACTTCAAAAAATCACTTCTTTCGTTGCTTCCAAATTATCCGTTAGTATATTTTTACAGCCTTTTTAGAATTACTCCTGAACTAATTCCAAAAATCACTTAAGTATTGCTTCGAAAGCATAATTGCTCTAACAGTGATCATAAAAAGTGATTTTGGTATCATTTAGTATTTGTAAATAGATGATCGCGGGTTCGATTCCTGGAGGGACCAATATTTTTTAAATTTTTTATATTTTTTTTTTAATATTTATAATTAATTTGCTTAATTTCAATATTTTTCTTAATTTTTCTATTTTTAAAAAAATATATAATAAAAATGATGAAAAATTCCTTTTTATGCGCTTATGAATATAGTACTGAAAATAAAACTGAATTGCAGTGCACCTTTGCACTTGTTTAAAAAGTACTTTTATTGAAAAGAATAAAGCACAATATCTCGCAATAACAAAGTGGTGCTTTTATGCCAGTCAACTTTTATATCAAAGAATAGCTCAGCGGTAGAGATCTAGACTAGCAATCATGAGTTCGCAAGTTCGATACCCGGTGGCGGTAATAAAAAAACTTGTAAAGTAAGAAATATATAATGTTTTTTTGAGAGGAATTTTTTTTAACTTTTAATTGATGAAAAAGAGCTTCCTTTGCACTCTTTCAAAAAGTACTGAAAAAATGTTAAAGTGGGAGTACCCCACTAATGAAAAATCCATATGATACCTGTCAAAATTTAATGACAATTCGTTCATTAGTGAACAAGTTACACCTGTTTTAGTGACGCTACTTTGGCGATTTTGAAAACAATGGATTTAAAGCAACTTCGTGTATTAATTTATTATTGCTTTTTAATGGGAAAAAATACGGTTCAATCCTAACCTTGGCTTGATAAGTATTATTTGGATTCTGCTCCATCGAGGCAAATGGTAGAAAAGTGGTTTGCTGACTTTAAACGTGGTTTTGCAAACACCGATGACCAAACGAGGTGGTGATACCGGAAAACATTAGAAAAGTTCACAAAATCGTTTTGGTAGACCGTAGATTGAAGTCACAGGAGATAGCTGATACCTTAAAGATATCGAAGGAACGTGTCGGCTTTATTTTGCATGAACATTTGTCAATAGAAAGCTGTTTTCCAAATAGGTGCCGCGTTTGCTCACAGTGCACCAAAGTGTTGATGATTCTGAGAGCTGTTTCGAGCTGTTTCGGCGAGATAAAAAGAACTTTTTGCTTCGGTGTGTGACAATAGGCATTCAGCTGAGTGGACAGTAAATGGCGAACCTCGTCCGAAGAAGCGCGGCTGGAATTTTGTACACTGATTACCTTGGAAAAGGCCGGAACATTACCTTAAAAAGGGCCAGACAATCGATCGCTATATGACCCAAGTGGTGCGTTTGTGGGAGGAAATTGCAAAAAACTGCACAATATGAAAAGGCAAAAATTTCTGTTTAAGCAAGGCAATGCGCCGTGTCACAAGTCGTTGGCTACCATGGCCAAATTGCACGAATTACACTTTCAAATGCTTATGCACCAGATTTATTCGCCAGATTTGGCTTCCAGCCATTTTACCTATTTTTAGACTTCAAAAATGCTTGCTGAAAAGAGTTTTGGTTCGAATGAAGAGGATATTGAAACGACAGAGGCCTATTTTGAGGCCAAAGATAAATCATTCTATAAATAAGGTATCGAAATGTTAGAAAGGCGTTGGAGTGATGGTATCGCTCTTGAAAGAGACTAAAGTCGAATTTTGCAAAAAAAATTTTATTTTATTGGTTATCCTACGGACTTCGCAGCCGATATGTTATCTTTAAACTCAAAATAATCGCCGATTTTGGGTTCTTCAAACAATATTGAAGTTACAAATATTTTCTGCATATAAAAACATTGTTTATTTGATATTTGCAGCCCCCTTGTGAACATTTTTATTACAAATTAATCAGAATTCTTTAAATATCTTATAATTGTAATCTAAGCATTATAAAAAATAATTTTCCAAAAAATTCCCGAGAAGTGCCTTCCTTGGAATACCCGTCATAAACTCTAAAATAACCTAAAATATAAAAAGCCAAATGTAGTTTTTGCAACCCGTATAAAATTGTATGGAACATTATTTAATTAAACCCTAATTTCGCCTATTAGTAAAAAGATACTTTTAATTCACACGAGACATTGTCCTTGACATTTTTGGTGTAACACAATTTATTTCTATTATTTACTTAAAGACTAAAATATTTGAAAGCATTATGAAACATAAATATTGTGGTCATTTGAAATATGATAAACAAATAACTACATGAGAACTTTTGAAAATAAAACCAAATACCAAGAACCATAAACAATAGAAATAAGTATTAAAGTCATAAATTTTGAGGATATTTATGTACAATAGAGGTTTTCATATAAACTCCTATTTTACTCGTAAATGGTATAAACCTGGCATGTTTATGAGTTTAATGTCAAACTTCATACATACATGGATTTATACAAGGTTTACAAGGAATTTACAAGTTTATATGAAAACCCCTAATATATATAATAATATTGTGGTATTAATCTTATGACACTTTATAAAAACCACACAAATACTTATAACCCTCACTTTAGGGTGACCTTCATTATATGGGCAAAAAAATGGCAACCTGTGACCCGTCCCCGCCTCTAGAAATTTTCGTTTGGGTATTAAGTAGAATACATCACGCAAAAAATTAAGATGATCGTATGACGGAAAAACGTGACGCATCGGCCATGAAAATCGTCAAATTTTTATTTTAAGGGGCATCCTAATATACATATTAGGGTGGGTCAAATTATTCGGGTGAATAAAAGAGTGAAACGCGTAGAGCAAAATTATAAGAAAATTCCCTACACCTACAAAAAAATTTTGTTGTACCAACCGAATTTGGTTCCAACCGAATCGTTCGGTTGCTGCAACCGATAATTCGGTTGTCACAACCCTATTTCTGTTGTTCCAACTGAAATGGGGTTGTTGCAACCGAAATAGGGTTGGAACAACCGAATTTTATAAAAGTAAAACCTAGATCCGGCCGAAAGACATAAATATTTCAGTTTGAGATATTTTAAAAACTGTATAAATTTGTTGGAAAACAACACGTTATCATTAAAACAAAACATCATGTGTTTTTAGTTCGCGTTTGTTTTGAACAAAATTTTATTAGCTTTAAGAGTCTTTTTGCACTTTGTTAAAATTATTTTATTAAAGTTTTGATTTAAAGAAATAAAAAACTTGCAACTACTGCCATATCGTGGAAAAACACAAATATAGTTGCTCTTTTCGGATCAATTTATTCCATGTTGTTGGAGTATCTACACAAATCCTGATGAAATAACACTGTCAGATACAGGAATTCCATCGCACATTCAGGGAACCGAGCGATTTGTGCAGCTGCTAACGCATGTCTCACGGCGACTAATTGCAAAAAATCGAGACGATGTTATGCCAGTTACTCTTGAAAGTCACACCCGAATACATCGAGTGGACTGTAAAAAAGACTTAAAAAACTGACCCTTTTTAAATGCTTTAACAAATTAGACCAGCCTTTTTTATACTAAAGGAGTTCTATTGTTTATATTTACAAAATAAAACGCGAATTTAAAAAGAGTTGTATTTTTACAGATTGTTCAATGACATTACAAACTTGTTTTTGTGTAACTTCTCAAAAAAAGGTTTCTAAAGTTTTGTTTGAAAAGACGAAGCAGAGATAAGCCCAACATTAATTGAAAAATGTGTTTCTTTTGCATATTGTTACGTTTTTACCTTTTAAAAACGTTGATTTATTTCCTTAAAATAAACCGGGTTCTTTTCTATTGCAATCAAAATAACCAGTCCCAACGCTGACACCAATTGTTACATTTTAACCTTTAAAAACGTTCGTTTATCTTTCTTATATAAACCGGCCTGGTGCTCTCTCAGCAATAATAACAACCAATTAAAATAACCCAACACACTCTTAAGTTTGAAATAGATTAAACACTCGTATTTACTTACACACTATTACACAAAATCTCTTTATTTTAATACAACGACGTAGTAGAGCGCTACTAACTCTAATACTACACTAACTTTACAAACTCTTAGCGCAGTCTTAACAGGACGAATGTTAATAATCAACTTTACCTCTACTAATGTTAATGCGCGCCTTATATAGTAACAGCCATGTTTCTACAAAAGTTTGGAAAATTCTAGTATGTTAAATACAACATTCCCACAAACATTAATAATCAACCAACTGCTTAACATTATTTATGGCATTTTACCTTAGCATATGCTTAGGTGTATAATTAATTGTAGTGATACGTTGTCAGATTGACGTATTTTGTACATCCTGTCTCTTGGGCTATTTTCTTCCAGAAAAATTTCCAGAGTTTTCTGTACTAGACCAATCCAATTTCGTAACAATATAAAACAAATATTTCAAATAGGAATTTTCGTCTCTCGGCTGGAGCTAGGTCTTGATTTTAAACCAATAGTTTCTTGGGTAAGTTTTCTTGCAATTCTTTGTAGATTATGTTTTTTCTATACGCCTTTTGACAAAAACAATGCACCCACCCTAATATACATATTCACACACATACACAAGTATATACGTTTGAAAATTTATAATTATGGTTATGTTTAACAAATATTATCATATCTTCTCGTTTTGATAATTAATGTCTGTTAGGCTTTAATTAAATATTCAATTAGACAAGTTTGTTTGGTCCAAGAATATTACTGTTTTGGAAAGTTTCAAATTATGAATTATTGAGATTCTTAAATTTCTTAAAATATATTTAAAAGGGTATTAGGTTTTTACGGAAATAATTACATGGCACTACAATATTCATAATATTGAAGTGATAACAAAAATCGATTAACAAATCGTCTATATGTAGACATCTATATATCAACTATCCTAAAATATAAAGACTAGTTTGCATATGACCCTAGAACTATTTCAAAATTGTATATTTCATGACGAAGTATTGTAAAACAATTTAAATTGAAAACAAATCTGTCTACTAAACTTAAACCCAATTAATGCGGAAACTTTTTTAATGGCCGCGAAATAGTATGTTATATTTCTATATATTTTTGTGAGACCTGTACCCCATTCCTGTATTTCTCGCAACGAAAAATTTTTCGCAAAAATCATATAAAATGCAATCCTACTCTATTTTACACAGTGTAAGCAGCAAACAATGGAATATATTCAAAAACAAAAAGCCAATAATGCACTGCATGTAAACTATTTCTCTACCTAATTATGTATTGGTCACCCTGTATAAAGCAGGACGATCATGCATTTTTCGATGCAAAAATTTCTCGCTATATAGTTTTTGATATTTGGAAAAAAAATGCAAAAAGTTATATCACTACACAGAGAATAAAATTTAATTGTTGCAACCAAATTTTTGCCAACCGAATTGTTTAGTTGGAGTCACCGATATATTCGTTTGTTGCAACAGAAATTCGGGTAATATAACAGAATATCAGTTAAAACAATATATTTCTTATTCGGTTGCTGTAACCAAATTATTCGGATGGCCAAAGTTCTGTTATCGCAATGAATGTGTTTTCTGTATATAATATACACACATATTTCTGAATATATAAAATATAAAATGCATTAAAACAATTGAAAATTAAGCATAATGAATGTTAACTAACTAAAAAGATAGATACAAATAATTTGAGAATTTTACGATAGTCTAAGAAATATAAAGTATGTAAGGGAAGGTATTCCAACAGAAACACTAACATGGTCTCACAAGTTTCCGGACTGACATACATATTCAAATATATCATCTCTCAGCGAATAGGCCAATAAGTACAAATTTCTGCCGAGTTTAATCCCTAAACTTAATATATTTTAAAAATTATTTTTAAATAAATATATTTCTTCAATACATATTTGAAGTAAAACAAAAACTCTATTATAGCAATTGGTATACCTTCCTCATTAAAAAACTTAGTTGGGAAATCACCTCTCAACTGTAGTTTTCATTCAACTTTATTTAAAAGTTTTTTCATTCACTTTACTGCCAACAGTTGTTGATATTGTTGTTGTCTCTAATAAACTCACTCGAATTGTGGTGACGCCGTAGTGGTCGCATATTTATTTATTCGTTAGGTTTTTTTCTTTAAGAATAAATTTGAATTTTAATATTATATTTTTTTTCCTTGCCTTGGTTTACTGGAATGTGTATAGTAAAAGTAGTTATGCCATAGTAAAGAATTCTGTAGAGAAATTATACCAACACGAACAAAATGACGCCCAAAATATTTTTAAATTTAAGTTAAGTTTTACTGTTGCACGAATACTTTCATAACCCATACTGTAGGATGTAAAATATATTAATTTTATTGTTACATTTGTCACATAAAACCTAAAAAAGACTTTTTGTCCTCACTGTTCTGTTTTCTATCGGGTACCTTTACTGAACGATATAAAAATATATGGATAAACTAGCTTAACGATAAATTTACTCAGCCAGCCAATATAAACGTTTTCCATTTTAAAAGTGAAGAAATTTACAAAATTGTTCTTAAAAAATTTTAATTTGAATTGGCTGCTTTAGAAATATCAATGAAGTGTACATATGAGGAATTTGGAGAAGGGTTGCCACAGGGCAAACTTCATACTATATTTTAGTACAGTGTCATATAGACAATCGCAATTTAATTTAGTAAAATTAAGTTTGAAAGAAGAATAAACGTTTTTCTCTATAAATTATAAACACCATTAATTTTAAAATTAGATTAAAATAGATTCTGCCTTTTTCTATAAACAGGTTTCCTCAGTGATATTACGTTAAATTGTATTAACTGGGGTGTCCCAGTTGCAACCTATCTCTATAATAGCTATATACGCCAACTTTTGAATGTGTCAATAACTTTAACGTAAAAGTTCAACAGTTGTTTAAAAAGTAAATCACTAAAGTTGTTTCAATTGAATAAGCAGTTAAATTGCAAAGAAATATATTTTTAACTTTTTAATTCAGTCATTCAACAAATAAAATACACAACATAAGGACTTTTGGTAGAAGTTAAAAACTTCAATCAAAATTTTCTGTTAAAAACAATATTTTTACCGACTTTGCCAGTTAATTAATAATTAAAAATAAACAACAAAATGCAATTGCTTTAAACGAAAAGTGGGTCCTTTTTTAACTTATTTTCAATTATTTTAATGTACATATTTTTTTATTAAAGCAACACTCATGAAATTCTTGCTATTAATTAACGTGTTGCTTCCTTTGGAGAGGGGATGGAGAAGAAATGAAATGTGGTGAAAGATGAAGGGCTTCAAATATGGTTCTAACCGGATCGTCCGGTTGCTGCAACCGATAATTCGGTTGGCACTCCCCTATTTCTGTTGATGCAACTGAAATAGGGTTGAAACAACCGAAAATTTTTGGTTCAACCAAATTCGGTTGGGCCAACAAATTTTTTTTTGTAGGTGTTAATTTTAAATTAAATTAAGAATATTATTTTTAGATCTAGAAAAATAATATCAAGAAGTTCCATCAATACACCCATAAAACAGATTCAGTTCTGATAACCCCATTTGTAGTCAATCGCATGGTTCGGTTGTGGCAGCCGAATTTTTCAGTTGTGGCAACAGAAAACCAATTGAGACAAGACTTATTTGACTTTGATGACGGAATTTTAGTTGTATCAAGTATAATTCGATAGCCACAAACGAAAAATTCATTTGATGCAACTGAACCATTCGATTGGCAACAAATGGGGTTGTCAGCACTAGAGTTTGCTGTTCGGTTTTAACCGAAACCGCGGTTTTTGAAGTCTCAAAACCGAAACCGAAAACCGACAAAAATAAGTCGGTTTTTAGCAAATACTGAAAGCATTTAAAATAATTAAATAAATTACATATAATTGAGCCTAGAATTTCGAAAAGGGTTCAGCTCTTATTTTACAAAATTCTGTATTTAATTGTAAAGAACAATTTCTCCATTAAATATTACTTTAACAATTTTTTGTTTTTACTACTGCCGATAATATAAGCTGAGGATTATAATTTTAGGAAAAAAACCAACAAAAGTCATGTAGTTTAAGAGATATGAATTTCACGTATTCAGTTTAGATTTTCACCGCTTATTTTTCCAAAAAGTTTTATTTCGTAGTCCGCGAAATTTATTGTATAAAATTTCAACTTTATATTGTTTTAAACAAATTGCTAAATTCCAAATTTAAACTCTTTAAATACAGTTTAATCTGCCGAAAAAAGAATAAAAAATTTAAATTCATAACGGTTTCTGCGTTTTTTCCCCAGCAATGGTGTTATTGCCTTTATTCGAGTGAGATTTTCAATCGAACTTTAATAAATATCTTGAATGTATTAAAATATTTAATTGTTTAAAACAATTCTATTAATATCACAAGAAAACCGAAAAATAACCGAAACCGCGGTTTTTATAATTTTGAAAAACCGAAACCGCGGTTTTCGGTTTTTACCAAACTCTAGTCAGCACCGAATTTATTTTCTGGGTGTATCCGCTCAGGAATATGTGTTATATTATTATCCCGGTGAAAAATGTTCATATATGCTCAAATATGTTCATATATGGTTTATGTATGAACACATATGAACAAATATGGATTTTTTATGAACATATATGGATTTTATATGAACATATATGGAAGTATATGTGATTCCATATATGGAAAAAGATTTCATATACAGACAAATATTGAAGTATATGTTATTCCATTTATGCAAAAGGGACTCGTAAATGAACATATTTGAAAGAATACATTTTTTCATATGTTTAAAAGGAGCTCATATGGATAAATATGGAATTATATTTAATGCCGTGAATAAAAAAAGGAACGTATGTAGTGCCTAATTTGAATGTCATACATAAATTTATATCTATAGTACAACCTTATAATAAAGGACAGCAACGTTTGAATGTATTCGAATATATTTAATAAATGTATATGTTTATATATGTACATATACTTAGGTGTTACCTTATTTTTCGAATCCATGCATATATGGTTGAACCATAAATGTTCATATATGGACATTTTTCACCGGGATGTTTAAAAAAAAAAAATTAAAATCTCCTCAAATTTGACCTCTGACCTTAAACAGGGGCAATTTAATGTATTTGTATTTTGCCCTAATTTTCAGGATTGAAGTCTTTAATCTTGTGTTGTTATATTGCGGCAAAAATCATGTGAAATTAAAAGAAGAAAAAAGATAATTTGCCTAAAAGCTAAATAAATGCCAAATATCGCTCTTTTCTCGAAATCCGCTCAAAGAAAATCTCTGCCGCAGCCAAATTAAAAAACGAAATCCTATAATGTTTGTAGTTTTTCATCTCTAATATGTTCTCAATAAAACCTTAAAGTGCAATCGTTGATTTTTGAAAATTTCTTTAAAAAAATTTAAAAAATTTAAAATTATAGATTTGAAAACAGTGTTTAAGAATTCCGACCTTTTTAGCACTAATTTAGAACGAGTTAACAAAACACAATAAAAAAAAATAATTCTTATCTGAGTTCGTGGAATCTATAGAATAGAAAAATGTTTCTGTAGTAGATTATTTCAAAAAATTTTAAAATTTGGACCCGAATTTCTTGATTAAGTGGCCTGCGACATATCAGTTGCCTGGGGAAATTGTTATAACTCTGCTGATTTTTAACCGATTTTATTTTTTTATTACAAAGAGAATTCACTCTAGATAACAATTCTTTAATGTTTATAATTCGAGTTGGTTTTCAAATATAAATGTTTTCGAGAAAATGCACAAAAAGACATATTTTCTCCTTGTAATCAGTGTTCCAAACTTCAGGGCCGATGCGGCACGTCTTCCCGATGTCCGATTATCCTAATTTTTTGGCAAACGTAGTTTTACACCCAAATAAATATTTCCAACTCAAAAAAAAAAATTTTTTTTTGGATTACCCTAGTGTCCAAAAAAGGTTACATTAATTCAACATATGTGAAATCAAAAAATGTGATAAATTTTTGGGCCAAATTTGTGAGAAGCAAAAAGTGTTAATATTTCGGTTTTTTCTTAATGGAATCAGTAAGTTTAGTCATTATAAACCTAATTGCAAACAATTTTTCTACAAGTTCTCGCAATAACTTTTTTTGCACAATTTTAATTTTTTTTGTTGTAACGGAGTTTGCATTTCTGCAAGCAAAAGATATAACAAAAAAAAATTGCGTACGAATTTTCTTCAATTTATTAGTCTTTCGTATTTGGGTTATCAACTTGCTTTCCAATGACATATAATTTGTGTTGATCAAATTGGCGGTTTCGCGAATAAAAATACAATTCATTCCTCGAAAAAAATTTTTATTTTTTTTTTAATTTCGTATTTTTGGTCCTTTTTTGCTTTTATGCTTTTCAAAAATATAAAATTTTTTAAATTCCAAACAGCGGTTACGCAGTTACAGAATAATATATTAAAAATATAACATTTCGCGATCAAAAAATTCTTAAATTGCGTGAAACAAATTTAATTTGTCAAACTAATGTCAGTAATGACTCAAGTCAAAACCAATGAAATGCAAAATCCATCGTTTTTCGCTCCAGCACCTTAGGGTAAAAAACTGTTAACTTTTTTTGATTTGACGCAAAATTAATTGTTGAGTCGTCTTTTGACACATAAATATTAGTTGAATCACCTCTGTTTATGGTTATTCTAAAATATTTTAAACATTTATCTGCATTTATTTGAATGAAATCTGATGCAAACAAATGTGGTTACGGAGTTTACAGTTACGGAGTTTACATTTGGTTACTCTTTTCGGTTTCTTTCAGAAACGCTTTGTCAGAATTTTTTTTTCCGAAACAAAATCGCTTGATGTCTACAAGATGAATTCAAATATGACATTGTTTTTCTACTCGTTAAATAGTTTGGTGTAAAAATTAGGAACGGAGTTTACAACATTTTTTCAAATCTTATTAAAGACATCGTTTTTCATCTGTAGAATGTTACTTGCTGCAGAAAAGCTTCAAGTCTGTTATACTGGGTGATTGCTTATAGTCCAACGATCATTTGAGTATATAGCATTATACTTATGGGAATATAAATAATAGATAACTCCAAAATTCTGGTATATGCATTTTTATCAAAAATTATGACGAAAAATCGTTACAGAGTTGATCACGACTTCAACTAAGATATAGCTAAGATATACGAAGAAGTTTGTAAAATATGTTAATTTTTATTAAAAACGGCACTTTTCCTCTACATAAAAATTCTTACAGTTGGTGTTTAGCTTTATTGGTTATTAAAATATAAGCTATTAAAGTTAAAAAACCTTATGAGATACTTGTTACGGAGTTTACATTTGGCCAAAAATTTTATGTATTAACCAAAAATTGGTGAGATTGTTATAAATTTTGTAAAACAGGTGACAATGCGCTGATATATATCGAAATATGTAACTCAAATGAAATTCGTACATTAGAAATTAGGTGGTTACACGGTTTTTATCACATTTTTTGATATCACCCATATACAGGGTTGCCCAAAATTACCGAAGGGTTTGGAATTCCTTACAACTTTTTTATTATATTTTTTTTTTCAATATTTTATAAAGAAGACTTGGAAAATTTAATATGGAACATTATACAATTGAGCAATTGAAGGAAATCATGATTTTATTCCTAATTAATTTATGAGCGACGAAGGCGATTTCCAATTAAATGGGTTCGTTAATAGGCAAAACTGCAGGATATGGGCTACGGAAAATCCAAGAGTAGTTCAACAGCGACAATCACACCCAGTTAAGTGTTCTGTTTGGTGCGGTGTTTCCTCGGAAAGGATAATTGGCCCATATTTTTTTAAAAATGAACACGGTGTTCGATATAGGACAATGTTGTAAAAAAATTTAAGGCCACGTTGTTCAATTGTGTACTGTTCCATTTTAAACTCCCCAAGTCTTCCTTACAAAATACTAAAAAAAAAATAAAAAAAAAATTATAATAAAAAAGTTATAAAGAATTCAAACCCCTTCGGTAATTTTGGGCCACCCTGTACATGGCAAATAGTAGTGTAGTGCATAAAACAATCGTTTTTGCTGATTGTAATACAATATTTTCAGTTATAGTGTTATATCTTAGCTTTAAGAACTAACGTAGAGGTGGAGGATTTTGACAAAATTTTATTTGTGTTTTTTTATTTTTGTTTATTCTTGTTTATTTTTTTGTTTGTGTTTTTGTGGCCCTGATGTCTATGACATTTTTGTTTTCTTTTTGTTTTGAATTTTTCTTTTATCTTATTGTTTAGATGTTTTCTTCAATTTCCGGTTGGTATAGAAATTTTTCTCTTTTCGAAAATTTATTTCGGTACAACATCAGCGCAATGAATTCTTTTTTTACTTTTGCGAATAACATGTTGTGTATTGTTGTCAATATTATTGTTTTTGATTGGTTTCGTATTTAATTATTTCTATTGTTCTGTTTTTTATTGATGACGGAATATTGGTAAAGTTATCAATGTTAAATATTTCGATATATAATTTTAAGTATACTTCTGATATTAAGTATTATTTTTTATTACCAGCAGACATAATGGCGTCATTGTAAATATGTATATTTTATTGAGATATTTGATAAATTTATGAGTTATATTGTTTTAAGTGTTCCACATTTAATACAATTTTCACGTCACGTTTAAAAGCATTGATTTTAATGTAAATACTTGTAGCTACCATATAATCCAATTTATCTTTGTTTCAAAATTTGTTTGTTTTCTTATACATTCATATTATATATATTAAAAAAGTTTTTTCTTTTATAATGTGAATATATGTGTTAAACAATCGATTGAAGTTGTTGCAATCTACAATACCCACATGAATTTTTACAAAGAAATTTCTATGGCGCCATTAGAGATAAAGGTAAACTGCAAATATATTAAAAAAATTGTTTTTGCTTGAAATTCTTATTAGAAGGTAAAACTGAACTAAAGTTTAAATAAAGAGATATATTTTTAACACACTCATTTTCGTGCAATTACTGAAAAAGTTTTCGTTCACTTTGATGGCGTCATTGCTTCTCCTTTATTCCACTCATGTGGTAGGAAAGTACTTTGTATTTTTTCTCCTGATTTTTTTTTTTTGTATTTCATTGAAATATGTTTACATTTGAATACTGAAGTTAAAGTAATTTAAGTTTTTACCTCATTGAATTGTTAACTTTATGATGCTTTATTGTAAATAAAAAATAAACACATACATAAATCCAATAACACCAGTTCCAAAATGTATTCGAAAATTCATTTAAAATACAAGTTTTGTATTCAATGGTCCTTACTATTTGAATTTTCTAAATTCATATTTTTGTTAAAGTCGACTTTAGTTAGTTTTTAAGATGGTAAGACTCATGCTAAAATTTTGTAATAATTGAAACTTTAATTAGGTCCAGAAAGAGTTCTATAACTAGTTTTTTGAGCCGATACTACTACTTTGGAGTTGTTTTCCCCACGCAGAAAAATTATATGTTTGCAATACAATCACGGCTACAAAACAATATTCCCTATTGACATAGTTTGTTTAAAACACGGTTCCGGTAGCTGTTGCAATTACTCCGAATGTCACTACAATACTGTATTTTGTTTAACATGTATAGAAAATTGATAAAAAGTAATGTTAAAAAAATGAGCGGGAATTTAATGATGTTTTTTTTCTAAATATAACACTAAAAAATAAATAAAACAGTCTCCAATTTCATTATACTATTATAATATTATATATGTATATTAGGCTGGGTCGATTTGTGGGGAGGCAAAAAAATCGCCCATGCCTCAGTGAAAATCGTATTCTAGGGATCAAAATAAGAAACTTTGCCGAAGGAACCATACCTCTAAAACGAATTCTACTACCCCCAACTGTTGACTTTTTTCCCGTAGGGTCAAGTTTTGAAAAATCCCACTTTGACCCATTTAGAGTGCCCCAATCGAGTCCAAATGTATGACCGACCCCCACTAACTTTGGAGGGCCGATCCACCCATGCCAGTGGTACACCCCCTGGAACTCCCCTGGGGGGTTCCCCATACAAACATTTTAAAAAATCACCATTTTTGGCACTTTATTTTATTATTTTTTATTTATTTTATTTATTTTTATTATTTTATTTATTTTTTCTCTTTAGAAATTTATTTAGTCAGAACATATGTAAATGAAAAAATTAATTTAACTTAGTAATAGAAAAGAAAATAAAAAAAATTACTGTTTGAAGTCTTTTTTGCTTTCAAGTCTGGGCATTTTTTCTTTTCTATTACTAAGTTAAATTAATTTTTTCATTTACATATGTTCTGACTAAATAAATTTCTAAAGAGAAAAAATAAATAAAATAATAAAAATAAATAAAATAAATAAAAAATAATAAAATAAAGTTACAAAAATGGTGATTTTTTAAAATGTTTGTATGGGGAACCCCCCAGGGGAGTTCCAGGGGGTGTGCCACTGGCATGGGTGGATCGGCCCTCCAAAGTTAGTGGGGGTCGGTCATACATTTGGACTCGATTGGGGCACTCTAAATGGGTCAAAGTGGGATTTTTCAAAACTTGACCCTACGGGACAAAAGTCAACAGTTGGGGGTAGTAGAATTCGTTTTAGAGGTATGGTTCCTTTGGCAAAGTTTCTTATTTTGATCCCTAGAATACGATTTTCACTGAGGCATGGGCGATTATTAAATCGACCCGCCCTAATGTATATAAAGTTATTTGTTAGGAAAATAATTTGGAAATCTAATCACAGAATTTTTTTTACTATTTGGGTTGCTAATTCTACAAATTTAGTTTTACCAAATTTTGATACCCGATTCCCGTGTAAAAAAGTTTAGATCTGATCAGATCTTTTTGGATCTAAATAGATATGATTGAATCTAACTAGATCCTGTACCAGATCTCATCAAATATGATCAGATATGGCAGATGTGATAATACCTTATGGCAAGATCTGATCAGATCTAGTGCCAAATCTGTTCAAATCTAAAGTGATCTGGACAATGGCTCCAGATATGCCTAGATCTGATCAGATCTTATTAGATCTTAAATTTGTCCCCAATTTTGAGATCTAATTAGATCTGGTAAGATCTACTGAGATCTCAAATTTGTTCCCAATTTTAAGATCTAATTAGATCTGGTAAGATCTACTGAGAGCTGGCCAGATCTGATCTATTTTACACGGATTGCTAAAATTTTAAAGCCCGGAGGAAAACTTTAATACGTGCCGAAATTTGGACGAAAATGGCCCATTTTGAAAAAATGTGTATTATTATTAAAAATTCCCAAAATTCGAAATTTTGAAAAAAATAATTTTTTATTTCATTTATTCATTTAACATAGTCAAAACGATTCAGATATGGAATTTTGACATCATCGGGTAACATTAACCCACTTTAGTTTGGAATCCAAAATGAACCACGAATTTGATTAAAATGTAAAAACGTATTTTTTTTTTTAATTAATTTTAAAGATTTTTTAAAATGCCTAATTTGGAGACGTCGGTTGCTATTTGTACCAAATAATAGTTGATATTAAAGAAAAAAAAATTGCAAAAATCATAATTCGAGTTTGTTTTTGGAGCGACTTCTTCCATGACATTTTACAAAAATTGCTTATTTTGCGAAAAATTTAACAAAATTTTAATGTTTTCATCAAATTTTACACAGTTTTCCGAAAAATATCACTTAAATTTGGTTTGACTATAATAATATTTACACTTGTTTAAAAAATATTTAACCCTGGGTGCCCTGGGGTCAGGAAAAACCCATGAAACTTAATTTTAGTTATGACTACGAGATTGTAAAGCCATTGAATTGATAAAAAAAAATCGCAACTGGATAAAAATAATTATTTTATGTAACCTGATCTATATGGCGTTAATTTTTATACTCTTGGCCAAAAACTACCCACTAGGAAATTTGCATCAAAAATCAATCAAACAAATTTTTTGTGTAACTTGATCCATATAGGGTTAATGTTTTCACTTTTAGGCAAAAAATACCCATTGTATATTATATTTTTAAATCATCAACTGAATTTCAAAAATGGTTTGAAGTTGTAAAAAAAACTAACTGAAAATCAGAAATTCCATATCAGTTTTCATTGGTGTTTCAAAAAAAGTTTTCTATATTTCAGTAATTTTTTTTTAATTAAAACTAATATATGTGACGCGCAAAATAGAAAGAGACCTAAGGGTAACAAAGGGTTTTGTTCAGGAGAGCCATTTTAAAGATTTAAATACGTGTATCTTTGGTGTACCATCAAAAAAAAAAAAATTGATTTTTTTTACCCTTAGGTCCCTTTCTCTATGCGCTGTCACATATTCTGAATTTTATTTGAAATTTTTTGAGTATCAGTGGATATGTCCAAAACTTCAAAAGGATTTTTTATACAAATTTATTTAAAATTTAAGTGTTATTTTATTTTTTTAGTGCATCATCTAAAATAAAATTTCTAAGAACATTTTTTAAATAAATATGAAAATAAATTTTTTAATGTTCATATGAAATTTTCGAGCTCGAGCGTTTTCAATTTTAAAATGTCTCTTTAATCTATCTACACTAATACCAGTGTATAAACGGTAATGACATATCATTATTTTTTGGACTACTAGTAATGGAACCGACTTACTTTCTGCATTATTTTAAAATATATAATAATGAGTCACTGATAACTGGTAACTTTTTCCATTATTTCAAAATAAAAATGAATGCGTTGCCGATAATGACTTATTTTTATCATTGTCTCATTTTTTTGTTAATTTTTTTGAAATCTATTTTTAGACCTAATATTTTTTCAGCACTGGTAACGATGTATGCAAAAACATATATTTCGGTTTTCTATATGTTAGCGTATGTCATTACCTATATACTTAACAGTATTAGTAAAAATAATGAATCAAAAATAGATTTTCAAAAAAATAAGTTTAAAAAAAAAATATTTTTTTATCGTAAAAATTATTTTTAATAAAACTCGCTTTTATTGGGAATCGAACCTGGGACTCCAGAGTAGCACTCGACAGCCCTACCATTTGAGGTATCTCAATGTGTTATATCTGATAGATAAAAATATAATTGACCTGCTCAAAAATATGTGGTTACGTATATCTTTACCAGTGGTTAAAATATATTGAGTCCTAATATAGAATTAAAAATATTTCCAAAAATATTTAGAAAATTACTTTCTCTATGAAATAATGATGAAATTAAGTCATAATTAGTAACTCATTATTATATGTTTAAAAATAATCCAGAAAGTAAGTCGGTCTCATTACTGGTAGTAACAAAAATGTCTGTTATTAACGTTTCTACTAGGGATGCCGAACGGGACTGGTTTTTACAAATCCCGGGATTCGGGATTTTGATAATTGAAATCCCGGGATCCCGGAATTTTTCGTGGTACCGGGATTTTTCAGGATTTCGGGATTTTTCGGGGTTTTGGGATTTTCCTGTTTCATTATATTTTTAATTCTAAAAATAAATAGCTGAAATAAACCCTACAAATTACAATAATTCATTACAAATCTACTTATTTATTTCTTGTAGTATAAAAAAATAAGCAAATTAATGCGTATTTACAATGCTGGAGTGTTCAACGCCGCAGAGTAGACTAAAGTACAGATGGCATGATACGAAAAATATGAATGTGCGAAAAAGAAAGAAACAAAATCAGATCAGACTGGAGTACTACAGTATTGTGAATCAGACTTTAAACGAAAGTACACCCATAGAAATAATTATGTAAAAATAGCAGAAAAAGTCACTAGTAATTAGCAAGAAAGTTTCGACATAAAAACCACCGAAACTAAATAATTGTTAAATTTCCGAAATACAAGTAATATACTTATGAGGTTAATTTCGGATTCAGCACGTCTAAAACTGTGGGAAAAGTATAGTCTGATTATTGATAAGAAAATTTCATAAAATTTTGTCGGCCTTTGTTATTTATGAATAGTAGAAATTAGTTTTTGTAATAAAATTTAATAAGATATTAGATTTTTAAGTGATTTAGGTCAAATATAACAATAAAAATAAATAAATACAAAATGTGATAAAATATGCCAAATAATGAAATCGTCAATCCCGGGATTTTTTCAAGCACAATCCCGGGATTTCGGGATCGGGATCGGTATTCCTAGTTTATACAATCGGAAATCAATTATGCTGTTATTTATTAAATATAACAAGTCGAGCTAGCTCAGATGGTAGAGCTATGGACTGGCAATCTGGAGTCCCAGGTTCAATTGCAGGCACAAGAAAATTAAAAAAAAATTTTTTTTATAAAACTTACGTTTTTGAAAATCTATTTTTGTCAACACAGATGAATACATATTTTTTGATTTTTCGTATGCTGGTGTGTAACCATTATTTTCCGCTACATCGCCAAAATAATAAGAAACGTAATAAGAAAGGTAACTACACTCATAGAAATAAATCTTTAAAAATAGCACAAAAAGTTACTAAAAATTAGTTAAAAATGATGCTTCAGAAAAAAACTGCTAAAATTAGCAGATTTTTTACTAAATACTAGTAAAATGAGAACAGCAAAATGAAAACTGTTAAATTTACAGAATTTTAGTTATATTTAGGCTAACTTTTAGTTCATTGAAAATAGCAAATTGTACTGTAAAATCTGCAGAAAATTTTTAAAATATTTAAAATAAATATTTCTATTTAGATTAAAAGTAGCAAAAATAAACTGTTAAATCAACAAAACTTTTGCTATTTTTAAGCTAAATTTAGTTGAATGCAGCGGAAATATTTGCTAAAAATTTGTAAACTGCCGTTTTCAAAAGGCTCGATTTTTATTTGCGTTAAAAAAAAAATCGGAAAAAAACTTCGAAAATTTTAAATTTTTTGGTGATTTTTTAGGCTACTAATTATTTATTTGCTGATTTTAGCAGGTTAATTTTTTCTATTAGTGTAGTTACCATTACCAGATATGTAGTTACATAAACACATGTGTACCTGGTAATAACTTTCTGCATTGGTATGTTTTTAATACTATAAATATTATTAATACATTAATAACTTTAATACTTTTTTGTAATTTAAATTAATATTCGAAGGTTACATTGTTGGTTGACACTTTTGTAACTTGTATTTTATTTCGTCTCACGACGAACGTTTTGGTTTTCGTGTTTTGTTTTTATTTACCACAAGTTATCAGCATGATAACTTAAAAAAAGCGTTGTAGGCAACTCACAGTATCTAAAAATTGATTAAATAAAATTTATTAATAAAATATAAACAAACTTTTACATTCAATCCGAAAATATTTTAAGTGAGTACAATAGTTTTTTAATTATAAAAAGTTATTAGTAATTTCTAAAAATTTTCAACTAAATAACTAATGAAAATAAATAATTTTGCAAATATTAGTGCGAATATTCAATAGTTCAAGAACAAACAAAGAAAAATAGCTTTTTTTCTTATATTGTCCGCTCGAAAATTTCAATGGACAATGCCAAGTACAAAAATTTGCTCTAAACTAAATACAATTTTATTATTTTACATAATTTAAGTCCAAGTAAGTATACCATTTTCATTTCCTTTAACTTTCATTAAATTCTTCTGCTCACTTTTAACAGGTTCATCTAAGCGCATACATAACTACAATTATGTAGTTACGTTCAAACAACACCGTGTACGTATGAGTAACAATTAATTTCAAATATAACGTATACGTATGAGTGAACACAGATAATACAATAATTTGAAAATGCTTACTGTTAACGAACCAAAAAACCCTTAACCTAATAGGAAAAATAATATAGTTCTTAGAATAAACAACATTAATAAGCACATTCCACATATTTACATGGCATTTGAAATATGTTTTTTTTTATTTATTTTAAAACATAAATATAATTGTCTAACCACCATGGAAATTATTTTGAAGGAAGTGGAAACGCATCAGCAGCAGAGGAGCAGCATTTATTTTGTTGGGTTTGTTGTTAATGACGGCACCTTAGAAATCTTGTATTATTAGCGCGACCATTTTAGTAGCTATTACCAAGGTAACATAAACACAATCGTTGTAAATATTTATATAAAATTACTAGGGTGTTACATATTTTTACACATTTTGCTTAATCTTACAAAAATTGTGAATAAATTTTTAAATTTTAAAATTAATTCATCATTATGAGATAATAAGTGATGCCCAGTGGATTAAGAAAAGAACTATTGATATGATTACTAAACTTTCCAGATTTTTTTTTGTTACAAAATGTCACCCTAACATATGTAAGTAAGTGATAATATACCTACCGACACAGATATTACATCGAAAGATATAAAATGAAGCCTGTAAAGATAATTTTTTTCTTCAATTCTATATAAAAAAAAAGGAAACGAAACATAAAATTGTATTACCTTTTACAAGATACATAGATATTTTTTCTACCATTCTTTTTAAAAAGGAAATATTTTCCATATACGAACATATATTTATTTGCTTGGCTTAGTATCAAGGAAGGCATTTTGTATTTGATGGCATTTTTGAACTTTTTTGTCCTCCCATAAAAAATGTTAATTAGTCGTTAGATGTTTTTAAGACATATTTTAGACATGTTGTTGTTAAGTAGCTTAAAGGTAAAAATTTGTAAAAATTTAACAACACAAAACTCTCTCCCTTCTTCTCTTCATTCCACAAATTTGAATAATCAAAGTTTTAAATTTGTTAGCAGATGAAGATGGAAAAGATGTTCATTTGTTTAAATGAATAAATTATGGAAATTAGGTGTTTTAATACGAACATCTTTTACACCTTAATGAACCAAATATACAAAATGATGTTTAACTATTTGTACAGAAAATCTGTTAATTTTTTGTACAAAATTTTATTAAATATTTATATGTTCTTTTTTTCATTTGTATAACCGTTTTCTGAAGCATTAGTTAAGGATAAAAGGTGTAGTTTATAAATTGTAGGGATACGAAGTAGGGCGTTTCAAGAATTTTTTTGGTTTTTGCAAATCTTAAAGCCGAATATAAATGCTTATTGCCCAAACGATTTTTGAGGGTTTTTTAAATATCTTTTCAGGGCAGGTACTGCGTCGCTGAAATGGATTTTATTTAAAAACAGTTATGGAACAAACAATTTTTTAATTTTTTTTCTTCTTCTTTGTTTCTACAAAACTAGCAAAATCATTATTTAAGGGGGCCTACTAAAAAAATGATTCGTGAAACAAATTATAAGTTTTAGGATCAATTTTAATGACCATAAAAATTCAAAATTTTCCAAATTCATTCATTTCCTCATTCAATTTTCCTCAGTAATTTATAAATAAATTTTTTCTTTCATTTTCCATAAAATCTAATCAAGTATGTGAATATTGCATTAGGATGTGAGTAGATCCCGGATCAAATGTATTTTGTAGACCTATCCAATATAATCAATTTCAAGCTTCTACGGTGCTTATTTCTCGAGTTAATGAGGGTTGAATTGTAAAATTTTGATTTTTTATTTTTAAGGTCATCAGAGAGACCCGTAAGCTAAGAATTTGAACCACGTTTAATTTTTTATAGTAGGCGGGCACACCTCAGTAGTGATTTATCGAGCACAAAAAAATAATTAAAAATATTATGGTTTATGACTTAATTTTTTAAATCAAATCCATTTGAACGACCCCGAAATTTCACACAGTTTTAGCCTGAGTAATTTTTAGCTTCAATTTTGAGGGCCTATCCCATCGAGTGTCAAAAAATTTTAAAAGTTTAACATTTTCGATTCATGAATCCAATTTTAGATTTTTATAATCCCTTTTGAAAAGCTTACAAAGCACATACTTACATATCTGGATTATCTCTGAAAGTATGAAATTAAACTTTAAAATTTTTGTAATCTGCAAAGCGAACTTTTCCAAACATTTGTTTTAGGTTTCTGTTAACTGAAGAAATTCTATCAACTTATGAAAATTTCAATACAATATCTCTTTAGGGTTAAAAATCTGGTGCTCTAAGAATCAAAAAAAAAAAAATTCGAGAACTTATATCGAAATTATATTTTCTTAAATATCATTTCATATCAGGTGTTATTCTGTAAATTTCCTTATGGGGCGTTTTTGGCCAAAAGTATTAAAATTAACCCCATATGGAGATTTTTTCTTTATAAATTTAATGGCTTTAGAATCTCGTAGTCATAATTAATATTAAGTTCCATGGGTCTTTTCTGACCCCAGGCCACTAAGGGGTAATTTTTTTTTTTAATTTAAAAAAACACGATTTTGCATTTTTATCAAATTCGTGGGTCATTTTGGATTCCAGGCTAAAGTGGGTTAGTGATACCCGATGAAGTCAAAATTCCATATCTGAATGATTTTGACTATATTAAATGAATAAAGGGAATAAAAAATGGGTATCCTCGAAATTTCGAATTTTGGGAATTTTTAATAGTAATACACGTTTTTCCAAAAGGGGCCATTTTCGTCCAACTTTCGGCACGGGTTAACGTTTTCCAAAAAAAAAAATCGTTTTCTTCCATTTGGGACCATTTTTTGTAACTCTTGAACTGGAATATAAATAATTATGGCCAAAGAAGATTTTTAAGAATTTTTTTTTAGATTTTTTGAAGGGTGCCCTTTTGAGTAATAATTTGTTTCCCGAATAATATTTTTGGTACGCTAGAATTCTTGATTAGTGATTTAACAATTTTTCGTTTTTCTTCATAAAGTAAACTTCTTTCGGATTATCACACGCGAAATGTACTGAACGTGATGAACGCTTGAAATATTTTCAACTTGACATTGAAAATTTTCCAATTTCTATTACATCGTTGATATCCCATAATTAAAATAATAGGGGTTAAAGTATAGGGGTCTTTTTTATTATTTTTCTTGTTCTTAAATTTACATAAATTTTTACAAGCTTCCTTTTCATAAAAAACAAAATAAATTTTCAATGTGTTCTTTTTTGTTTGTTCATAGTATCTTTGTTGGCCTAGTATCTTTCTTGTCTGCTACAAAAATGCTAACGAATACGTGCAAGGAAACTGTCCAGTAATGTAAGCAGTAGACCGTACACTCACAATATTTTATCGTTAAAAACAACATAAAATACATACTAATTTAATTCGAAACACAAATAAAAAAAAGGACTCTACAATCCATAAAAACAAATAAAAATAATTAAAAAGTCTATTAAAACCATCTTCAATTTTTAGATTGAAAAAAAAAAATGATTTTGGGGTTTGTTTTATCATATTTGAAAGCTTTTTGTTTGAATTTTCAAAACACTACACACACAACTCATACGTTTATATTTTAATTAGATATCTTTATATGTATGAGTAATAAATTTCTTGTAATTAATTTGAATTGAAATAATTTTGTTTATAAACAAACTATTTTAACAAAAAAGAAAACGGAAATTATTTAATTTTTTTTTTTTTTTTTAACAGAAAACAACGAAATTATTTAAATTATTTTTTCTAAAAATAGAAAATTAAAAATTAAAGGCCTATAATAAAGAAATATATTAAAATATTAAAGAAGAATGGATAAATAACAAAAATAATAAAAATAGAACGTTTGACTGAAAATATCAACTCCCATAGACGATACATATTTTTTGTAGTTTGTTTTTTATCCTTTTTGCAAAATATTTTCGCGATTTTTTTTTTGCAAATTAAGAACCAAACTTTGGTTCGGAAATAGGTATTATATTCCCAAGATTATAAACTCTAAAAAACCACACTTAAAAAATTGCAAAATAATCGCGGAAAAGGGCGTAAAAAGCATTATGGTACAAAAAATAAATTTAAAAAATTATACATCGATTTACATTTTGCAAAAAAATATATTGATGCAAAAATTTTGCTTTTTGCAAATTTTATTTTTCATGATTTTTTCTTTTTTTCCAACTAACCACCAAACTTTGTTTTATGAAATGTGTATTATAGTCCCAAGATTATAAATTAAAAAAAAAAAACTGCACTTAAAGATTTGCAAAATAATAGCGGAACGCGAAAAAAGACTTTATGGTACAAAAATTTAATTTATAAATTTAGTCAGCGATTTACATTCTGTTAAGAAATATATTGATGCAAAAAATTTCCTTTTTGCAATTTTTCTTTCGCGATTTTTTTTGCTATCAACCACCAAACGTTATTATGTGAAATGGGTATTATAGTCCCTAGATTATAAATTTTAAAAAATCGCACTTAAAAAATTGCTAAATAACGGCGGAATGCAAAAAAGGGCAGAAAATGACTTAGAAGAGCTAATCAACTATTGACATTCTGCAAACGAATATATTGGTGTAAAATTTTCCTTTTTGCAAAATTTTTTTCGCATTTTTTTTTTTTTTGCAAACTAATCACCAAACTTATGGCAAGATATGAGTCTTGTATTATGGATTTAAATACACCGTAATGAAAAAATTCCAAATAATGGCGGAGTGTGAATAAAAGGATTTGTGCCGCACAAAATGAATTGAGAAACTTAATCAGCGATTAACATTCTGCAAGCGATTAAAATTCTGGAAACTTTCTCGTTTTTGGAAAAATATTTTTTTACAAATTAATCACTAATTTTTGGAATAAGATATGAATATATTAGTTCTTGGATTATTAATTTCAATAAACCGAACGAGGGAGCCTTTTCCATCCCTAATTAACAATTCTGTGTTCGTTGATGTTTGAAGGTACATAGTATTGATTTCCACAAAAAGTATAGAGAGATTTACACGGTCATTTGTTCCTAATAATACATATTTTTTATATTTATCAAAACTACATATCTGCTAGTATTATCATAAAATTATATAAAACTTTTATTTCAGAACTATATATCTACATTAGCGACGTAAATAACGCAAATAATTTCAAAATAAGTATATATGGGAATAATTTGCCATTTTTAAATAATATTCTAGAAGACAGATTGATTAAAAAAAAATCTTATAAGCAAGTGAATTAGTTTTATTGCTCTCCTGAACAATTGTATTTTTGCAGATATAGAGTATTGAATCCATGGTATGGTTATCGATATCCCGATAAAAATAAATTTAAAAAGGTTTAAACATCTAAATGTGTGAAAAATTTTATCAAAATTGTATTCAAATACGTGACTATTACTTTTTGTCCTCAATAAGATATCTGTTAAGATCTGCAGGATACGCCACTGGATAGTTCCCTTGTTAGCTGAAAAAAAAAACACACACACAAAATGGAAACAGCATTCAAAATATCTTTCATTAAATTATTTTTATATTCTTTTCACTGACAATGTGAAGTGTAAATGATTTATTAACAAAATAACCAGTGAAGCGAATTTTTGTTTTGTAATTTTCCAGGTTTAATGAAGCCTTCTCAACATAGACATCAAGTCTCCGGTAGAAATATTGAGGTAAGTGTTACATTGTATGCACATAATTTTCCTAACAAAAGTTGTTCTTTATTTTATTTCTTTCTGATGTTGTTCTAGTTATAAAAGAAAAGTAAAGTTCAAGGGAATACAACGAAAATTAACATGACATTGAGTGACAGGAAAGAATTAACATAAAAACATTTACAATCAAACAAACGTACATCAACAATCTGTGAAATCTTTCAATGTCGAAGTCGGTCAAACGTGTTATCTTAGGGGTTTTAAACAATTTTGGTTTTACAAAAATTTATAGAATAATGATTTAAATTCTTTTGTGTGAAAATTTATTTAAATATACAAAAAAAAAAAGCAAAAAATTGGGATGTATATAGAACTAAAGTGTAAATAATCCCGCTTGTTAGTAAAATTAAATGAGGTTATGAAATCTTTTGATAATACTTTTAATTTATGTTAATTATTTAGAGATTTTTTAAAATAACTGCAGCCTTAAAGCTCTATCAAAATAATATTTTGGAACATTGGATATCTTACTCTTCTTCTTCTTTTATCAAAAAACACCTTTTTCACATACATCTAAATATTTTTTGTATAGGTATAGGACGTATGTCCAATACATTCTCATTAGATACGTCCAACTGACATTTGGTGTCAAAGAGTAAGATATCTATGTAATCTATGCCGTGGAATATTATTTAACAGTTGGACAAATTTGGTTGAAATTTATTTATATTTTGCGCTTGTATTTTTACATTGTGCTTTAGGCAAATATATTTAATGTGTTCGTAGTTTATGACTTTAAGCCGCTAAAACATTTTAAAAACATGTGCTGATAACATTAAGTAATAAAATGAACTTTCTGGTTTAGGGCTTGAATAACTCCCATACCCAATGAATACATTATGTGAGCATAAAAGCAACCCCAAATATTTGACGCTGTGTGGTTGCCGTCGAATTTGTCGCTATATAATTAAGGGCATTAAAGCAAGCGTAAAAATTTTTTTGTGAAATAAATAAACTGCTATAATGGAATTTCAGTTATATAATTCGGTAATCGCAATCAAACAATTCATTTGATGCAACTAAACTATTCGATTGGCAGCAAATTCTTTTGTCAGTACCGAAATATTCGTCCGATAGATGTAAAATCCTGAAAAAGATTAATTGTAATATTTTCTTTGTAGTTCCTTTTAACAACAATATAAGTGTTCTTTTAACCCTCATGTGTGTTAAAAAAAACTTTAGCCAGAGTGACAGGGTACCCGGGTAGCCCATACAGAATATGTGCAAGTTTCGTATTATTTAAATTTGTACTGCACGAAAATGCACATCGCTGTTATATATTCAATTCGATCTATTCTCAAAAATATAAGTTCAGTGAAGTGAAAAACTGCTTAATTACACTCTAAAATTTGAAAATTTACTACTATAAAATAGATAAAGTTTTGTTTAATTTTACGTAAATTCGGTAAACATATACAAAAAAATCGTAGCATTTTTTTGTACACACTTCCATACACAATGATACACACACAAAGTATTTTTACACATTAAGTGTTTACAATTATACATTATGCCTAAAATTAGCATTCTTCTCAAAAGTTGTGATTGCAAATGTGAGGACAACTTAAAAAACTCCATAGAACTTTTTCATTTCAATACAAATTTCAATATATTTTACAACAATAAAATATGCTATTTTGTATAGAAAATTTCGAAGTGTCCTCACATTTTCACTCAAAACTTTTGAACCGCTACACCGATATTGATAATTTTTTAACCAACCCTGATTGGGGGAACAACAAATAACCGGGCTAAAAATACACGGTTGAAAATTTAGACAAATCGGGCGCTATTTATTTCCCACCTAATTTTTTAATATGACACATCTCTCGAAAAATAAGAGAGATAGAGCAAAATTGACTACCCCTAACCATGTAATACCCCAGCGAAAGGGGTTATCTCTATCCAAAAATGGACCATGGTGGGGCCTTGGACCCTCGGGAATTTCTAATAAAAATTATCCACTTCATAAAATGGAAATAGAGCAAAACGGATAAAATGTTTGCTCAGTTAGAGTTCCCTTACATGACTTTAGATGATATGGACTAGGCCCGGGGAGGGTCCCGAGACCTTAATTTGAACAAATTTTAGTTTTACCGATTTCTTACTTAAATTTAGATTAAATTAAAATTAACAAAACCTTTTGTTAAAATCAACCAATTTTATTTTAAGCCAAAAAACTGGAATAAATTTTATTAAAGTGACAAATGTTTCTGTTCAGCCAACAAAATTTTTATTTCGAGTGCACCACTGGATTCAGCTTACTCGAATTAGGTTTACCAACTGGGTGCCCCGCTTTTCGGATTTTTCAACTAGCACAGTGTATTTCATTAAAACAACACTGTACTGAAAAAATTGCCATTTTACAAAATGGCCAATATCTCGAAAACTAAACGAGATATCTCAAAAATGACAAAATTTTTGCAAAATCCATCGAAAACTACACTCCAATAAAATAAGCTCTTTGGAATTTTAAGCTGTATTTGTTCTTTGTAACAATCATCCAAGCCTGTGCCCTTGATTCACGTAGTTGCATAGTGTTAACTATTTTTAACATTTTTAAAACCCAACTTTAAAGATAACAAAATTTTACTATTATCACTTATTCCCTAACATTGTAAATATTTTCACATTTTATATGCTATAAATCATTTAATATTTGGTTTATTTTTAAAATCTTCTCTATTTTTTTTTTATATTTATAAATGTTTATTGTTTTTGTTTCGTTATATCAGTTATATAAACAACAATATTATACTACATGGCTTTTAAATTTAAACAAACAGGATATGCTTTACTTAAACTATCCCTTAGGGTACAATTATGCTACTGAAGGATTTGTTTATTGTTTGTGCTGCTGCTGATGTGGCTGCTATGTTACCATAAACATCTTTAAAGAATTTTTTAATCTTAAGAATAAAAACAAAATTAAAAAAAATTAAAAACAAAGAAAATCAATATAATGCGGACAAGTGTTTATAGTATCAAATATTAAAAAAAATATATCGGACTTGATCAACAAGAGGTTATTAAGTCAAAATTTTTCAAATTTTATTTTTTGCAAGAAATCAACTAACAACATCAATATCTATCTACTGTAAAAATTTCAACGTATTCCGATTATTCTTTCATCTCGAAAACCACATTTGTTACTACCTTTACATCAACAAAAAGTATCAGAAAAATGGTATTAACTCAAAAAATGGATTTTTTGCTATAATTGCAAAAAGTTAAAAGAAAAACAATGTAAATATATTTTCAAATGGAATTTGCTTACTATGATGTATTCGGATTTTCAAATTCTCTTGAAATGTAAACACAAACAGTTTTTCACCTCTACTGAATATTTAAAAATTTTGAGTTAATACCCTCTTGTTGATCAAGTGCGATATGTTGAGTTAATTTTAAATTTCCCAACTATCCATTTTTGTTATAAGCTGTTTTGCTGCCATAATTTATGAAAAAGGAAACTATTTTATTTTTGTTTGATTAACAACAAACCAAAATGGCCGTATTAATAAATTGAGAAAAAATTTAAGCCACAAAACTAATTATTTAGTCAACCAATTGGAAAGTATATAAGAGGGGTTATTATAAAAAATAGAGAAATATTTAAACTTAAAATATATTATCCTTAATCGGGTCTTATACTTCAATAACTTAACGTTATCCTTGTACTTAAACCACAGCTTAATAATTTAATGATTTTTTGAACCCGCAACTAATGACAAAAAACACTGCACTTATCTATTTAAATTGACAAAACCGACCCTAGAGTTTGTAGCATAAATATGTCAAAAGAATATTATATAATAAGGAAATTATGGGATTTTATTTCTGAAAATTTTTTCCCGGTTTGAGGGTCAACCAATTTGGTGTAATATAACAATATAAATACTAGAGGTATTCAATGATGTATGGAGAATTCTTAATATAAATTTTAAAAGTTCGGATTGTACAGTAATAGGTTTAGAATATACTACACCTTTTGCAACTGTAATTCAGAAAATATCAATTGAAATTCAGAAAATATCAATTGAAATTCAGAATTTCCATTTGAAATTCAGAAAACATCAATTGAAATTCAGAATTTCCATTTGAAATTCAGAAAACATCAATTGAAATTCAGATTTTCCATTTGAAATTCAGAAAATATCAATTGAAATTCAGAATGTATCATTTGAAATTCAGAAAATATCAATTGAAATTCAGAAAATATCATTTGAAATTCAGAAAATATCATTTGAAATTCAGAAAATATCAATTATTATTCAGAAAACATCAATTGAAATTCAGAAAATATCAATTGAAATTCAGAAAATATCAATTGAAATTCAGAAATCGTTATTTTAAATTCAGAAAATATCAATTGAAATTCAGAAACCGTCATTTGAAATTCAGAAAATATCAATTGAAATTCAGAAAATATCATTTGAAATTCAGAAAATGTCAATTGAAATTCAGAAAATATCATTTGAAATTCAGAAAATATCATTTGAAATTCAGAAAATATCATTTGAAATTCAGAAAACATCAATTGAAATTCAGAAAATATCAATTGAAATTCAGAAATCGTCATTTGAAATTTAGAAAATATCAATAGAAAGTTCAATTGATATTTTCTGAATTTCAATTGATGTTTTCTGAATATCAATTGATATTTTCTGAATTTCAATTGACATTTTCTGAATTTCAAATGATATTTTCTGAATTTCAAATGATATTTTCTGAATTTCAATTGACATTTTCTGAATTTCAAATAATATTTTCTGAATTTCAATTGATATTTTCTGAATTTCAAATGACGGTTTCTGAATTTCAATTGATATTTTCTGAGTTTCAAATGACGATTTCTGAATTTCAATTGATATTTTCTGAATTTCAATTAATATTTTCTGAATTTCAATTGATGTTTTCTGAATAATAATTGATATTTTCTGAATTTCAAATGATACTTTCTGAATTTCAAATGATATTTTCTGAATTTCAATTGATATTTTCTGAATTTCAAATGCTATTTTCTGAATTTCAATTGATATTTTCTGAATTTCAAATGGAAAATCTGAATTTTAATTGATTTTTTATGAATTTCAAATGGAAATTCTGAATTTCAATTGATGTTTTCGGAATTTCAAATGGAAATTCTGAATTTCAATTGATATTTTCTGAATTTCAAATGGAAATTCTGAATTTCAATTGATATTTTCTGAATTACAGTTGCAAAAGGTGTAGTTATATAAAATCGAAAATCGAGGTTATTGCCACTCCAAAATTGATGTGAGTAAAATACAGAAAGTTATAGAAAATTATTAATTCTACTGTAGAACTTACTGGAAATATTAATTTTAATTTTTTACCTTTTTTTCTACACGTAGAGAAAAGAGCATCATGTTATGAGAGTTTAAGAGCATCATGTTATGAGTGAAGTATGTGATGATCATAATATGGTACTAGTGATCATAATATGATCCTAAGTGTTGATAAAAGCATATTAAATGATCATAATATGATCAATCAGAATCATATTTATGTTCACTAGAATCATATTATGATAATTGCGTTTCCCCAATCAATTTCAACTATATTTTTGCATATTTTTTCTCTGCGTGTAAATAACTTCTCTAGAATTTTCCCTTCTGAGAACAGAAAATTATGCACTTAAAATATTTTATATGTAAATAACGCTACAAATGTATTTTAAAACAACTTAAATTTTACTTGAAAATAATAACACTAGAATTTTATTAAATTCAACTTACATTTTCTTATGTTTTTGATTGTTAATATAATGAAACAAAAATAAGACAAATAACTAAGAAATATTACTGACATACATTATTTTTGATTTATTTCTTTTAGACCCAGAATGATTGAATAAATTTAATGTTACGAATTCTCAGCATTTTATGTAATTTTTTTTAATATTTTACGAGTGAAGTTAAATTGTAAATTTCTTCTACAAGTAAATGTTATTTTCACTTAACTAAAATGATAAAATTGAAATACTAATTAAACAACTAACAAATTCTGACTGCAGAAGTTCCCTGAGTGTACAAATAATTCCAATAATATACATCAATAGATTACACTGTGAGACAAATGGTAGGGGTCAGTGATCGGGAAGGGTTCAAACTACCGGGGAAAGTTATATCGGTAAAAAAGAAGTTATACGTGTCCCGGCGTTTCGCTGGGTTGCCCCTAGGAATCGAGATATATCCATTTGACCTTTGGTGGTCTTTTTTTTGACATAACTCGAGAACCACTAGTCCGATTTTGCTCAAACAATTTTAAAAAATTAAAAATTACAATTCCTTTAATCTGTTCATATAACGTTTTTCTATATACTCAACAGTTTTGCCGGTAAAAATAAATGTATGAAGAAAAAAATATTTTTTGCCTAAAATATTAAAAAAAAGTAATAAACAAAAGGTTATTGATTTTTATGGTAGCGGTAACAAACATTTATTTTTACCGGCAAAACTGTTGAGTATATAGAAATTCGTTATATGAACAGATTAAAGGAATTGTAATTTTTAATTTTTTTTAAATTGTTTGAGCAAAATCGGACTAGTGGTTCTCGAGTTATGTCAAAAAAAAGATATATCTCGATTCCTAGGGGTGACCCAGCGAAACGCAGGGACACGTATAACTTGTTTTTGACCGATATAACATTTCCCATTGGTTTCATCCCATCCCGATTTTGACTGTCGCATAGTGTTATTGATCACCTTACATTTATATACATTAGACCGACTCACGAAACAAGTAGAAAAAGTGATCCCTCAAAATAAACCTTGGTTTGTTTTATGATGATTCCCAAAATATTTTGGGTCTAGCAATCACGAGATCTCACGAGCTGGCCCATTTTTAAAAAAGGATTTTTTTTTAGTTTTTGTAAGAAATTTGCATCTTAGCTGAAGACGACATAGTCAATATGGGTATCATATGAAAAGTTTTTTAGAGGCGCGTCCAGCGGTATATATAACATGTTTAAGCATATCTATTTTCAAAAAATTTTTTCAAATTTTTTACTCTTTTGTACGGAGATATTTGTGATTAAAATGTGAAACGTACATATCAAAATCTATAGAAGATTTTCTCAACACGTGTTTCAGTTTTTTTTGAAATTCGCGATTTTCCGCGTTTTATCAAAAATTCAATGTGGTGGAAACAATATGTTCTAACTAGGGCAATAAGGATACCAAAATTTTTGGTTTGCCAAGTAAATCATCGCTGAGTGGATATAATTTAGAATTTTGAAAATTTAATACAAATTTTGACCAAAAAAGTGTCCTCATTTTTTTTACTTTTTTTCTGTCCATATAAGGTGAGTCGCTTTAAGGTGAGTCGCTTTAATATACATATGTTTGTACATAAATGATTTGGTATGTAAATATATATTTTATTGTACATATAGTATATGCAAATATGTACACAAAAATCATATATAAAATTGAGTTTATCTTTACAAGAAGGGTGTATTATGAAAATGGTATAAGTCACTTAAAAAAAAACCCCCTGTGGGAAATGGATCAGTCACAGAGCTGGTCATGTACTGGAATTTTGTAGGAGTTACTGGTTCTAAATTTTGTTTTTTTTTATATGAATATAACCGGTACCTTTAATATGTGCTTGTCATAGGAGGTAGCAATTTCCACCTTTTGGGCTACTTGTGACTTGTCGCAATGCTTATCGATTATCAATCACTCTACTGATTTAAGAGAATATGCAATACATCACGTTAAAATTATCTAATGCGGAAGTAGTCTCTCATGTCATACATTATTTGATATGTACCGAAACTAGTGCGAAATAAAATATCACGTGACTGGTTTAAGTGCACAAATTACAGAACGAAAGAAAAATATTTGTTTAAAAACTAGTCACATATAAGCCAATATGTGTGGACCCTAATTGACATATACCATGCCACTTATTATTCGTCATGTGTCATAGTAAGTACGGGTGCTGGAAGAACCCAGAAGGATCCAGTCACTTAACTTACGTACAGTAAAACAACTAATCACAAAAAATTAGTTAAAAAAATAGTTTATTTCTCTTTTCAAATAAACACCAAAAACATTAATATTAATTCATGATTACAATTTAAATTTGGTAAAGTTTATGAACTGGACATACACAGTGTAGAAACGGTAATGACATATCATTATTTTTTGGACTACCAGTAATGATACCCACTTACCTTCTGCATTATTTTAAAACATATAATAATGAGTTACTGATAATGACTTATTTTTATCATTAATTCAAATAGAAAATAATTTTCTAGATTTTTTTGAAAATTTTTTGAAATCTATTTTTAGACTCAATATTTTTTAAACACTGGTAAGGATATATGTAACCACATATTTTTTGTATGTTGGCGAGTAAGCTTACTTGTGTGCAGCAGGTCAATTATGTTTTTATCTATTAAATATTACATGTCGATATAGCTCAGATGGTAGAGCTATTGACTGGCAATCTGTAGACCCAGGTTCGATTCCCGCACCAGCAAATTTTATTTAAAAAAAAAAAAAATACAATAAAAAATTTTTTTTTTATATAATTTATTTTTGTGAAAATATATTTTTAGACTGATTATTTTTGTCAGTACTGGTAAGCACATAGGTAACGATATATTTTTTGATTTTTCGTATGCTGGTGTGTCATAACTCATTATTTTTCGCCACATCGCCATATAAAGGTAATAAGAAATGTAATAAGAAAAGTAACTAGTTACCATTACCAAGTATGTAGTTACATAACCACATATCTGGTAATGATTTTCTACATTGGGTTTAGCTAGAATATTGTTCTAACTCAAGCCCAAAATCTAATAAGATATTCCTAGTAGGTTTTATTTGTTAACTAAAAATATCATATTTAAATTTGGACTTGAGGTAGAACAGTATTCTAACAAATATACATATAGATTTTAAATTAAAAATAATAAAGTTAAAGTTAGGCATGCCGACTATATAATACCCTAATACCAAATAGGCTTCCACAAGTGCCCATAGATTTGCCAGTATTTACTGGAGTTTTGTACCACACAGCATTATTGGCTGGCTTATTTAAGTACAACATTAAATAAATAAATAAATAAATTTTATGTAACCTGACGGGAACTGGGCAAAAAAATTGCGCAGTAGTGGTAAAATACTGAAATGTAAAACCTTTTATATTTTTTTAAAGATGACTTATGCCAATTTCAAAAGAAACCCTTTATATACATATATTGTATATCTATTATTCATATATGATACTCTCCATACAATCAGTCCAGCTACGGGAAGAAGTATGTATGTCGTTTTTTATAGCTTTATTATATATTTAAATACTTCCCTATTGTTTTGACAGATATATACATATGGCACGAAAAAAATTTAACAACCTTTTAAATTGTTCCTAAAATTGAGTGATTAAATATTTACCAATTTAGCCCCAAAATTTAGTACATGCACATTAGTTGAAAATGAAAGAAATTTGATAACAATAAGTTTTTTATGGACAATTTGAAAAAAATATTTTTTTTTATAATTTCCCAACTACATCAAAATTTAGAGAATAAGAGAATTTAGGAAAATATTAAAATAGCTAATTAGAAAGAGCAAAAAGGTACCAATGAAATGTTACCCTCAAAAATCTCTTTACAGAAATACATATGGTTTTCTGGGTCCAAATACTTTAAAAAGAAAAAAACAAAAAAAAAAACGATAATTTTTAAACCCTTTTCAATCCTTAAAATTCCGATTCAGCCAATAAGGTGAGACAGGTCGATCCTAGATTTTCTTCTCTCTCACATATTCAAATTTCAACAAAATCGGAGTGTTTTTATAATGGGGTACTTTCTTTGTCAGTACACTGAAAATATTATTACAGTAACTGACTGTAGTTTATTTAAAAAGTTAAATTGAAAAGAAATATATTTTTAAACTGTTTTTGTTTTTTATTTAAAAAACAAACTACATATAAATACGGATTTTCTGTTACGGTTAATATTTCCATTTCAAATGTTTTGTTAAAAAAAGACCCTTTTAGATTTCTAGGTCAGTTAAAAAACGAAATAAACTAAATATAAAATATAAAAAATCTAAAGTAGAATATTTATATGTCTGTTTGATCACTTCTGAGAGTAAATTATAATATAGAGACAATCTGACAACAAAATATAAGCAATAAATGGAAAATCACTGATGAAGCCTGCCCATAAAAAAGGCAGAAACTAGATCTAGTCTGATTTGCAAATTAATAATGTGTCTAAAACTTTGAAAAAATGTTTATTCTTCTTTTTAACCTCCAACCTACTTAAATATCATTTACTTTTACGGATTTTGTAGTTAATTTTTTGAAAGTTAAAAAAATGAAATAAATGAAAAATAATTACTTTTTTAAGGATAATTTATTTAATTTATTAACATTCAAAAATAAATAAAAAGTTCTTTTGATTTAAATGAAAAGTTATTAGACCAGTTTTCAAGTGATTTTTAATTTATTTTAAATTACGTTATCAGTAAATTTAAACTACAAACTATTTTGCGTGTATAGATAATATTTTAATTCCATATACATATACAGTACAATCGGAGGTATAATATTTACGATGTTGATATAAGTACGTACTGGTGTAGGATGCAATAATTGAAGTAGACAAGGGTCAACAAATATTTTCTCCAAAACGAAGTAAGGAAACACGCTAAAGTTTTCTGCACTGATATAAAAAAGTCTGATATTTTTTTTACAAAAAATGCTGGCCGAGATAAATTGAATTATTTACTTTACAGAAAATTCGGGACAAGGTTTGAAATTTTAGTTATTTAAAATTAAAAAAGAAATAAATTCTTTGCGATATTAAGCTCCTTTCATAATAGCAGAGTAACACTACTCTGCAGCACAGATTAAAATGTTACTTACATTTTGTTTCCCGAATTTCTAGGCTTTATTTCCACTGCTTAAATTTTAATATACTTTTTTATTTTATTATAAAATTCCAAACACAAATATTTGTGTTGCTTTTACGTTTTTTAATATTTTTTTTTTTTATAATTTGTTGACAATTAGAGATGTGAGCAAATTACCCAGCAAAATATTGGTAATGACACCTCATTACTATCTGCATTACCAAAAATGATATAACATTACCTTTTGCATTATTTTATAATATAAAATAATGACTTCCTAATAACGGGCTATTGTATTCATTGTTTTCAAATATAAAATAATGACTTACTCGTAATAGTTTAAATAAGTACTTTTTACACAGTTAAATTTTATACATTTTTATTTATATGTAAATATGTTTTATGTTTAAATTTTTATGACGAGTCCTAAAATTACACACTAGAGAAAACTTAAATTTTTCTGAGTGTATTTCCTTAAGCTAATAGTATTTGCTTAACTCATTATTTTTAAGAATCAAGTCAGCAATCGGAGAACCACTTATAATTCAACTTTTTGTAAGCATGTGTGTAACCACTTATTATTCAAAATCTCATAACTACTTATTTCTCATTTTTCCGTAAGCGAGCGGTTAAGCGTGACTACTTATAAAAACGACCACGCCAAACAAAAATAATGAGTTTAGACGCCAAAAAATAAGTTGTGCGGAGCTATGAATTTCTATTATATAACCACTTATTTGGTAATGAAAGATTTTTCTGGGTAGTGATGTGTTTTTTAAGGTATATTAGTCGTGTTAAATAGTTGAGAGATCAATGTTAACTCTCGAGTGCAACAAATCTGTACTCCAAAGAAAGAGAAAAGAATTAGATTTGCTACAGATTGGAGTACTCCATAATTGAATCGAAGTAAATTAAATTAAACTAAAACAAATACGAAAATTAAGCAAAACAATTTATAATTAAATAAATCTGAAGTATTGTAAAATTATGCGAAACTCAACTATAAGCGTCGCGTAATTTGGGGAAAATTTAAGCCAACTTTTGTTGACTTTTTTCTTTCAATGCTCCACAGGTACCAGTAAGTGTATTTTTACTGCTTTTTTTGAAGTTATTCAGAACAACTTCAAAAAATCACTTAAGTATTGCTTCCAAAGTATCCGTTAGTATATTTTTCCAGCTTTTTTAGAATTACTTCTGAACAACATCCAAAAAATCACTTAAGTATTGCTTCTAAAGAGTAATTTCTTTAAAAGTGATCGTAAAAAGTGATTTTGGTATCATTTGGCTTTTTCAGAGGGTCCCGGGTTCCATTTTTTTCATTTTTTTATTCTATTTTTCCATTTTTTTATTCTATTAATTTTTTTTTAATATTTACAATTAATTTGTTTAAATCCAATAGTTTTTAATTTTTAAAAATATATGGGTGAAATCAAAAAAATGTGATAAGTTTTTGGGCCAAATTTGTAAGAAGCAAAAAGTGTTAATATTTCGGTTTTTTCTTAATGGAATCAGTAAGTTTAGCATTATAAACCTAATTCCAAAAAATCTCTTCAACAAGTTGTCTTAATAACTTTTTTTGCACAATTTTAATTTTTTTGTGGTAACGGAGTTTACATTTCTGCAAGCAAAAGATATAACAAAAAAAATTGCGTACGAATTTTCTTCAATTTATTAGTTTTTGGTATTTGGGTTTTCAACATGCTTTCCAATGATATATAATTTGTGTTTATCAAATTGGCGGTATCGCGAATAAAAATACAATTCATTCCGCGAAAAAAATTTTTATTTTTTTTTAATTTTGTATTTTTGGTCCTTTTAAAATTTTTTAAAATCCAATCAGCGGTTGCGGAGTTACAAAATAATATATTAAAAACATAACATTTCGCGATCAAAAAATTCTTAAATTGTGTGAAACAAATTTAGTTTGTCAAACTAATGTCAGTAATGACTCGAAATATCGATTCAAAACCAATGAAATGCAAAATCAATCGTTTTTCGCTCCAGCAGCTTAGGGTAAGTAACTGATAAGTTTTTTTGATTTGACGCAAAATTATTAGTTGAATCGTCTTTTGACGCATTAATATTAGTTGAATCACCTCTGCTTATGGTTATTTTAAAATATTTTAAACATTTATCTACATTTATTTGAATGAAATCTGATGCAAACAATTGTGGTTACGGAGTTTACAGTTACGGAGTTTACATTTGGTTACTTTTTTCGTTTTCTTTAAGAAACGCTTTGCCAGAATTTTTTTTCCGAAACAAAATCGCATGATGCCTACAAGGTGAATCCAAATATGACATTGTTTTTCTTACTCATTAAATAGTTTGGTGTAAAAATTAGGAACGGAGTTTACAACATTTTGTCAAATAATTTTACTTTTATACTTTTACCTCTAGTTGCCACATTTTTTATCCGATTTTCATAAATAATACCTTTCTGGAAAGGCTGTAATGTTATATTGTTTACAGCTTTATTAGTTGTTTCAAAAAGCTACCTCAAGATGGCGCTAATCTAGCATTTATTAGAAAATTGCAAAAAATTTAAATTTGGGAGCATCGAAAATGATTTTTTTGATACGTCGTAGAGGAACTTTTTTTCCCCATGCTAAAAGCTTTCGAAAAATCGAGTACGTAATATCGATTGCTAAATCGAGCCACCCTAATATATATATAAAAAAATGGTGAGAAATTGCTTTTTATGCACCTGTAAAAATAGTACTGAAAACAGTATTGAATTGGAGTGCACCTTTTACACTTGTTTAATAAGTACTTTTATTGAAGAGAATAAGGAACAATTAGCGTGTTTTTAATCACGTGGATTTAGAATTTTTCATACAAAAAGGGGATTTATTAAATCCAAAAAAAGCTGAATTTAATAAATCCACAATAAAAGCACAAATATATGAAACAACCTATTAATTTAATGTCAGAAAAAAATACGAATGAAAATTAAAAGAGAAACAAAAAAATTGAAAAACTAACAAATAAAAAGTTTTTATTAAATTTTTTTTATGAAATATGTTTCGAAAAAAAAACTACACCTCTACAAATACATATTTTTCATCTTGGATATGGAGAAATAGCTAAAATAGAAATGGCAGTTTTTCACTCTAATGTAAGTAATTTAATTAAATACAAATATTGCAATGGAATTTTTCAAATTGTTAAAAAATATAAATTGAAGTAATAAAACTGAAAAGGCAGATTGTCTATCGATGTTTTATATAAAATATAATTAAAAGTTAAAGTGAAATCCTTCATCATCATATTCGGTATTAAAAATTAGAGTGAAAGAAGTGTCGGACAGAAAATTATTTTTAAAATTGGGAGAATCTAACCCCATCTGTCGAGCACTTTTAGAACTACTTTTTGGATTTATTAAATCCAAGTGATTTAGCGCTAGAACGCTAGACTAGCAATCGTGAAATCGCAAGTTCGATACCCGGTGGCGGCAATAAAAAACTTTTGTAAAATAAAAAAAAAATATAATTTTTTTTGTGAATAATTTTTTTTAACTTTAAATTGGTGAAAAAGAGCTTCCTTTGCACTCGTTCAAAAAGTACTGAAAAAATGTTGAAGTCGAAGTACTCCTATCCTATGACAACTCCATGTTAAAATCATTAGTGTTTATGTTAAAAAAGAAGTACACCTAGATCATCAATTTTAGTGCTTTTTCTACTGCTTCAGCATCTTTTTTTTTTCGCTGGGTAATATTAAAAAATAAGCGAAAAATATGTCAGTATTTAAACACGCCGACTTCGCCCACTTTTTAAAAAAATTAAAAAGTTGTTTAAATGAGCCTAAAATTGACACGATTTAGTTTTGTCAGCGAGGCGATTAGTATGGAAACCCTCTTATATGTAGATATCAATAAACATCGAAAGTTTGCTTTTAAAGAAAACCTCTTGAAATATATTCAACAAATACAAAAATATTTAGCTATAAACTGGCATTGTCGATTTTTCTTTTATTTGCTTTTTTTTATTTCATATCTTTCTTTAGATATTTTTGATAGAATTTTAACTAGTAATGTTGGTTTCAATTTCAATAGTACACAGAAAAAAATAATTGTTTTCATAAATAGTATGAACCGAACATGCTCATTTTTCCCCAACATTTTTTTATTGTGATGTTTGTATTATGATGTTAAACTAACTTGTTTCAAAATTTTTTTTATTGATTCTTAATAATTGTATGTACTCTTTCTACAACAAATAGAAAAAAGGGAAATGAAATGAAATGAAACACGAGTTAAAATAAATAACAACCATTATTTCTAAAACGATTAAAAAAACACTGAAATAAAATAATTAAAAAATTTTTTTTTTGAGTTGGTTCACAGGGTCTTCTGCAATATAGATGTGTGATATACACAGCTTCTTGAGCATTTGTAACAATTTTGTAAAAGAAGTTTCCTTAAGTAGTTGATTTAAAATATCATCATGGTTGGTTTATCAATTGAAAGAAACTACATTTTGATATTAAGCACCGTAAGTTCTTCTTCGCGTGGAAAATTTTCATTCGAAAGTAAAAGGTCTCAAAGGCTAATTTTAATTCTTAAATTAAAGTCTTCCTTATTTTATTAGAAATATACAATCACAGTTATTACAGAATATCACTTTTTCACATGAAAAATAATAGGGTTGTATATTTAATCTGCGTTAAAACAAAGTCTACACAATCTTCAGCTGAAACTCATTACTAGGGCAAGGAATTCCATGCAAATGCATGTTTTTTCTCGATAGTCCAAAACTAATATGGACTAAATATTTATCCGAATCATCAAATTTAGAACAAAATGGCATCGATTTGTAGTTGTATTTGTATTTTGTCATAAATGCATATTTTTGCATATTTTTACTTTAAATGCATATTTCGTGCCTTTTTAATGCATATTTTGTGCTTTTAAATGCATATTTGTGCATATTTTTAATTTTTAGGAGCATTTTTTATTTTGTGAAAAAATATAAAAAATTGATAGATTCTCATATTTTGATTCAATCAAAATAAACAGTCTTAAAACCTTATTGATCTATGGGAAATCTGCGAGTTCTGTGTCTGGTTACAAAATCAATAACTTAAATATATTTTTAAATTTTAATGTGCATTATTTTTGCAAAAATAATAGTTTTTAGTGCATATTTCTTATATTTTCAATGCATATTTTTCTTTCTTGACCGCATATTTTAGGCGCATATTTTACATTTTTAAGTGCATGAGATTCCTTGCCCTACAAATTACATATCATTCTTTTTTTTATATTGAGTAAGAAGTACGCGGTTAAAAAGTCTAACACACATTTTGCTTAATAACTTTTACGCAATTTAATTAAAGTAAATTTCATTGATCAAAATATCGAGTTATCAAATTCGAACAGTTTATTAGTTTGCAATGGAGAATTAAAGACAAGTGAAAAACAAAAAATTATTGAAACTATTGAAAATAAGTTATTGTGGATTTAGAAGAAAAATTGCAACAGAATTATGGTTTGCGGGCAATGTGATTCCAAATTGATCAAAAATTTAAACAAGGACATAATGACAAAAAGAACATTGCTGCCAAAAAATGAGCAACAGTTCTCTGTGTTACATTTTTTCACTGGTGCACTCTTTACAACAGTTTTTTATCACATGAAATCACACAATTTGTTGTGCTTTATATGAAATCATTCTTATAATTTTATTGCAATTTCTCGAGCCAGAATTCTTTGAGAAAAACTCTTATAAAAAGAGAGAAAAAAAATAAATATTGTAATTACATCGTTTTATTAACAATTTTATTTTGCATATCTTACTTTTTTCTGAATTTACCAATTTACTAAAATCAATTTTAAATATAATTTTCTTATTATTAAAATACTATATTTTCTTAGCTTGTTTCCCTTTTGAACTTATTAAATTTTTTAAAAATGGTGTTGGTTTGTTCATTCATATTAAGAATTGAAGCCAATGAAAGCAATTCATAATAATTGTGTACGAATTTGGTTCTGTGTAGATATTTTATAAACAAAAACTCCATGAAATTGTTTTACTTTCCCCTTACTTGTATAGCCCTTTTGTTTTTAGAGAATATTAAAATACTTCTTTCATTTCCTAGTTGTAAGGATACTTAAAAAAAAAAGGAAAATATTTGGCCAAAATTTTTGTTGAATTTCTGTAAAAAAAGGGTGCAGGTATTTTCTTTGTAGTAAATAATTTTTAAATATTTGTTAATAAAAATGAGTACCCACCTACATATTGGTATAATATCATATTTTTATTAAAATGTATATTTTATAAAAGAAAATTAACTTAAATTTACCCTTAAAAAAGAAACAAGGAATTCTATTTAAAAAAATTTAGTACACCCTTTTCTGAAACTTATAGTGTACGAAGCTAAAGATCTTAAAGATAGTTGAATATGATGCTTTACCTACCAACTACCCCATTTTAGGGAAAAGTGTGTCGGATTTTTTAAAACTTAAAGCATTTATTGACATTGACTCATATTCCAAAAAGTCGTTATCGAGAAAAACAATTAAGGATGTTTACATTTCTTACTTTTTGTATGAAAAATTGGTCAGTGGGTCAAACCCATAATAAGCTGACGATATATGAAAAAAATTCAACTTGGAATAAATTTTTAAGGTGTGGTTAAATATTAAAGTGCCTATGCATAATAATTTGAAAATCCTATGACAAGTTTATAAAATTAATTTTGTATGAAAAATTTGTGTAAAAAGTCACTTATAAATTTTAAAAGTGATTATGCATATGCCCCTAAAAAATTTATGATTTTTTTATTTAATATTATTTATTATATATTTTTAGTTCTGTTTGGACAATCGTAATTAATATTACAATATAATTAATTATCAAAGAATTTTTCTAAAGGTTACTTTCAGGAATACATTTTCATTGAAAAATTTACCAGATACAAAGGAATCAAAAGACTGCCGCAGTTTCATCTTAGCCAAAGACTTGTCAGTTGTTAGTTTATGTGTCAATTGGTCAAAGTAATTTTGATTGTAAATATGAAAAAATTTTATCTATGCCATAACCAGTAATCGAACCGGCTATCCTCGGCACTGCTCTAAGCTTGTATTTAGGAAAATAAATTTTGAGTTATTGACCGAGCTACCCGCTAGTATTTGGGTATAAAACTACGAGCCCTAAAAAAAACTACTTCGAATTAACGGTATTCAAAAATCGTGATTCGAAGTGAATTGCCTTTATAATAAAGCAATAAAAACTTTCATTGGTTAAGAAACAGCCAAGTTATTATAATTTCCCCCGTCAACTGATCTGCCCATATCACTTAATCAAGAAATTCGGGTCCAAGTTTTAAAATTTATTGAAATAATTTACTACAGGGACATTTTTTATTCTATAAGATCCAAGAAACTTAGCTGAGAAATATATATTGTTTTTCGCTAACTCGTTTTAAATTGGTGCAAAATATATCAGAATCTTAACACATTGTTTTCAAATCTACAAATTTTAAAAATTTTTTAATTTTGAATTTATCAATTTATCAAATAATTGAGCTCGAGGTCATTTAGTTTTCAATATAAAATATCTTTTACTATTTCATATATGTATATGCCACCGATATTTCGTCATTCGTTTTTAAATTTTTTTAAAGGAATTTTAAAAAATCAATGGTTGGACTTTGGGATTTTATTAAGAATATATTGGCGTTTAAAAACTATAAAGATTATAGGAATTCCTTTTTCCATTTGGCTAGAGCAGAGATTTTATTTCTGGGGGATTTCGATAAAACAGCAATTTTTGGTATTTATTTAGCTATTTGGCAAGTTTTTTCCGTAGTATTTTTGACTGGAATATTGCAGTATAAAAATAAATACTTCAATCCTATAAAATAGTACAAAATGGGGATCCAATAAATAGCCCCTACTTAAGGTCAAAAGTCAAATTTTAGGTGATTTTAATATTTTAATATAACATATATTTTTGAGGGGTTATTCATGAAATTTCTTTTTATTATTTTCTTTGGTCTAAAAATAAGACTAATATTTTCAAAGTGGCGTGTATAGGCTCTAACAATACTTAAGGGTTAATTTTCTGAAACTGAATTCTGAATTTTATTTTTAGACCAAGATGTTTAGATCAAGACGGTGCTGACAGCCCAATTTGATGCCAATAGTATGCTTCAGTTATATGAAATGAATTTTTCGGTTGCGACTTACGAATTATTCTTGGTACAACTGAAACTCCGTTGTTGCAGCCAAACTAGTACTGTCTCAATTGGTTTTCTGTTGTCACAACTGAAAAACTCGGCTACCACAATAAGTTAAAAAAAATTAAAATCCCAAATGTAATCTTTGACCTTAAAGAAGAAATATTTATTGGATCTCTATTTTGCCCTTATTTATGCTTTAATATTCTAGCTGCTCTCGTGTATACTTATTAGAAATTGACATATTTGCGAATTTTAAAGAGTGGCTGGAGCCTCCGAAGGCACTACCGCCTTGGAGTTGCGCCTGCTCGAAATATGTTTTCCATTAAGTTACTCATAAAATTTATTTTAAAATATTAGCTATACTTTTTCAGTGCGAAAAGCTTAAACTTACTTCAGCCCACAAAGCGTATGAGCAATATTATTGCAGTTTGATAATAAAAATCATACGTCCTGTTGCTTATGAATGTATTGTATGTATATAAAATGGTAAATTTTTCTGTGTATCTAATTAATCAAAAAGTAGGTAATAATTTAATTTTAAAACCAAGGCAACCACATGCAATCCTGACTTAATGTTAATATAGAACCAACTTTTACACAACACAAAACAAAATAAAAAAGCCAAATAGAAGCAAGTGAAAGAGAGAGAAAAAAACAATGAATTTCCTGTTTATTAAGAAAAAATTTAATTAACAAGCACATAATTAAGATGAACACAATGCAATAAAAATGAACAAATTCTAAAAAAAAAAAAAAGTAGCAACAACTATAACAAATAAAGAATGGAACGAAACAGTAGTAAAGCACGCAAGAGTTTTATAGTAGGATGTCCCTTAAATTAACGAATTGCCGATTTTTGTTCATTACATACCACATTTTTATTGGAAATGGTCCCAAATGGAAGAAATCGCTTTTTTTTTTTTGAAAATTTTAAGCCGTGCCGAAAGTTGGACGAAAATATCCCATTTTGGGAAAAAAGTGTATTACTATTAAAAATTCCCAAAATTCGAAATTTCGAAAAAAATTATTTTTTAACTTCTCCAATCAACACTTGGTATCCAACTATTGAATGTGAAAAAAGCGCATCATAGTGTGATAATTACTTGTGAAAAAGGAGAAAAAACAATAGGATTAAGAGAGGAAATATTCTAACTGAAAAATAAATTGCTCAAGTATTAGTTAATTCTTGCTCTTCTCATTACAAAACATACATTGTATAGGCTGTGATTGAAAAAACTTCAATTAGCCACACTCAGCGCTATGCCAACCGTGGTATAACTTGTTAAGAGGTGATGCTACGAGTCATAACCTGTGCAGAGGGCTGCCGGTTCAATCCCCGGTCATGGCAATACACAAAAAAAGTTTTTCATATAGAGACAAATTAACAATTAAAAATTACTTTGATCAGTTGACACATAAACTAACCACTGACGAGTCTTTGGGTGAGACGAAACTGCGGCAGTCTGGTGATTACCTTGTGTCTGTTAAATTTTTCAAAAAAATATGTTTTCTTCTTCTTCTTCTTTCTATAAATTTTTTATTTCATTTATTCATTTAATATTATAAAAATGATTTAGACATGGAATTTTAACTTCATCGGACATCATTAACCCACTTTAGCCTGGAATTCGAAATGACCCACGAATTTGATAAAAATGCAAAAACACGATTTTTTAAAATTAATTTTAAAGATTTTTTAAAATACCTAGTTTGGAGATGTCGACTGCTATTTGTACCACATAGTTGATACTAAAGAAAAAAAGTAAATTGGGAAAATGGTAATTCGATTTTGAGTTTGGAGCGACTGCTTTCCAGGACATTTTACAAAAATTGCTCATTTTGCCAAAAATGAAACAAAATTTGAATGTTTTCAACAAATTTTACACAGTTTTCGGAAAAACATCATTTAGATTGGATTAGACTATAATTATCTTTACATTTGTCTAAAAAATCTTAAACCCCTAGTGGCCTGGGGTCTCAGAAGAGACCAATGAAACTTAATATTAATTATGACTACGAGATCGTAAAGCTATTAAATTTATAAAAAAAATCTCAACTGGATAAAAATAATTATTTGGGGTTTATTTTTATATTTTTGATCAAAAACGCCCCACTATGAAATTTACAGAATAACACATTTCATAATTTTCGGCAAAATATCACTTTGAATGAATAAAATTTTTTTTTCCGCTTGATAAAATTTATTATTTTGAGCAACTAGATCCATATAGGGAAATAGGATCCACTAGAAAATTTACAGAATAAAATTTTTCAGATTTTTATTAAATTGGATATGTGATAAAAAATATCCACTTCATAAAAATAATTATTTTATGTAACATGATCCATATAGGGTTAAGTTTTACACTTTTGCCAAAACCGAGCCACTGGGAAATTTACAGAATAACATCTTTCAAAAATCCCTTCAAATGGATCAAAAAAATCTTTTTTCCACTTGATAAAAATTATTATTTTATGTTTACATGATCCATAGGGTTAATGTTTTCACTTTTCGGCAAAAAAAGTCCACTTGGAAATTTTCAGAATAACATGTTTTTAATTAGAAACCAATAAATGCATAATAAACAAAAGCTTTTAATTAGAATCTAATACGATTACAGAACTAAAATTGGTATTAACATACGGACACTTTTGACCCCACCTTTTTAACCCTTAAAAATAAGATTGGGGCTATAGAGAATTGCGCTTGTTCGTTGGTTTTGTACCCTCTATCGCATATCCCAATTTAGTAAAAATCTGATAAATGTTATTCTGTAATTTTCCTATTGGATCTTTTTTTTTGTGAAAAGTGAGAACATTAACCCTATATGGATCAAGTTACTCAAAATAATAATTTTTATCAGGTGGAACATTTTTTTTTTTATTCATTCAAAGTGATATTTTGCCGAAAATTATAAAATGTGTTATTCTGTAAATTTCCAAGTGGGGCGTTTTTGTCCGAAAGTACAAAATTTAACCACATATGGATCACGTTACACAAAATAATTAGTTTTATCCAGTTGAGATTTTTTTTTATCAATTTAATGGCTTTACAATCTCATAGTCATATTTAATATTAAGTTTCATGGGCCTTTTCTGAGCCCAGGCCACTAAGGGTTAAATATTTTTTAAACAAATGTAAAGATAATTATAGTCTAACAAAATTTAAGTGATGTTTTTCCGAAAATTGTTAAATTAAATTTTTGACAAAATTAGTAATTTTAATAAAATATCCTGGAAAGCAGTCGCTCCAAACCCAAACTCGAATTATCATTTTTCCAATTTATTTTTTTTCTTTAATATAGACTATTATATGGTACAAATAGCAATCGATATCTCCAAATTAGGCATTTTGAAAAATCTTTAAAATTAATTTAAAAAAAACACGTTTTTGCTTTTTTATAATATTCGTGGGTCATATTGGAATCCAGGCTAAAGTGGATTAGTGACATCCCATGAAGTCAAAATTCCATGTCTGAATCATTTTGTCTATATTAAATGAATGAATGAATGAAATAAAAGATAATTTTTCTCGAAATTTCGAATTTTGGGAATTTTTAATAGTAATACACTTTTTTCCAAAATGGGCCATTTTCGTCCAACTTTCGGCACGAGTAAACGTTTTCCAAAAAAAAAAAAATCTACTTTTTCCATTTGGGACCATTTCCAATAAAACTGCGGGTGTAATGACAAATCTATTTTTAAGGGACACCCTAATATATAGGTATGGAATAATGTAGTATAATTTTGTAATAACTATGTGTTATGTATATGAAGCAGGCATTTATTTTTATTATTAAAGGCAAGACTACTAAATAAAATGATTACGCATAACAATTCGAAAACCTTGTAACAAGTTTATAAAATGAATTTTATATGGAAAGGTTTATAAGTTTAGAATTTATAAATTTAGAAAGTGATTATGCACATGACATTGAATATTATTATTCAAGTTTTTGTTATATGTTTGAGCAGTATTTCAGTTACCGACAATACTTAACATTCATTTTATTCAATCATTTTGGTATTATAAAACAATATATAAAATACAAAATAAATATTTTGTTCATATATTTTTTTTTACTAACAAAAATGATATACAATTATTTTAATTTTTGCATTAAAGAATGCAAAACTTGTTTTTCGGACTTTCTATATTTAGTTAGAATATTGTTCTACCTCAAGTCCAAATTTTAATATGATACTGTCATATTAGATTTTACTTGTTGTTTCAAAAAGGTTGATCATTTTCATGATTGACACTACAGTTGTTATGTGGGGCGAGAATTTTGTACTTTTGTATATGTATATGAATTTTGTAAATGATTTGGTAAAACCAGCATTAAATCCTTTTGAAAGCAACAATTACATAAAAGTACACTTTGGGTACTATTTCTATGTATGTTTGTGTCTTTGTTGTCAATATAATAGTGGTATTCATATAAACACGTATTCTACTCGTAAACGGTCTAAACCAAGTAAGTTTATGAGTTTAATGTCAAACTCCATACATAAAAAATATGGTTTGTATTTATACAAGATTTACAATGAGTTTACGAGTTTATATGAAAACCCCTAATGATAAAGTTCGTTGTTTTTTCAAATGTTATTGACAACGAACGCACAAATATACATATAAATAGTACCCAAAGGGTACTTTTATGTAATTGTTGCTTTTTATGTAATTGTTGTTTTTAATTTTTTTTTTTTTAATTTTTGATATTTCCTTAGCTATTCCGATTTTTTTTAATTTTTACCGATTTTTTGCGGTTTTTTAATTTTTTGTGTTGTTTTCTATTTCCTAGGTTTTTATTTCCAAAACTTTTTTTTCAAACCTCAGTTTTCCTTTAAATTAATTTAGTGTTTTTTTTATTTTGTTTTGGATTTTTTTTTAATTTTAACAATTTTTAATCTTACAAATTTCTATTTAAATTTTTAGGCATTTAAAATTTCGAAATATTGTAGATATACTTGATATCAACTTTAATTCAAACAGCAACCCTACTGTTTATACGTTACTCTAAATTTTCCTGTATAGTAAATCTCAACTCAAACTGTAAAATATTTTATTTTCGTTATTGGTAGAAAAAAAGTTAAGAAAAATTGCAAACAGCTCTAATATTTACTACCACAAAGCAATTAAAACAAAAAATTTATTGCCACATATAATGTTTGGTACGTGATGATGCTGATGTAAAAGAGAATTAAAATAAAAATTCCGCTCAAGGAGAAAATAATATTAAAATTTATAAAACCATTTTTTTTTATTAAAAAATATAAAAGTTCCATTATTCAAATAAAAATCTATACTCATTCATTTTCGATTTTACTACACACATGAAAATCATTATAACTCTTAAAAGTTTATTGTTAAAAAAAAGTCGCAAATATAGGCCCAAATTGACAGGTTGATTTAACGCTCGAATGAGTCATAAATATACAATGACTTTTACCAAAAATGAACAAACACAATTCATTCTAAAACTTTGCAAATTCATTAAATCGATTTTGTTTTAATAGCGATGGTGTATGTATAATGTACGTGGGAAATTTTCATTACCATTAGTTGCAATTAATGCAAACGGAAACAAGTTAACCCTTAAATGCATGGTGTAGCCATTTGGCAACATACCGATTTTTTAATAAAAAACCCCACTTGATGCACAAAACTGCATTTTTGGGCATTAGGGGCCCTTCTGTACATAGTGTTCCTATATCTTAGCGCAGAATTTTTAAACAGTTAGAGTAAAAATCTTGGTTTTGCTCTGTATATTTGTGAAAAATCTAAAGCACGCGTTTTTTTTAGAAAAAGTATAATATTCGGAAATATTTGTTTAAATATTTAAGGTGGTACTCTCGCAATAAAATTCATTTTGGTGACAATAAGTGTATAAATTATAGTTTATAGATTTTTTTTTCATGCACTTTAAAAAATCACAATTTACTATTTGGCAAAAAAACATATTTTTCAATAAAAAATCACCTTGTTTTATAAAAATAATTTTTTTTTGGTATTTCTCTTGAACTGTACACGCCTTTAGAAATCATATATAAAAATATGGTTAAAATCGAAGAGATCATGCATTTAAGGGTTAAAATATTAAACTTTGGCATATCGACTATATGACGCATTCTTAAACGAGTAAAAAGGTTACCTACACCAGTCTGGGTAAAAGCCAACTAATGTTTGGATCCGAAATTCGAATGGGTTAAAATGAGGCTTCTGTCAAAATTTTCTATAATGTGAGTCAGCGCACCAAATTTCATTAAAATATCTTAATATTTGCGACCTGCAGTTTGTAACCAAGGCAATTTTGGGGGGACCCTTATATGGGCACTAGGTCTAAACATGGACCGATATTTACCAAAATCAATAGGCTTCGTCCTTGGGCCAACATAGGTCTGTGTACCAAATTTCATCAAAATAGCTTAATATTTGCGACCTGCAGCGTATAAACAATATAATTTTGGGGGGACCCTTATATGGGCACTAGGTCTAAACTTGGACCGATGTTCACTAAAATCAATAGGCTGCGTTATTGGGCCAACATAGGTCTGTGTACCAAATTTCATCAATATATCTAAATATTTGCGACCTGCACCGTATAAAAAATATAATTTTGGTAGGACCCTTATATGGGCACTAGGTCTAAACATGGACCGGTGTTAACCAACATCAACAGGCTTCGTCTTTGGGCTGATTATAGGTCAGTATACCAAATTCCATCAAAATATCTTAATATTTGCGACCTGCAGCGTATAAAATATATAATTTTGAGGGGACCCTTATATGGGCACTAGATCTAAACATGGACCGATGTTCACCAAAATCAATAGGCTTCGTCCTTGGGCCAACATAGGTCTGTGTACCAAATTTCATAAAAATTTCTTAATATTTGCGACCTGCTGCGTATAAACAATATAATTTTGGGGGGACCCTTATATGGGCACTAGGTCTGAACATTGACCCCTGTTAACTAAAATCAATAGGCTTCGTCCTTGGGCTGATATAGGTCGGTGTACCAAATTTCATCAAAATATTTTAATATTTGCGACCTGTAGAGTGCGCACAAGAATACATGGACAGACAGACGGACGGACAGACGGACATCGTTAAATCGAAATAAAAAAAAATTCTGAGCCGATCGGTACACTATAAGGTGGGCCTACGACCAATATTTTTTGGTGTTACAAACATCAGCACAAACTTATAATACCCTGACCACATAGTGGTGTAGGGTATAATAAATAAAACGAGTAAAAAGGTTAAAGTCGGGCATGCCGACTATACAATACCCTACACCAGTCTGGTGTATTGTTTGGATCCGAAATTCGAATGGGTTAAAATGGGGCTTATGTCAAAATTTTCTATAATGTGAGTCAGCGCACCAAATTTCATTAAAATATCTTAATATTTGCGACCTGCAGTTTGTAACCAAGCCAATTTTGGGGGACCCTTATATGGGCACTAGTTCTAAACATGGACCGATGTTCACCAAAATCAATAGGCTTCGTCCTTGGACCAACATAGGTCTATGTACCAAATTTCATCAAAATATCTTAATATTTGCGACCTGCAGCGTATAAACAGTATAATTTTGATAGCACCCTTATATGGGCACTAGGTCTAAACATAGACCGATGTTCACCAAAATCAATAGGCTGCGTTACTGGCCCAATATAGGTCTGTGTACCAAATTTCATAAAAATATCTTAATATTTACGACCTGCAGCATATAAACAGTATAATTTTGGTAGGACCCTTATATGGGCACTAGGTCTAAACATGGACCGATGTTCACCAAAATCAATAGGCTGCGTTACTGGCCCAATGTAGGTCTGTGTACCAAATTTCATCAAAATATCTTAATATTTACGACCTGCAGCGTATAAACAGTATAATTTTGATAGGACCCTTATATGGGCACTAGGTCTAAACATAGACCGATGTTCACCAAAATCAATAGGCTGCGTTATTGGGCCAATATAGGTCTGTGTGTCAAATTTCATCAAAATATCTTAATATTTGCGACCTGCAGCGTATAAACATTATAATTTTGGTAGGACCCTTATATGGGCACTAGGTCTAAACATGGACCGATGTTCACCAAAATCAATGGGCTGCGTTATTGGCCCAATGTAGGTCTGTGTACCAAATTTCATCAAAATATCTTAATATTTACGACCTGCAGCATATAAACAGTATAATTTTGGTAGGACCCTTATATGGGCACTAGGTCTAAACATGGACCGATGTTCACCAAAATCAATAGGCTGCGTTATTGGGCCAATATAGGTCTGTGTATCAAATTTCATCAAAATATCTTAATATTTGCGACCTGCAGCGTATAAACATTATAATTTTGGTAGGACCCTTATATGGGCACTAGGTCTAAACATGGACCGATGTTCACCAAAATCAATAGTCTGCGTTATTGGCCCAATGTAGGTCTGTGTACCAAATTTCATCAAAATATCTTAATATATTTGACCTGCAGCGTATAAACAGTATAATTTTGATAGGACCCTTATATGGGCACTAGGTCTAAACATGGACCGATGTTCACCAAAATCAATAGGCTGCGTTATTGGGCCAATATAGGTCTGTGTACCAAATTTCATCAAAATATCTTAATATTTACGACCTGCAGCGTATAAACAGTATAATTTTGGTAGGACCCTTATATGGGCACTAGGTCTAAACATGGACCGATGTTCAAAAAAATCAAATTTTTTCGTCCTTGGGCCAACATAGGTCTGCGTACCAAATTTCATCAAAATATCTTAATAGTTGCGACCTGTAGAGTGCGCACAAGATTGCATGGACAGACAGACAGACGGACGGACGGACGGACAGATGGACATCGTTAAATCGAAATAAAAAAAAATTCTGAACCGATCGGTATACTATAAGGTGGGTCTACGACCAATATTTTTTGGTGTTACAAACATCAGCACAAACTTATAATACCCTGACCACATAGTGGTGTAGGGTATAATTAATATTATAATTAATACTAAAGGAACTTTGGTTAAAGCAACAACCATAATATAGAGAAAAATAATAGCTTTTTAATATATTCAATGTATTAAATTAGAATAGAACTCCTATTTTGATATACAGTAGTGGACTAAAGTGGATACATTAATTCAAAATTTTTCGAAATTTGTTATAATTTTTGTTTTATTATAGAAACTTAAATGATTTTTTTAAAGCATAGAACCAAAACATTCTTCTTCAATAAAAACCTAAATACAGTAGACTATATCATTAAGAAGTTAATAAAAAAAACAATTGTAAATTGTGACCGCTTTTATCCAGTATTGTTCATATTTGAAATTTTCGGCCAGTTCTTTCTTTAATATTTTGTCGAAAGTCATTTTTGCTTTAAAACAGTTTTTGTGCAAGAAGGCTTGCTTTCCGCTAAATTTTTTATAGTTTGAGGTGGAATATTAGTCCATTCCGCTGAAACTCTTGACCAAAGATCATCTAAGTTGGTCGATGCTCGTTCGTATTGGGACAGTCTTCTTTTGACAATTGCCCACAAATTCTTGATGGGATTCAAATCGGGGCTTTGAGCTGGCCACTTCAAAAACTGGAATAACTACACTTGGATATCACAAATTGAATAAAAGTTATTAACACAGTTTTAAAAGAATTCAAATATGTATCCACTTTAGTCCACTACTGTAAGTCTCTTTCGTATGCATTAAAAACATACATAAATATATAAATGCATCGAGAAATTCTGTTAAGAATCAATTTTTTTCTCCACGTTAAGGTGCCACCCCCTTCCCTTTATTGGATTTTAGTAAATATTAAGCCGAAAAGAAGTTGCGTTAAATTTAGTCAAAATTTACTGAATTGGCTTCTGAAGAGCTTAGAAAAAAGTCTTAATCGAAATTCCCCTTCCTATATTACCATAATTCATATTTAGTTATTGTAATTGCAGTGATTTTGTATTTCGTCGAAAATGTTGCTTAGGCTTATCAACATGTTTGTAGGTACAACCGCTAAGCATTCATTTGTATATTGACGCAATACCGGCACGTGTAATTTATATAATCTTTAAAACCCACATCTGTAGTTAAAAATTATTTCAAATATTTTCTTTTTATTAAAAAAAAATTTATTCATTTACATACATTATATAATTCATTTTGTTATTCATGTAATTTAATGTTATAAATTTCAATTAATTTACATTCGTTACTCCTGTTTTGTTGCTGTCACAAAAACATCACACACACTTCTGCACATACTTATGTATGTTCCTTTTTTTGTTAGAATCAAAAGTTGGTAACAATTCAAGGTTTATGTATACACATATTCCATTTTTAACTGTATAAACACACTTTTACTCCCGCTCGGTTTTAATACGATAAAAAGAAAAATTCTCATGCACATAACCATGGTAATGCTAAATTCTTTTTTACCGCATTAAACATGTTTTAACTTGGGGATTTACTGTATGTCACTGTGCGTATAAATTCATAGCGTTTCCGACATTGTTATGAACATTTTTTTGTTTTTTTTTATTTTTAGCCTACACCATCAACAGAGCTTTGCATACAGTTTTTATACGCATACAGTTACATGAATATCTGTCTATGTTTACTTGGAGTGGCAAATGTGTGTGGTGGTGTTGAAAAATAGGAAGCATGCACAGTGTTTCTGTGATCAATTGTGAATTTGCTAAATATATTTTTTATTTTTGAAAAAGAAAATATTTTATTAGTATTTTATTGCATTGTCTTTGGGACGAACACAATTAAGGGTACTTTCTACAAAGTTGTAGTTATTTAAGTTATTATTATTACTTTTTTTTGTTAATATCTTTACCATGAAACAATATTCTTTAAAAGACTTTCCAACTACTATTGTTTTCCATATAAGTTTCTTTTTTCTTAATCACAGTATTCATTTCATATGCATGAAAGCCTAAAAATTTATGGAAAAGAAAATCGTTCGTGTGAAATTTAACATCAACGTGGGAAATAATTCGAAAAAATTTAACTTTGCATGCTGTAGGATTTTGTTTCATTTCTTTGCTATTTCTTATACTGCTTGTACTTTCTGGTGACACATCACAGTAAATTATTACAGGAAGTAAAAGAATTGTTAACCACCAAAAGCGACAAAAAAGTGGCAACAATTTCAGCAAATTTATGCAAAAAAAAACTGTATTAAAAGAAAAAAAAGTTAAAACTTTAAGTTAAAAGTTCATAGTAGTTAAAGATTTATCTAAAAACTTTTTTGGAGGAAAAAATATATTACTTCTACAAAAACCAGAATTTAACAAATTTATAGAAGTTTTAATTTTTATACAAAATTTTACTTAACAATATATATTATATTTTTATAATTATTATAATATGGATGTAATTATATTATTTAATCAGATTGTTGTTTTTAATTTTGGGTTATTTATATAAGCCTTATTCTATTTTATTTATAACGTTATTAGCACTAACACAGTAATGTTATCATTATTTTCATTGTAATTTGTGAGATTGCGTCTGCTTGATGAAAATATATATTGGAAAGCCTCAACATATGAGGCTTACCACACCAACTGACATTCACACTCACTCAAAATAATTTATCTGTTGGCTGAACTGATGTAGTCTAGATGTAGTCCATTTCAGAAAATCGGGAGGGAAGAAATTGCGTCATACCATAAACATAAAAATAATATATTTTAACAATAAATTGTGAAAAATTTAGCAAATGGGTTCTGAAAAATTAATTATAAATAATTTCGAAAATTAGCAGTCAAAATTAGTTAAAGTGCTTACTTTTTTTAGTATAGTGTTAAATGTAGATAACTAAAATTTTTTTAAAAATTATTCAAACATTTGAAACGGGTTTAACAAATTTGGAATCATGATCTACTCTGGGGGATCTAATTTGGGAGAGGTTTGTTGTAAGTTGTTTCAGGGGACCTTAAACTTTTTTGGGAAAAAGTTTCAGGGGCTCTTAATTTCTTGCTTGAAATAAAATAGGGGTTACTAAGTAAATGCTTATTGAATTTTATTTAAATATTTATTACAAAAAACTTGTTCATTTTGAATTTTAACATAGTGCAATCTGGGAAGTGGGGTAATGTAGGAAATCGTTAGACTCAATATTTCTGCAACACTGGTAAGTATATATGTAACCACATATTTTTTTTTATTTTTTTTTTTATGTTGGCGCATAAGCATACTTGTGCGCAACAGGTCAATTATGTTTTTATCCATCACATATAACTTGTCGAGAAAGCTCAGATGGTAGAGCTATAAACTGGCAATCTGGAGTCGAAGGTCTGATTCCGTAATAAGCAAATTTTATTTAAAAAAAAATTACAATAAAAAAAAATATTTTTTTTCTATAAAATTTATTTTTCAGAAAATTTATTTTTAGACTCATTATTTTTGTCAGTACTGGTAAGCATAGGTAATGAGACATGTTTGGACTTTTCTGCTAATGTGTAAGCTAACTCAATATTTTGAGCGACATCGCCATACAAATGTAATTATATATGTAATCACAAAAGCAACTAGTTACCATTACCAGGTATGTAGTTAACATATACAAGAGAGTGTCCCTTAAAAATAGATTTGTCATTACACCCCCTAGTTTTATTGGAAATGGTTCCAATTGGACGAAATCAATTTTTTTTTTTTTTGGAAAACGTTAACCTTTGCCGAAAGTTGGACGAAAATGGAATATTGAAAATTTCCAAAATTCGAAATTTCGAAAAAAATTATTTTTTATTGCATTTATTCATTTAATATAGTCAAAATGATTCAGACATGGAATTTTGACTTCATCGGATATCACTAACCCACTTTAGCCTGGAATCCAAAATGACCTACGAATTTGATAAAAATGCAAAAAAATGTTTTTTTTTTAAATTAATTTTAAAGATTTTTTAAAATGCCTAATTTGGAGATGTCGATTGATATTTGTAACCATAATAGTTGGTCTTAGAGAAAAAAATAAATTGGAAAAATGATAATTCGAGTTTGTGTTTGGAGTGATTGCTTTCCAGGATATTTTAAAAAAAATGCTCATTTTGTCAAAAATTTTACAAACTTTTAATGTTTTCATTAAATTTTTACACAGTTTTCGGAAAAACATCACTTAAATTTGGTTAGACTATAATTATATTCATATTTATTTAAATAATCTTTAACCCTTAGTGGCATGAGGTCAGAAAAGACCCATGAAACTTAATATTAATTATGACTACGAGATTGTAAAGCCATTAAATTGATAAAACAAAAATCTCAACGGCATAAAAATAATTATTTTATGTAACGTGATCCATATGGGGTTATTTTTTATACTTTTGGCCAAAAACGCCCCACTAGGAAATTTACACAATAACACCTTTCATAATTTTCGGAAAAATATCGCTTTGAATGAATAAAAAAAATTTTTTTCCACTTGATAAAAATTATTATTTTGAGTAACTTAGTAATGCAGCAAGTAAGTCGGCCTCATTCCGGAAGTCCAGGAATAATGATGTGACATTACGTTTCTACACTTCACATAAGGTTTTTTGGGTTGTACAAGTATGAGTGAAAAGCTTCAACTTTGACGTTAACATTAATATGGTCTTTATAGGATGGTAGACAACATTGTTATGTTTTTAGCTTTTAAAAACGTTGGTTTGTTTCCTTTATATAAGCCGGTTTTTTATTCCAATCAAAATAACCAATCCCACTGCTGATACCAATTGTTACGTTTTTACCTTTTAAAATGTCAATTTATTTCCTTTAGATAAATCAGGTTGGTGTTCTTTACAAATAAAATAACACATACACACTCTTCTGTTTGATGTTTACACTTATTTTTTAACACTTTATTGCTTTATATGCAACAATACAATGATCTACTATAGCGCCACTAACTTTACATACTTTAATACGCCACTAACTATAAAACTAACTAAAAACTTAACTCCACAAATGATAATGCGAGACTTCTTCTTCTTTATTCAAGTATAATCTTATATACTACGGGCCGTGGTTGTAGAACATAAGTACTAGAAAATTGCAGTGGTACTCAGACGACCACTTAATATCTTACTTAAAAATAGTGCTAATAGATGGACAGGTTTAGTAAGTCCCGTTTCGCGGGATATTTTTCTTCTTAAATTCCAGAATTTTCTATACTAGACTGATTCAATTTCGTAACAATATATATTTTTGTGTTGCGTATTGTGTTACATTATTGCATTTTCTGAGACAAAATGTGATCTCCTAAAAATGTCAAATAAAATGAATGTTCTATTGGTTTATTTACTTTTGTCATTTTATTCTTTATGTACTTACTGTCAGCTAACTGAAATATACTAATGAGCTAAAAACGATTTGTAAACAAATTTTTTCTTTTACCACTGGCATAATTTCCGCTCAAATGTACACAGTAGAATGGCATGCAGGATCTGAACGAAAATTGACGGCACTAACATAATATTATAGCTCTAAAGTTCATATATATAATACTAAGCAAAATTCGAATAGGGTCACCCATTTTCTTATTGCAAATATCGTATCATTGCCACTCACAAGAACTTTTAAAAGTTTGATTTAATTGATATTCTTATTCATATCAACTTTATTCGATATTTTTAAAATTTGTATAAACTATATATTTTGATGGTGGTATAAGTCTGCTTATTTTTAAAATGAGCTAAAAGAGGTTTTGTATTTCCATGTTTTTGAAAATGTAAATAACAACTTTTGGCAAATTTTTTTATGCAGATCTCATCAGGACATTTAATTAATTTTTACTAAAAAAATAACTCATTTATTGTAAAATTATATGTTATCTAATATTGAATGGACTCACATCACTTTAAAAATAAAAACTTTTCAGAAAATGTTGAACATATTGGTGTATAACTTAAAAATGCGGGATTCTTGGAAAATTTTTGGGTGTATGTTGTGAAACGTTGGTACAATATAATTAACTCAAGGTATTAATCATCGGTAGTTTTAATTTTTTAACATTTGGATTCCGCGTCAAAAGAACTGCTGATTTTTTGAGGCTAAGAACGAATCAAGCCAATTTGGGATACCCTGCACTGAAAGAATTATCCTTCATTATATTAGTGATATAATTTCATAGAATTTTTTTCGTAGAATCAAAGAAGGATTTCATTATGTATATAATATTTAATCAATATTATGAAATTTCTCATAACTTTTCTTTCATAGAATTTCATAAGTTCGTTAAAAAAATTCATTGAATTTCATAAATTAGATCTTCATAAATTTAATGAAAATGTTGTTTATATATTGTGTATGAAATTGTTCAATATTATTTACTTTTTTAAATTTTTTTTTATAAAATATCGTCATTTCATTAATTTTTAAAAATTTTCATACAATTGGAGTTTTTTATTACACATTTAATTCTCAAATACAATAGTTTAATGTAACCATAAAGCCCAGTTTTAGTGATGTGAATTGATTCTCATACCGTGAGAATTATCTTTTATAATTTGTATTTTTTTTTATTAATTTTTTTTTTTAATTTTGGACTATGAAAATTTTGATAAAACATATTTATTTTTTCGAAACATTAATAAGGAACTTCATTAATTGAATTAAGGTTATTATAAAATTTTATGAAACTTTTTAATTTAATTAATTCTTTCATTGGATATATTTTGTACATCCGTAAAATATGCTACAATTTTATTATGGTTTTTGCATTTGCTAAATACTTTTTATTTATCCACTCCAGCTTACCAACGACAATAACCAATTATAATAAATAATAATAAATGAAATTGCTTGACAGATTTTATGAACCTCCTCATTTGCTGAATGATTTATTCATTGGAGGATTGCCCCATTCATTTAATGAAGAGCTTAATTAATTTTTCATAAACATTGACTATAATGAAACCTGTTTCATAGATTCTATGGAAAGCTTTAATGAACGAGTTGCAGGGACAATTTTCATTGAAACTATAAAGAAATTCATTACTGAAGTGATGATAATTCTCTCAGTGTGTTTTGAAGTGAATCGTATTGCAGAGAGGGTTTTGTATTGATCGAAACAAATGGTAGTTCGACGGGGCAAGGTCTGGACTATAAGATGGGTGAGGAAAAACTTCCCAACCAGTTTTTTCGAAAAACTTTTTAACCGGTCTTTCAACATGTGGCCCAGCGCTGTCATGATGGCCGTAATAATATTACGGCTTCACATATGGTTGCATATTCCGGGCGTTTTTCAGCCACTGCTCACTTTAAACGAATCAACTGTGTTCGGTACAGGTCCCCTTTCACCGTCTGGCCCGAGCTCGTCAGCAGCTCATAATAGATGGGATTCTTCTGGTCCCAACAAATTCAAGCAGCATTTGGGATATGAAAAATAGTCTTTAAACATCTCTCGGCTTCAACTAGTGTGGTAGGCAATTTCCTTGCAAGTACTTTTTGAGTTTGGCAACAATCTTCATCGCGTAATGTCTCCTTCGAAAGTTTTGGTTAATCTGGGCGGTCTTTCGGGTCAAAATCACTACCTCTGAACCCCACAAACCATCTCCCTAAGCTAAAATCGATGGAGCATATTCAGTATAACCTTCGGTGAGCAGTCGATATGTTTCAGCTGCACTTTTCTTCCCGCAAATGATGCTTTGTTGACACAAAATTCGACATTTTCGAAACGGAAAAAACTATTTCATTTAATGACTAAGTGACAATAAATGACAGATGTTTACCCTCCAAAATCCCATATAAGTTATTGAAGACACAAACCATGTATAAAATATACGCCATCTGTTGTACATCCCGCGTTTTTAAGTTATCCATCCAATACCAAAACAGTTCACAGTGTTAACGTGTTATCGCTGTAAAATTGTACCATGCGCTAAATTTAATCCACAGAAAGTTGTCAACTATAAACAATCAATTCCATCACTAATTTGCTAATAGAAAATAGCAGATTTGTTTATAAATAAGTTATTAAGCAGGTTATATATAAAGCGCAAGCGGTTATATATAAAACACAATCTAAAAATGTGTAATTTAAATTTTAAACATTTTAAAAAAGTAACGTGACTCCAAATTTTGTAATAAGGAAATACAATTCTATAAGGCCCAGGCAATAATTTTATGGTATTTTACTGTTATTAAAAAAACCCAAACGTAACTCAATTTGTTAAAAAATGGACCTTTTACTTCACTTTCACGCCACTTTCAAATATGGTTCGCATTTGGTCTTTATATAGAAAATATTTACAATATTCTAGAACAAAAAATTTCTAATCTGAGATTTTATAAATAATTTGAATAAAAATATCATCTAGGGTATGATTTTGAGAATATTTAAAATATGAGTTATATTTTCAATGTCTAGTAGTCTGTGGTACGTGAGTGGTCTGGGGAATTTTCTGCAGCTCGGCTATTTTTTAAAAATAAATTTCCTATTTTTAAACCTTTTTAAAGAGATAATTAATAATAGAAATCCAGAAATTGTAAACAATTTGAAAGAAAATTTTCTAAATATCGTACGCATATAAGTGAAAGTTATATAAATTTACTTTATATTTCATTAAAATTTGCAAGAAATAAAGGGTGACCTTACTTAAATTTTGCTTAGTGTGTATCGTACTTATACACACACACATCATAACGTTGGTTGTTGTGTAAATATAATGTCATAAAAAAGTATACGAAATTCCAAATCTGGTTTAATATTTTGCATAAAATTTACTTAAATTATGTCAAAACATTGATTTCAATGGATCACTACTGCTACATCGGAGTTTTCTGCTTTTTCTAATGTATATGCTTTGCTATGTAATTCCGGAATGGTGATAATTTACAAATACTTTATTACCATAGTTTCTATGGCAATAAAAACACGACTTCCATATAAATCCAGCTTTGTGCAAAATATTGTAAAAGTAGAAAAGAAAATGGCTTAAGTGATTTTACAAATATAAATAAAACCATTAACCTAGTTTTTTGTTAAACGTTTGTATCTACTAAATATCATCTTCATAAGGTTCTTTTACATACATGCTCAAAGACGTGCAAAGTGTAAGAGTTGTTTGTGATTTTTTTCTATTACTTGTCTATTAAATATTTTTTCGAGTTTTAAGCAATAGAAGTAAAGGGAGGTGACACATGTAGTTACTACTCGTACATAAATAGATATAAAATTAAAAATATTGAGTTCAAGTGTTAATTAATTTGGTAGATAAACATCAATTTCTGTTTTTAAAAAAGAACTGTTTCAAGTATTTTTTAATAGAATATTTAATTAACAATTTTGACGTACAAATATATCTACGTAAGAAAAAAAAAAAAGAAAAGAAGAGGTCAGTTTTATTTGTTTTGTGAAATGAGTCCGTATTGAAATAATTCGTATTTGAGTAACCTTTATTTGGCTTCAACAGTTTAACCTCATAATAATCTTTATATATTCTTTTATGCACTTTTTCCAATGTTTTTTAAAACAAATGTTTGTTTACCAATCATGGCGTATGAGTGATATTTAACTGCAAAGGAACCTCAGTAGGTATAAGTAATGTAGGTTTAGGAGCTCTATAGGACGATTGCAGAGAAGGAGTTATCTTCTTACAATATTGTATTCACACTCATATTCTGTAATCCATTTTGGTCAAAGTGGTTCATTTTCTACCCAATGCTTTTAAAAGTTGATCTTTTTGTATTTGCTCTATATAAAATTACAGAAAATTTGTAAATGTACAAGCAATATGTTAATCAAAATTAATTAGGTAGGTATACGTACTGGAAAAAGTGATTTCCCACTCGTAAATTTATAACATTATTAGACACAAGGAATAAGTGTTAAAAAGCCGCTGAAAAAATGCTGTAAAAAATTTTAAACCTTGACAAAACGCTGGATAGACCAATAAAGAAGTGGTCTAGAAATACATTTTCGGTCAGATTGGCAGACGATAGATCTACGCACTGAGCTAACGAGACGTATAATACTTAGTGGTTAAAAGCACAAGTGAATGAAAGCAGCTGTTTACTACTGATTGAGCTAATATTTACTACTGATTGCGCTAATATTTATGATAGCGCGAGCAAAAAGTTTGTTGGAACTAACATGCCAACGCTGGGAAAATAAAACGAGTAAAAAGGTTAAAGTCGGGCATGCCGACTATACAATACCCTACACCAGTCTGGTGTATTGTTTGGATCCGAAATTCGAATGGGTTAAAATGGGGCTTGTGTCAAAATTTTCTATAATGTGAGTCAGCGCACCAAATTTCATTAAAATATCTTAATATTTGCGACCTGCAGTTTGTAACCAAGCCAATTTTGGGGGGACCCTTATATGGGCACTAGTTCTAAACATGGACCGATGTTCACCAAAATCAATAGGCTTCGTCCTTGGGCCAACATAGGTCTATGTACCAAATTTCATCAAAATAGCTTAATATTTGCGACCTGCAGCGTATAAACAATATAATTTTGGGGGACCCTTATATGGGCACTAGTTCTAAACATGGACCGATGTTCACCAAAATCAACAGGCTTCGTCCTTGGGCCAACATAGGTCTATGTACCAAATTTCATCAAAATATCATAATGTTTGCGACCTGCAGCGTATAAACAGTATAATTTTGGTAGGACCCTTATATGGGCACTAGGTCTAAACATAGACCGATGTTCACCAAAATCAATACGCTACGTTATTGGGCCAATATGGGTCTGTGTATCAAATTTCATCAAAATATCTTAATATTTGCGACCTGCAGCGTATAAACAGTATAATTTTGGTAGGACCCTTATATGGGCACTAGGTCTAAACATGGACCGATGTTCACCAAAATCAATAGGCTGCGTTATTGGGCCAATATAGGTCTGTGTACCAAATTTCGTCAAAATATCTTAATATTTACGACCTGCAGCGTATAAACAGTATAATTTTGGTAGGACCCTTATATGGGCACTAGGTCTAAACATGGACCGATGTTCACCAAAATCAATAGGCTGCATTATTGGGCCAATATAGGTCTGTGTACCAAATTTCATCAAAATATCTTAAAATTGCGACCTGCAGCATATAAACAGTATAATTTTGGTAGGACCCTTATATGGGCACTAGGTCTAAACATGGACCGATGTTCAAAAAAATCAAACTTGTTCGTCCTTGGGCCAACATAGGTCTGCGTACCAAATTTCATCAAAATATCTTAATAGTTGCGACCTGTAGAGTGCGCACAAGATTGCATGGACAGACAGACAGACGGACGGACGGACGGACGGACAGACGGACATCGTTAAATCGAAATAAAAAAAAATTCTGAACCGATCGGTATACTATAAGGTGGGTCTACGACCAATATTTTTTGGTGTTACAAACATCAGCACAAACTTATAATACCCTGACCACATAGTGGTGTAGGGTATAAAGAGCTCCTCTTAAAGGAGATCTACCACATACAAAATAATGCCGGAAACGGTATTTGAACACCACACCTTCTGACCACAAGCCTTTTTTTTAACAAAGCGTCATCATTTTCATAAAATCGTTGCTCTACCAATGCATTGATTTTGTACCGTTGACAATTTCTGAGTGGATAGTATTGGATAACCACTCTAAGTAAGTTGTTTAGAAGTTTTTTTTTTTATAAACCACTGAAATTTTTGTAAAACAAATATTGAAAAAACGTTTTTAAAAAGTGGTTGGACTTTTACAAATCTGAAGGACTGCATATTAATCTGATATCTGATTTAAAAAGTGCAGAATGGCGAATAATTTTTTAGAAAAATCTTCAGATTTTTTTCTCAATTTATATTTGACAGGCATCCGATCAATTAAAAAAAAAATCATGCTCAAGAATCTATACAACATTTTAAATTTTGATATTGTATCTGAATTGTATTCAATCAACTACCCCCAAAATTGTTTAATAGGTAATATATTTGACACAAATCCAATAATCGTTTTAAAAAATCTTTTGCCATATTGGATGCGCCGTTCCAGATTTTTCAAATCCAATATCAGATTCATATTTAGCGACCCCTAAAACTTTCCTAAAAAAATAAATGATACGAGACGGATTTCGCCATTTTCAATTTTTGAAAATACTGAAATAAAACTTAATATCGCCAACTAAATACCTGCTTATATTTGTTCTTTTATAAATATAAAGGTTTCAAACTCTCTCTGAATCGGCAAAAAAGTGGAAAATGATTTTTCGACTCCTAATCCCCATTTTCATAAACCAGGTCACATATAAACACACAATAATATTCTTCGTTGCATGCTACCTGATGTACGCTTGTAGATATGTAATTAAACAGTCCCTTTAATACAGCAGTGTTAACAGACAAAAATCACCAACTCGCCAAAAACTCATTTGGTTGGTCTTTGTAATTTTCCAGATATTTCAGTTAAAAAATGGCACGTTAGAGGTTTAAATATATTTTTTTTGTAACAAGTGTTTGACCAATTCAAATTAAAATCATCAAAAAACCTTTTGGTCTTTCAAGTAACCTAGATTAAAATTTCAAATCTATATACATTAGACCGACTCAAAAAAAAGTAAAAAAAAGTGCCCCCCTTAAAATAAACCTTGGTTTGTTTCATGATGATTTCCAATATATTTCGGGTCTAGCAATGATATCTCACAAGCTGGACCATTTTTAAAAAAGGTCTTTCTTTAGTTTTTGTAAGAAATTTGCATCTTAGCAAACAAACTCAATATGGGTATCATATGAAAGGTTTTTTAGAGGCGCGTCTAGCGGTATGAGTATAAAGCATGTTCAAGCATATTCTGACATGTCCTGTTTTCAAGGATATTCTATAAAAAAAAACAAATTTTTGACTCTCCTGTACAGAGATATTTGTGATTAAAATGTCAAACTTACATGTCACAATCTATAGACGATTTAAGTGACCACGTGTTTCAGATTTTTTTAAAATTCCAATTTCCGCGTTTTATCAGAAATTCAATGTGGTGCAAACAATATGTTCTAAATAGGGCAATATGGATACCAAGACTTTTCTTTTGACAAGTAAATCATCGCTGAGTGGATATAGTTTAGAATTTTGCAAATTTAATACATTCGGTGCTCTGGACCAAATTTTGTTGAATTTTTTAAGTTACTTCAATCATAAAACAAATCAAGGTTTATTTTGAGGGAGGCATTTTTTTTTTGTCCATATAAGGCGAGTCGCTCTAATATATACGTACATACAAATTCATGATAGTTTGATTTGTTTTACAATTCTGTTTTTGTTCACTAAAAAATGCTGAAATTTATTTTCGTCAATTTATCTATTTGCTTTTTTGTAAAGGGTATCTATGTTAAAACAACTTCAATTTTATATTCCACAGTTATTTTTTTCAAAAAACAAAAATCATGTATTTGATAAAATATAACTATATATTAGGGGGTTCCTTAAATTGTAAACTGGCAATTCGTAATGTCAGAAACCAATAAATTTATATTCCACTTGATATAAAAAGTATGAAATAGAACAATTTTCTATATGTTTAAAAATGTTTACCCGTGCTGCTTCGCATCCAAGATTTCCTATTTTTTGGGAAATGCAAAAATTTTTATGCAATTTTTTTATGCTGCTTCTAGAGTTATTGATACTTAATTTTCACTCACAATAGCATATTTTTATATATTTGAAATAAAAAAAAAATCTTTTTTTTTTTTCGCTGCAAATTAAGTTTTTATTTAAGAGCAACGTTTGAAGGTTAACATAAAAATGTTGCAGGAAATTTCATAAAAAACTGAAGTTTTTAAAAAAATATCTTAATCCCAGTGTAGAAACGGTAATGACATATCATTATTTTTTTGACTACCAGTAATGACACCCAATTACCTTCTGTATTATTTTAAAACATATAATAATGAGTTACCGATAATTACTTATTTTTATCATTATTTCAAATAGAAAATAATTTTTTAGATTTTTTTGAAAATTTTTTTAAATCTATTTTTAGACTCAATATTTTTTAAACACTGGTAAGGATATATGTAACCACATATTTTTTGATTTTTTGTATATTGGCGAATAAGCTTACTTGTGTGCAGCAGGTCAATTGTGTTTTTATCTATTAAATATTACATGTCGATATAGCTCAGATGGTAGAGCTGTTGACTGGCAATCTGTAGACTCAGGTTCGATTCCCGCACCAGCAAATTTTATTAAAAAAAAAAAATACAATAAAAAATATTTTTTTTTATATAATTTATTTTTTAGAAAATCTATTTTTAGACTCATTATTTTTGTCAGTACTGGTAAGCACATAGGTAACAATATATTTTTTGATTTTTCGTATGCTGGTGTGTAACGACAACTCATTATTTTTCGCGACATCGCCATATAAAGGTAATAAGAAATATAATAACAAAAGTAACTAGTTACCATTACCAAGTATGTAGTTACATAACCACATATCTGGTAATGATTTTCTACACTGGGATGATTATTAAACTTTTTTAGCGCCATCGGGTATCGAACTTGCAATCCGATTACTGCTATTCTAGTCCTCTACCGTTGAACAATTTTTTCATATTAGTGTTGCCTGGCATAGAAACACTACTTTATAGTTGCGATATATTGTCTCTTATTCTCTTCACAAGCACCAAAAAATCAAGAATTCGTAATTTAGGGAACAGCCTTTTATAGGAGTATATACTACACAATCTAAACCATTGACATTTTTGTTTTCATTTTTCTATTTACGCTTTTAAATTGTTTTCTATATGAACTCAAGTGCACCCTCATTCAAGGATGATATTTATGTATGAGTTTGTAAAAAATGTGTGTTTTTGTTTACAAAAGTATTAATATGTAAATATGCGATACATGCAGGGAAAACTCAAGAGGACACCAACTTTAGTTATCTTTTTTTTATACTATTACCAAGTAATCAAATTCGACCATAAAATTTAGTTGTCGGAACTTAAAATTTGATTTTTGATAAAAAATTTCAGTTAAAAATTTACCAAATGTAGCTCTCTGTGTAGTAGAGGTGTTCAGCGATATATGAAGAGTTTTAAGATGAATTTTAAGAGCTCCATTTGGGCTAAGTTTTTTCGTTTATATACAGAAATTACTGATATGAAATTTGATGGCGAAAGCCTAATTATAGGCTGAAAAAACTACATTTTAATTTTTTTTAAATTTTGATATTTAGTATACACTTACAATATTTTATCGTTAAAAACAACCTAAACTACATATTAAAATAATTGAAAACACAATTAAAAAGAGGACTACTGATTTTACATTATAATCAAACCATTTTGCTATCTATTTTCAAACATTGTTCAAACAATCAATAAAAACAATAAAAATAATTGAAAAGTCTGTTAAAACAATCTTTAATTTTTAACTGACAAAACCTTAGAAAAAAAACTATTTTGTGGTTTGTTTTTTATATCTGAAACTTTTGTGTTTGTTTTTGAATTTTCAAAACACTACACATACAACACACACGTTTTTATTTTTTTACAAAAATAGAAAACTAAAATCACTGAAAGTAAATATCTGTTAACGCATTAGAAGAGAGGCATATGTAATAATTACAATTTTGATTTCCAATAATAAGCTTATGAACTCGCCATAGTGCCATCTTTGAATTTTTAATTTTAGTTTAAGAAATAAAAAAAAAAGCTGAAGTTGGATTTGTGAAAATGCTTTAAAAATGTATAATTTTTGGCCATACTTAGAAACCCGGTCAGGCTTATTTTCGAGGGACGAAGAACCATATCTGAGTATTTTTGGATCTAAAGAATTTGAAAATAATATAACAATATAAAATTTCATAAAAAAATTAAATCTGTTCTTTGATTATATATTTAAGAGGCCTTTGGCAAATTATATGCCTCTTTGGAAGGATAATTAAATTCAGATTATCGTTCTGTAATTATTTTGTGGAAAAAGTTACACACAATATAGAATTTTTTATAAAGATTTTAGCCAATTACCACCAACGTTCACATCAATCATTTTTATATGCAAACGAAAAAAAATTAGACCAATCTGAACTGCTAAAATTCACTATAGTTTTTTTTTTGGACGCCACTACTTTATAGTTATATGTGTCCATATAACATTTTAAAACTTTATATAAATGCATAGTTTTTGTTTTTACAACAAAGTTGAATAAACTGCACTTTTTTATATCCTACACATAACTGGCATTCTCTGCTTTTTGTGAATGAATACAAATAACAATGTTACCATTACCAATGTCACTTTGTTTTAATATGAGAAAATTGTTTCAACATCAAAGATGGCTAGAGAAATGGATAAAACCGGATTATGATGAATGAAATTGAAAAAAAACTTGTTTTTGTTTTAATATTTATTTTTTTCAAAAGAACAAAGGATTTTAGAAAATAATTTATTGCTTGTTTGAGTTAAATTTACATAAATTTAGCAATTACAAGTCTTGATTGCAAATACTTGCAAAGTAACCACAAACTTTAGTTAATGGTGGTATATATTAGAGGTCAGTATGAATGTTTTGCAAGACATTCACAAAAGATTTTCTTATGTAATGATCTGAATTTTAACATCTTGTAAATAACTACAAATAAGTAAAATGGTCAATTTTGTTATATTTAGTATTAAAGATCGTCAAATCTCTCATCAGCGCATGCAAGAGAATGTCTTGTAAGACATTCATTCAGCCCTCTAGTATATACTATGTAGTGGGATCGAAAAACCGACATACATAAAGTTAAATAAAAATTCAGCAGTTTAGTTTAAAATTTTAAATTATCACTTTTTTGTTATTTCAGATTCATGATCAGCAACTTTCAAACTCCCTTAGTGATACCTATTAGTTTCATATTCTAAATATTCCAATGAAATTCTATGCAATGGGTTCTACCCACAGTGCAATGGGTTCTGTCCGATCTCAGTGAGTTTCAGGTATGTGATGGAAGTTCAACAACACGTATTTTTTGTAGCGGCCCAATCTCATGTTTAGAAGTTAAAAACTGAGGGCGAAATTACCCAATTTTTTGCTTTTCTAATTTATTTCTTATACTTTTAAAGAAAAATAGAAACATCCCAGCAAAAAAAATTGCAAGTAGTGCTTTACAAACTACTTCTTTTAATGTTTCACAAGTATCCGTTAGTGTATTTTTGCTACTTTTTTAGAAGTTATTCTGAACAACTTCAAAAAATCACTTCTTTCATTGCTTCCCAAGTATCCGTAACTACATTTTTACAGCTTTTTTAGAATTACTTCTGAACCACATCCAAATAATCACTAAGTATTGCTTCCTAAAAAGTGATTTTCGTATCATTTGGCATTTTCAAACAGAGGGTCCCGGGTTCGATTCCCGGCGGGACCAATATTTTTTTTATTTTTTTTTTATTTTTTTTTAATATTTATAATTAATTTGTTTAAATTCAATATTTTTTTAATTTTAAAATTTTTATAAATATGTATATATAAAAAAAAATGGTGAGAAATTTAATTTTAAGTACCTGTAAAAGTAGTACAGATACCAATATTGAATTGAAGTGCATCTTTTACACTTGTTTAATAAGTACTTTTATTGAAGAGAATAAGGAACAATATCTCGCATTAACAAAGTCGTGTTTTTATGCCAGTCAACTTTCATATCAAAGAATAGCTCAGCGGTAGAGCTCAGCGACTACACTCATAGAAATAAATCCGTAAAAATAGCAGAAAAAGTTACTAAAAATTAGTTAAAAATGATGCTGCAGAAAAAACTGCTAAAATTAGCAGATTTTTTTACTAAATACTAGTAAAATGAGAACAGCAAAATTAAAACTGCTAAATTTACAGAATTTTAGTTATATTTAGGCTAACTTTTAGTTAATTGAAAATAGCAAATTGTACTGTAAAATCTGCAGAAAATTTTGCTAAATATTTGTAGACTAAAAATAGCAAAAATAAACTGTTAAATCTACAAAATTTTTGCTATTTTTAAGCTAAATTTAGTTGAATGCAAATAGCAGTCTATTCTGCTAAAATCAGCAGAAATATTTGCTAAAAAATTGTAAACTGCTGTTTTCAAAAGGCTCGATTTTTATTTGCATTTAAAAAAAAAATCGAAAAAAAAACTTCGAAAATTTTAAATTTTTTGGTGATTTTTTAGGCTACTAATTATTTAGCAAAATTTTTTGCTGATTTTAGCAGGTTAATTTGCTAATCTCCATTTACAAAAATTTAGCTCATATATAACTAAAATTCTGTATATTTAACAGTTTTAGTTTTGCTGTTCCTATATTACTAATATATAGCAAAAATAATCTGCTAATTTAGCAGTTTTTTTCTGCAGCATCATTTTTAACTAATTTTTAGTAGTTTTTACTAAATTTTCTACGGACTTTTTTCTATTAGTGTAGCAATCGTGAAGTCGCAAGTTCGATACCCGGTGGCGGCAATCAAAAACTTTTGTAAAATAAAAAGAAATCAAAAAATGTGATAAATTTTTGGGCCAAATTTGTGTGAAGCAAAAGGTGTTAATATTTCGGTTTTTTCTTAATGGAATCAGTAAGTTTAGTCATTATAAACCTAATTGCAAAAACTCTCTTCTACAAGTTGTCGCAATAACTTCTTTTGCACAATTTTAATTTTTTTTGTTCTAACGGAGTTTACATTTCTGCAAGCAAAAGATATAACAAAAAAATTGCGTACGAATTTTCTTCAATTTATTAGTTTTTCGTATTTGGGTTTTCAACTTGCTTTCCAATGATATATAATTTGTGTTTATCAAATTGGCGGTTTCGCGAATACATATACAATTCATTCCGCGAACAAATTTTTTTTTTTTTTTAATTTTGTATTTTTGATCCTTTTAAATGCTTTTCAAAAATATAAAATTTTTTAAAATCCAAACAGCGGTTGCGCAGTTACAAAATAATATATTAAAAACATCGCGGGTAAAAATCTTAATATGGTGTCATATATAATTATATCTTATTTGATAAGTCCCCATATACAACCACATACAGCTTGATCCGAAAAATGGGTCATCTACATGTGTCTAATTATATAAAATTAGATATAATTTGATACAGTTTGATCCGAGATTTGTCCATATCCAGGACATCATATTATATCTAATTCGAAATAAAAGTATCTGATTTTATATAATTTTGTCTGATAGTAGGTATACTTTTTATGCATACCAGCTATTAAATTGACATTGAAATTTGTATAGTTTGAACAATTTCAAAGTCCCAAATTTTTTAACATAAAAAAAAATTTAGTTGAATGCTGTCTTCTAAATCGTACGCATAATTTTTCATGATTTTACATGCAAAAAAATCACGTGAAAATTATTTGGATATGGAGTAATTAACTCTTAATTTACAGACTACTAAATTTAATGTTGAGCTATATATTAATTTCTACGGGATTATATAGAAAGTTATATCAAATTACAAGAATATATTTTTAGTATGACGACACATACAGTGTTATATAACTAAGTATAGAACCATATACAACCATATCGGTTACTACATATATTTTGACTAGTTTTATATGGCTTATGTAGTTATATATAGAGTCAGATTTGAGGATATGTAATAACATCATTTACCATACAAAAAAATCGTTGAAAAAATAATATCAGATGTAGTTGTATATAATGATAGGTGTCTTAATGTGACTCCATTCATTGTCAGATATAACCCAATAACATTATATATGACAATATATAACTATTTTTACTCGGGATAACATTTCGCGATCAAAAAATTCTTAAATTGTGTGAAACAAATTTAATTTGTCAAACTAATGTCAGTAATGACTCGAAATATCGATTCAAAACCAATGAAATGCAAAATCAATCGTTTTTCGCTCCAGCAGCTTAGGGTAAAAAACTGATAACTTTTTTTGATTTGACGCAAAATTATTAGTTGAATCGTCTTTTGACGCACAAATATTAGTTGAATCGCCTCTGTTTATGGTTATTTTAAACATTTATCTACATTTATTTGAATGAAATCTGATGCAAACAATTGTGGTTAGGGAGTTTACAGTTACGGAGTTTACATTTGGTTACTTTTTTCATTTTCTTTCAGAAACGCTTTGTCAGAATTTTTTTTCCGAAACAAAATAGCATGATGCCTACAAGGTGAATCCAAATATGACATTGTTTTTCTTACTCGTTAAATAGTTTGGTGTAAAAATTAGGAACGGAGTTTACAACATTTTTTCAAATCTTATTAAAGACATCCTTTTTCATCTCGAGAATGTTACATGCTGCAGAAAAGCTTCAAGTCTGTTATACTGAATGATTACTTACAGTCCAATGATCATTTGAGTATAAATAACATTATACTTTTCGCAACATAAATAATAGATAACTCCAAAATTCTGGTATATGCATTTTTATCAAAAATTATGACGAAAAATCGTTACAGAGTTGAAGTCATGATAGCTAAGATATACGAAAAAGTTTGTAAAATGTATTAATTTTTATTAAAAATGGCACTTTTCCTCTTCATAAAAATTCTTACAGTTAGTGTTTAGCCTTATTGATTATTGAAATATATGTTAAAAAAGAAGTAGATCTAGATTATCAATTGTAATGCTTTTTCTACTGCTTCGGCATCTCTTTTTTTGCTGGGATTGCAAATGAAATGAAAGCTTTTTGGAGACGCATACAAAATGTGTCCGAACTGTCCAACTTTTTTGTTATTAAATTTTTTTTTTTTCGAGTATCACATTTCTATAATAATGACTATTTAATTTAATGGAGGGGGTCTCTGAGTATTTTTCGATATTCGTTCTTGTTCGGCTTCAATACGACTTTTTCCGTATTGCCCTTTCCATCAATATTTTAATTAAGTGGCACCTCTGGCCGTAACACAGGAAATATGGATATCAAAATTTGTATTTTCTCAATAAACCCAACTTAAAAAATTTCAGACATGTTTTCATAGAAAAATAGATTTGATTTTGATCTCACCTTTAGGGCCGCTAAGAAAAATATGTATCTGTAATTTTTTACTCCTCCCTCACGTATCCGAATTTCTATAAAATCGGAGGTAACCTTCCTTGGTAGTAATGAAATTAAAAATAACAACAAATATATTTCTTTTATCGATATATGAATGCTTCATTTGCCAAATCAATTAACTCCACTTTTAGAATTTTATAAAACTTTAATTTCAAAACATATATTATTCAAAACAAATTTCTCTGATAATAAATATTAATACTACTAAATAACAAAATTTATAATTTAACAGAAATTAAAAAAAAAAAAAACAATGAAGGAATTCACTGTTCGTACTATGTTAAGAAATAAAGTAGCATTTGTCGTAAATTTGACAATTTTCTATGGGTTGAACTTCAAAAATCATGCTATTTTACAACGTTAGCACTTAAACTGTGAATACCCTCAATATATATTATTTTGTCGTTTTTCTTATTGAGACTCATTCAGTTCCCTTTATAGAGTTAATCGATTACTGAAGCCTTCATATGTAAGTTACTTAGGCCTAATATCTTATGTGATATTAAACAATGATTAAGAAAAAAATCATTGTTTAGCACTTAATTACAGTAACTCATCAAATTTTAATCTCAGATTTTACTCTAAACATTGCTTAAATTTAATTACAGAAATTTCTGTGATTAAGACCTTAAACATACGATAGATTTTCCACCCTACAAATCATGTTAGAATTAACATTTTTTTCTAATGTTGGTAACTTTTGAAAAAGTTTTACGTAGATCAATTAATTTGTAAATAAACACCGTACAACATCTTTATGTGCCATCTAAATAATGAACATCTTTAGTAACTTGCACATATATCTTCTCTAAAAATACCAATTGGAATTAAGAAAATATTTGGGGGAAATTTTAATAATATGACATAATGTTGGATTCTGTACTAATAGTTTGTTAGAATCGGTCATAATTTTGATCTTTATTTAGCACAAATAAACCGTGATTCGTGGAAGGAAAATTTTACCAAAAAATGTGTTTAAGGTGTCTCACAATAATTTTTTTAATTCTGCCGTTTTTAATTACAAATAATTTAAATTTTCGAATTTTCTGGAAAAATATGAGATATATAAAGATATCCTTTACGTTGCCCTGCAAGATCTTAAATTGCAGTTAATTAGTATAGTTTTTTATTAAATTTTTTCTTATTTTGCTTATTTTTTTATTTTTTTTTTATTTATTTATTTATTTATTTATTTATTCATAATTTCAAAATAATATAATTCATAGTTAAAGTGTCTCGTGCCAGAATGGCTAGAGAGACGAGTTGGCAAAAATACAAAATTTGAATTCTATATTATTTTATTAACATACGTAAAAGTTAAAAATTATTAATTTATGTTTATATTTGGACACATCAAAATTTTACTCAAGAAGCATTTCTAAGTTATCCAAAAGATACAACTTCAGGTTTTTTTTTTTTTTAAATAGATAATGGGTTGCAGACTTTCAAACCAACTGGTAAATTATTAAAGTGTAAGCTACCCGCGTACTCCATTCTTTGCCTGGTTGTTTCCATTCTGCATCTAGAGATTCTAAGATCATATGCATTTCTTGTATTAAAGTTGTTCTGGTTTCTATTAAAATTAATCGTCCTGATTGCAATGTTGTTAACTGATTTATATACATATAAAAGAGCAGTTGCTTTTGATATAAACCATAAATCGGTAGAATTGTTTTACAAACATTCTTGTATAGGTCAATCGTGTTATGTCGTGCATTTAGATTGAAAACACATTTAAGGAACCAATTTTTACTATTTAATAAAATTTAACCATAAAACTTAATCTACCACATTCCATTAAAAATTGTTGAAATGTCGGACAGAGTCAGTTAACAGAGGTTAAGATTTATGCATACTGCTAAGATTCTATGGTAGTTGTTTAGACCAGTTATAGGCATACTTAAATATTTCCTGCAGTACATTTTTTAAGTACGCCATATATTTTTTCCTCCGAGGAATATTTTTGGATTCAAATCTTTTATTTTCCACAAAATTCGAAAATTCCAATTTGTTCAATTAACACAACAATTCACAGAAATTATACACAAAATTGTTGGAAGATATCTTAAAAATAGAATCAAGCGTTTAAGTTTCGGTTTGTAAAAATTTACTGCTTTGGGAGATGTCACTGTATGTGTATATTAAAATTGATCCAGATATATTTACCTAAACGAATAACAAATAATAGGCATAGTTATTTTACTTTTTCTTTGAATCTAGTTTTCTAATAAATTCTGACTTTAAATTTTGTATTGAATGTATCCAAAACATCAAAACTCATCTTGTCCTTTATAAATATTTCTTAATAACACCTTCCTGGACTAAAAACAAATTTATAATTACACACACTTACCCAATGAAAAAAATTAAGATATACATGTAGCATGCAAAAAGACACTTCCTATTTGAGGCATTTAGCGATTGATTTGGTCATCTATTTTATAATTTTATGACCCCATATCATGCGAAAAATTCAATAAAAAAATCTATTTTCGCGAGTTTCCAAACTTTTTTAATTTTCTTTTATTTCTTATTCGTATTGTCAAATGAAAATATCTAAAATTAACAAATCATTGATTAAATTTTTATAAGTTACCGATATTATTTTAAATAAGTTTAAGGGCTAATCAATCATTTCTAAATCAATGATTAAAGTAAACTAAGCATTGGAGATAAGATACCAGCCCTTAGTATGCTGCTCTGATATTCTTGTAAAACATTGAAAAATTCTAAAAACTTTAAAATTATTGAAAATTTTAAATTAATATTTAGTTTATGTATTTACTATACCATTTTTCATGCAACCCACTAGATTAAGGCAATGAAGTTATGGTTTCGTGCTAATCTTGATACAACGTCCCAACAAATAAGAAACAAACAATATAATGACGCATTAAGTTTCTAGTTTTAACCATAAAAGACAGAACATTTTTATAAAGAAAAGACAGAAATGTTTGGTGAATTATAGTTTGTTGCTCCAGCTTCGAGAAGATAACCTCAACGAAAATATTTTCACTAAAGCCAAATAACAAACAAGAAAATGTTACTTGTAATCATGTCTTAATTACGGAGCAGATTTATGGCTGTAAAAATATTAACAAAATAAAAAACAAACTTGTATTAAGGCTCTTGTACTAAGCTAAAACCAAAGGCCACAAAAAATAATATTTTTTCAAAAAACCAAAACCACCCACAATGACACACAAACTATGCAAGTTAGGATGAAATATGTTTTGTGTCAGACAATAAATTTGCGGAGAAAATTAAAAATATTTATTTCGGATATAAATACAACACAACGTTTTTAGTTAAGGGTGAGCTAGCCAACCGTAAACGTATGTTAACTGTAACGAATGAGTTGTTTGAAAACTACAAGAAGAAGTATATACAAATGGTTATTAAAACGTAAATGTAAACGTACTTGCCGAATGATTCTGTTGAAATCAGAATTTTCTATACATCATCTAAACAGCTGAATAATTTTAGTCGAAAAAATATAAAATAAACAACAAAAATAGATCTAAACAACAAATAATAAATACAACTTTTCAAATGAATAAATTAAATTAACAAAAAATTTAGAATAAAATAAAAAAAACACATTAAATAGATGCTACAAATTAATGCCGTTTACGGTTGACTATAAGTGCACTTTTCGGCTAGGGCACGTTATAGTTACGACACATTTAAGGTTCAATAATCCGCCTTTCAGTAATGTATTTTTATTTTATTTCAATTTGAAATTTATGTATCACTATATTACTATTGTTTTTATTATTGCTATTTCAAAGTTAAATTGCTTTAGTTTGGATTCAGTAAAGTTAAATAGAAATAAAATAAATCTAGTTTTCAATTTGTGTTTACCAAATGGAAAAAATAAAAAGGTTTTTTAATTCTACAATTTTAAAAAGAGTTGCTGAAAGTTCTTTTAGTTGTACTCTTCAACACATGCTGAAACCATAAATGAATTTTTATTAAAAGCAGCACCACATTGGAGTTGTAAAAAAATAAAGAAATCTGAAATTATTTATAAAAATAAAGGAAACACAAAAATAACAAACTTAATTTATGCTAAAAATATATGCAACTATAAGCGTATATATGTTTATTTAAAATACTTACAGCAATGATTATTCAAATAACAGAATTTATGCGAAAACATTAAGGGAGTTAAAAAATATTCATTTGTAATTGTGTTAAAGAAGCAATTAGATTCTGTAAGTAAAGTAAGGTAAATTTTTAATTTCGAAATAGGCTGTCGGCAAAATATAGCTGCAAAAAACTAAAAGAGCTGCAAAAATAATATGCTTAAAATGGTAGCACGATACGTGGTCATCTTGTGTATTCAACGCGCCTGCGAAGTTCAGGCGTTTTTGAAAAATTTTGATTATTGTTAAGAATTTATAGTTAACCCTTATTGTTGTTGTGTAATGGGGTTTTTGTTCGGCTTGAGTATTCGGCCGAATAAAACCTCCATTACACAATTTTGATTTTTTTAGAAAAACTTACGAACCTTAAAATTTGTCCAAAGTAATGTATTATTTGTTATTTTTTTATAGGATCTATTTTGAAAATATATTCTTTCAGGATAAATTAACTGAAATTTCTTTAAAGCGCGTGGAGATGGATCTTTGTAAGAACTTTTTAATTAATATACTGTTTTTATATTTTTAGACATTGCTCCACATTGCGATGCGGAATGCTATACTATTACTATATTATTTAAAATAAAAATTTTGAATTTCTACAAGCCATATATTATATATAAATATTTTTTTTTTTAATCTCACCTCCACTCTTTGATGTGTATATGCTGGTTCGTTTCTCTTAGATGGTGAGACATTTGGATGAAATTTGGTACAACCATCCCTCCCAGCACCCAAATTTTGCAGTAGATACTTTTCCTCGTATAAAATTAAATTAAAAGACACAATTGATTTTCTTCTGTCGATATAACTTTACTCATAAACAAAATGTTAAAATTTCCAACTTGAAAAATTCAAATTTGAAATTTGACTAGAAATATTTATTAAATATTTACTAAAACATAAGGCCAGGCATAAACTTTTAAAATGCCAATACACGTATATTTTCTTTGGTCCCCTCGGCTGGATTGAGTTGTCAGAACCCTGCTATTCTGAAAAAAATTTGATTTTGTTATACACTGAAAGTCAACCCTACAGTATGAGACCCACCGTAATTATTTTGAAAAACTTCTGAATATGAGGATAGAGAATTTATTTATTTGTCTATTCATCCTTTATTAAGTCGAATCTTATGACTTTCTCTATATCCTTTGCTAAAATATATTCTAAATGCTAATTAAATATGATAACTTCCCAGTGTATAAACGGTAATGGTATATCATTAACGTTTGGACTACTAGTAATGACATCGACTTTTTTTCTGCATTATTTTAAAACATATAATAATCACTACACCTTTTGCAACTGTAATTCAGAAAATATAAATTGAAATTCAGAATTTCCATTTGAAATTCAGAAAATATCAATTGAAATTCAGAATTTCCATTTGAAATTTAGAAAACATCAATTGAAATTCAGAATTTCCATTTGAAATTCAGAAAACATCAATTGAAATTCAGATTTTCCATTTGAAATTCAGAAAATATCAATTGAAATTCAGAAAATATCATTTGAAATTCAGAAAATATCAATTGAAATTCAGAAAATATCATTTGAAATTCAGAAATCGTCATTTGAAATTAAGAAAATATCAATTATTATTCAGAAAACATCAATTGAAATTCAGAAAATATCAATTGAAATTCAGAAAATATCAATTGAAATTCAGAAATCGTCATTTGAAATTCAGAAAATATCAATTGAAATTCAGAAACCGTCATTTGAAATTCAGAAAATATCAATTGAAATTCAGAAAATATCATTTGAAATTCAGAAAATGTCAATTGAAATTCTGAAAATATCAATTGATATTCAGAAAACATCAATTGAAATTCAGAAAATATCAATTGAAATTCTATTGATATTTTCTGAATTTCAAATGACGATTTCTGAATTTCAATTGATATTTTCTGAATTTCAATTGATGTTTTCTGAATTTCAATTGATATTTTCTGAATTTCAAATGATATTTTCTGAATTTCAAATGATATTTTCTGAATTTCAATTGACATTTTCTGATTTTCAAATGATATTTTCTGAATTTCAATTGATATTTTCCGAATTTCAAATGACGGTTTCTGAATTTCAATTGATATTTTCTGAATTTCAAATGACGGTTTCTGAATTTCAATTGATATTTTCTGAATTTCAATTGATATTTTCTGAATTTCAATTGATGTTTTCTGAATAATAACTGATATTTTATGAATTTCAAATGATATTTTCTGAATTTCAAATCATATTTTCTGAATTTCAATTGATATTTTCTGAATTTCAAATCATATTTTCTGAATTTCAATTGATATTTTCTGAATTTCAAATGGAAAATCTGAATTCCAATTGATGTTTTTTGAATTTCAAATGGAAATTCTGAATTTCAATTGATGTTTTCTGAATTTCAAATGGAAATTCTGAATTTCAATTGATATTTTCTGAATTACAATTGCAAAAGGTGTAGTTACTTTTTTCATTATTTCAAGGTAAAAAATAACGCGTTAGTTATAATGTTTTATTTTTATCATTAATTGAAACATAAAGTAATATCCTAGATTTTTTGAAAATTTTTTTTAAATCTCTTTTTAGATTCAATATTTTTTATACACTGCTAAAGATGTATAAACCACATATTTTTGGATTTTTTGTATTTTGACCAGGAAGCCTACTTGTGCGCTGCAAGTCATTTATGTTTTTATCTATCAAATATAACATGTCACGATAGCTCAGATGGTGTTGTTATCTACTGGCAATTCGCAACCCTAGGTTCAATTCCCGGCACGAACAAATTTTCCAAAAAAAAATTTTACAATAAAAAAATATTTTTTTTTCGTAAAACTTATTTTTTTCAAAATCTATTTTTAGAGTCATTATTTTTTTCAGTAATGGTAAGCATATACTAGGTAACGTCATATTTTTTAATTTTTCGTATGCTGATAGGTATATAGAGGGAATTTTGCTGGACGAATTTTAATGAAATTTTCCAATAAACTAATAAAGCTTTCTTCACAAAGTAAATGAAAACTTTATTAAATTGGATGAAAAATTTTCATATATTTTGTGAATCTAGTTTTAATGAAACTTTTTCATTCAGTGTATGAAACTTTTAATAAAAAAATCAAATTTTTTACAATATTTTATGAAAAGTTCCATTAATTCAATGAAAAGTTTCAATGGACGAGTTCCAGTGAAACTTCATGGATTCAGTTTTTTACAGTGGTTTTCTTTTTCCAAACTTTATCAAACAGATATTTTAAGCTATACCCTGCTTTAAACGTTGAATAAATTTTTCTTTGTTAATCATTTGAGAATATTCTTTTTGCCAAATTAGCTTAAAAGTCTGTAATTAGGCTATTTTAAAAGTTTTGAATAACACAGTTAGGCTTAAATGCATAAACTTTTCTTAATTTTCCGTTAAGGGATACAACTGCTAAAGTATTCATTTTCCTTATTAAACGTTTATTAAAAAATATCATGCATAGTCGTTAAATAACAGTTTGTTAATTTCTAGTTTTATTCTGGCAACACCCTTATTTAATGTGTCTCCACTATCAAATATATTGTTAGTGATTCATAAAGTTAGTAAACGATTGACTCATAGGTGAATAATGTTTTTTTGAAGATTTTATCAATAAAAATAATTTATAATAAATCAAAACATGACAAAACAATTTTGATATATATCTTGGCTATCTAATGGTGTAAAATAATATTTTAAAAACAGTCTAGTATTAAGAAAACTGAATGTATTCGAATAACGATTATTGATTAAATCAACATCACTATTTTGTTTGATTTATTTTGTATTTTATTTGCACACCAATTTGTGAAAATTTAATGAAAAAACGCTTAAATGCGGCAATTGTTCCAGATTTTTTAAATTTGTTAGTTATAAAATGTTGGATATTACATATTTTTGGGTGGATGATCCTGAAAAAAAGTTAAAGTTTATTACAGGATTTACCCTACTTTAACAGATTGTTAAATTAGTGTTATTAAAGGGATTATGCATACTGTTTTTGCCAAATTAGCTTAAAAACGTTTATTTAAACTGTTTAGAAACATTATACTGACTATTTTTTTTTTTTTTTTCAATTCCAGGTATATCCAATAGTGAAAACTAAAAACACAAACTTCTTGAATTCCTTTAAAAGATCGCTGTAGAGTGTAATATTATACCAAAAGGAAACAGAATACATGCAAACACATGGGCATTTGCAAGCACAATTACATGTTCAACAAATTTATGCAAGTGTTTTTCTTTATTTTGAAAATAAAAACAAACAAACATACTATTCCAAACACACACATAGTCACACATATATGTAGGTATACATTTTCATATATAGGAGAAATATGATACACTTGATTCTAGGGAATTATAGAAAAAAACGAGTAAAAAGGTTAAAGTCGGGCATGCCGACTATACAATACCCTACACCAGTCTGGTGTATTGTTTGGATCTGAAATTCGAATGGGTTAAAATGGGGCTTGTGTCAAAATTTTCTATAATGTGAGTCAGCGCACCAAATTTCATTAAAATATCTTAATATTTGCGACCTGCAGTTTGTAACCAAGCCAATTTTGGGGGGACCCTTATATGGGCACTAGGTCTAAACATGGACCGATGTTCACCAAAATCAATAGGCTGCGTTATTGGGCCAATGTAGGTCTGTGTACCAAATTTCGTCAAAATATCTTAATATTTACGACCTGCAGCATATAAACAGTATAATTTTGGTAGGACCCTTATATGGGCACTAGGTCTAAACATGGACCGATGTTCACCAAAATCAATAGGCTGCGTTATTGGGCCAATGTAGGTCTGTGTACCAAATTTCATCAAAATATCTTAATATTTAAGACCTGCAGCATATAAACAGTATAATTTTGGTAGGACCCTTATATGGGCACTAGGTCTAAATATGGACCGATGTTCACCAAAATCAAAATTGTTCGTCCTTGGGCCAGTATAGGTCTGCGTACCAAATTTCATCAAAATATCTTAATATTTGCGACCTGTAGAGTGCGCACAAGATTGCATGGACAGACAGACGGACGGACGGACGGACGGAAAGACGGACATCGTTAAATTGAAATAAAAAAAAATTCTGAACCGATCGGTATACTATAAGGTGGGTCTAAGACCAATATTTTTTGGTGTTACAAACATCAGCACAAACTTATAATACCCTGACCACATAGTGGTGTAGGGTATAAAAATTAAATTTTTTTTCTACTTGCAAGCAGACTACATTTGTGAAGTAATTGCTCAAAAAAAAACAGTATTTCCCCCTATTAGTAATATCCATTTTTTATTCATACGAGCCAATATCTCGAAAAATGCATCAGTTATGGGAACAGTGCTTGCACCAGAGGTCAACACCAGCCACCAAACTCTGATACCGAAACCAAATTCCGACTTACAATGCTAGATATAAGAGAATTTTTTTTTTATCGAAAACTAAGCATCGTAGAGAGAAAAAGCTTTTATTTGAAATACCATCCGTATCTTAAGAACTAATTAAGGTACATATGTAAATGAGAACGGACAACGGTTTCAGGAAAATGAGATCCTAATGAGCCATTTGTTGAAAATAATTACTAAAACCGCTAACAAAGAATTTTAATCGTTCATATCTCTTTTAATACCTTGATACCGCAACCAAATCCCGACTTAAGTGGTTAGATTTTAAGATAAATTTTTTCTTGAAAACCAGGTATCGTAAAGAGAAAGTACCTTTTCGCATCCTGAAACCTTAATGAGGCAGATGAAAAATAGTATCGATTTTGGCCCAAGAGAAAAAATTGTAAGCCTTCCCTGGTAAAACCTTGATCGTATGTGAACATATGTGATCATATTTGGGCTAGCGTATGATCATATGTGGCTATATCTGAACACAGATATTCGTATATGCACTCATATAAAAAAGTTAGTACAACATTTTTCTGTTATTTTGTCTAAAAATTTAAGATTGAATTAATATTTTTTTGTAAATCCAATTTAACATAACAATTATTTTCTTCCGTATTTAAACTAATTTTGAGTAATTTGTGTTTCTTAATTTTTAAAATTTTTCAGCTTATTTAAATCACAATTATTTACAAATGTTTGTGTCTCTGCTATCAATATCACACAGACATGGCGCTATAATTTAATGTTTTTTACTGTATAATCATAAAATGGCTTATATCTCGGAAACTAAGCGAGAGAGAACAAAACCTATACTTCCAATGATAGTTATGGGCCTGTCTCCGGACAGATCCAGGGAATCTACACCCCAGATTCTTACCCGGGAATTTTAGCAGATATTTTCAGTTCAATCAGGTAAATTTTCTGCTGAACTTTACTCAAATTTCTTTGCTAATTTAACTAAGATTGTATGTGTATTTACCAGTATGCAAAATTTACCTTACATAAATTTAGCAGACCATAATTATCAACTTCATTGAAAATTCTGTTGGCGCAAATACATGTATTATTTCCTGTTATTTGAGCAGGATTTTGAACTATTTATACGGGCTTTTGTTATGAGTGTATTATAATATATTACCATATATGGTCTCATATACATAGACCATATATGTTTGGATTCGAAATTTTTGTTTTTGTGTTAAAAAAAAAAATATAACGTCATTCAATTTCGCTGCTTGTTTAAAATGACTATGTATGTATTAAAAACAAATGTAATGGCAGACAATTTTACTATTTCCTTAGTCAATTTTGTTACCCATGTGAAAATCGAAATATATATGAACATACATGATTATACATTGGCTCGTATGTGATCATGTATGGGCATACATAGTATATATACGTCCATGCATAGTTCAATGTATGACCATACATGATCTCATATACATATTTCCATATACCTTTGGAACCGAAATTTGAGGGTATATGGAGGTATATGCCCATATATGAGCATATGTGAATCATATATAAGCATATATGGTCATATATGTACATGTGCGGTCATATAACCTCAAATTTCGGATCCAAAGATATATGGAAATATATGAGATCATGTATGGTCATACATCGAACTAGACATGAACGAAAATATAACTATGTATGCCCACGCATGATCATATACAAGTCAATATATGATCATGTGTGTTCATATATATTTCGATTTTCACATGGGTAGTGAAAATAAATGAAGAAACCATTTATTTAGTGTATTTTTTATAATAAAAATAAAATCGTAACATAAATGTTATGTATTGTGCACAATTTTATGTAGCTTGTTTTTAGTTATATAAAAATATTGTTGAAAATTATTTTCTTCTTCTGCAGATAAATGATATTTCCCTTGATACCATCAGCAAAACTGAAATACTACCCAAACAACATGAAAATCTAAAATGCAGCAGTTCTCTGAGTGTAAAAAATCCGAAGAAGAATATGCCATTTTGTCCTGAAAATTTCCTAAATATATTTGAAAACATAAAAATTGCTGAAAACTGCTCAAAATAAGGAAAAAATAACATATTCAAATAAAAAAATAATAAAATTTGGGATATCCGTTTTTTTTTTTTTTGGTTTTTTGTATGTTATTATTTAAATTTAAATAAAAAAAAATAAAATTGTCAATTTTTTGAACAAAGTGTATCTAGTGATAACGATGTTTTTATAACTTATTTTTTTGGTGATGCCATACCCCTGCTTGAAACTTGACATACCTAAAATTAGTTGACAATCAACCATGTGTTAACCCTGAATGGATGCGTCCACAGCAGTGTCAATTAAAACAACAACAACAAATGGAAACCATAAGACACAGAATATCCGAGTACTATCTTGCGAAAGCCAGATATAAATGGAACGGGTTTGGTCGCAGTATGACTTGCGATGAACAACATACCTTCTTAGTAGTGCTAGAAATGACATTTCGAGACTGACTGCTATGTTGAGGGTTCATCACTTCCCAGTGCTAGGCACTGGATTTTTTGGAAGCATGTGTTGGACGAATTATCTGAGATATTAGAGATTGGGCGGGGTCATCTGATTAGATATCACAATACTTCGATTACGATCTAGCACCATGAACATCAGCAGAATCAGAATAGTGCGATTTTTTCAAAACGGAGTCATCTAGAACTATGTCTGCAGCTCGCGTAGTGTGAGCTACCAGTTAAACAAACCAAATAACAATACAGTTTATGTCAAAATTATGTATTTCAAAAGAAACAAAATTAATAAATTTGCTTAGTTCAGTTTTCTTTTATATAAATATATTTAAGGGCAATTAAGTATCCCTGGAAATGAATTTCCCCATATATTGCAAGAATATATATTTAGTGAAATGTGTGTATTTTAGCAAAAAGTTACATAAAATGTTCCTTTTTTTCAAACAAACAAAAACACAACATCACCCAGCAAAAGAAATGTAGCCACTTCTAAATAAATCAGTTCTTTCATTACATCACCAAGAAGTTCTTCTTTAGGAATGTTTTTTTTTTTTTTTTAACAACATCCGAAACTGTAATAAATATACATATATTGAGGATACAATGCCAACAAATGTGGGTTCACATTCCACACGGAATTTTAATTTTTTTTAAATTCAAATAAAAAGAAATTAAAAAGTGCTTCCTTGCCATTGGTTCAAATCTCTATCATTTGGTTTTAAAAGAACAACTTCCTACCTGTAACAAGCCAATGGTAAATTCATCGATGAAAATCTCAGTCTTTCTTTTTGCATACATTTTTTGCTGGGCAGCTTGTACAAACATAGAGTTTTCTCTATATTCAAAACTCTATATATAAATAAGCAACTTTGTTGCATTTTTAATATACAATACAGTGGAATAAATTGAAGTAATATTAAAAATGTGTTATTAATCAACATGCCATATAATTTTTTTTTATAAATATAGTAAAACATTTCTTATTAATGAAGAATGCTAAAAGCTTAATTATGGTTAATATCCATTTCATTAAATTTTAAAAAATTATTTGTCTTATCCCACTGTATGCCTGTCTGGCTGTTTTATAAAAATTGGGTTATGTTACACAAGAATGTTAGCTTGTTTTTTTATAGAATATTTTTTTGCATTCTAAATTATTCTGGAATATTTATATAAAAGAAAAAGTATTTATGAACACTACATAAAAACGAAAAGAAATTAAAATTAATTTAAATAAAATTGTTTGAAAACTAAAACAAGTTTGCTTTTAGATAAATTTTCCATTTACACGAACACATCAACATACATAAGTACGTTCATAAATTATTCAACTAAGAACTTATATTTTTACAATTCATTAGCAAAGCATTTATCAAAATGCTATACAAAATATTTTACACAAATAAGATATTTTTGTTAATACATATACCCAGAAAAATAATTTTGTTGTCCCAAATGAATTTTGTGTCAATCTTAAGGTTCGGTTGTCACAACTCCAATTTGGTTGTTCGAGACCTTGTACAGTTGTATAACCCTATTTCAGTTTGAACAGCACAAACAACAACAATTGGATTGACCATTGCAACAATTGGATTGTCCATTGCAGCAATCGAAGGATTAGATTATCCCCAAATTCGATTGGTAAAATAAATGTGTTTTTTTTCTGTGTATACTAGAAATCAATCATATCTCAACTATGTGGTAGGAGTGTAAGTATGTAACTATATAGGTGGATACATTCAGTAAAACCCTACTTGACAATGAAATATATGAAGGAAACTTCTACATAATATAAATGATAGAATAATATACTAGTAGCTTTTATTGACATCTCATTACCAACATCAATTTAGAGAATTTATCAAAATGTCATCAAAAAAACCCAAAGTATGAAAATTATAAATGACTGAATGAAAGGGAAGGAAAAGAACTCTTCAATTTAATATTGAGTTGAAATATGAAAATGAATATGAATTAGCTGGTAATAAAATACAATTTTCTGCAATATTTTCAATAGTTACATTAGATATTTTTGCTATGTTTTCACGTTTTTTTTTTTTCATTCTTACTTTTTTTTATATTGTATAATAATGACTATGACACTGGAGGTAATTTTCTCTTTTGTTGTTTTCTGCTGTCTGTGGCATCAACTAACATTTTGTGTTTAAGTTCATTTGGCCTCAATTCATAACCAACCATTAAATGTTGGTCATTGTTAGCATCTCAATATTATTCATTTGTTACACTTCAACAGATAGCAAAAATATAAAAATCGCACACATGAACATTATTGCAGATTAAGGGTGGATCGATTTTGCTGAAATTTCTGCTCTGAAAATAATACTTCAGCAAGATAATCTGTCAAACGTGTTTCAAATCGATTTGATTTATAAAAAAAATCGCATACTGATTTAAACCAATATTTATGGTTATTTTCATTTGAAACCAGGGATGGAAAAGGCCCTCACAGGCTCTTGCTCTATTAAAAAAAAAGCGAGCGAAATAAAAATTTGCTCGGTCTTGTGTAAAAATTAGGGGGTTTAAATTACTCGGGGTTGGCTTTGTTCGGGTAACCGAGTAACTTTATTTTAAGGTTTTGGACTTACTCGATTAATCGCGTAAGGTTCTGAAATTACTCTAGTAAATCGAATAATTTTAGTTAATTACTTTTTCTTAAAAAATGTGCAATTTTTGTAGATTTTATAATTTATTAGTAGTAAAACACTAAAAATTAACAATGAAGATTAATTGATAATTTAATAGAACCCAAGTAAAAAAAATGATATGGAGCCATATAAAGTAATATTGAATTATATATAGTCTTCTATGTAATTCGATATAATTATATCCGAAAAATGAGAACGTCTTATTGTATCATATTGTATCGAATTGTATACAATTTGATACAATTTTATGCAATTCAATGCAATTGTATCCGAATTTTTTCCTCATCCAATTACATAAAATTATATCTTTTTGTTATAAAAGACGACATAGTTTGATACAATTATATCTAAATATTGACATTATACTTTTTATCATTTTATATTATATTATGACCATATCTAACTATATACAAAAATTTTTTAAATAAAATAAGATATCCAGTATCTGGAGATCCTATAATTTCGATAAATCTACCATTACTTTTATCGAGAATTACCATGACTTTGCCTTAAACATGAACATTTTTTTCTTTGTTTTTAGTAATTTTTAAATAAAGTTAACAACACTGAAATTTTAAAGTTAATAGGATTATGATATACAACCAAGATATAAGAAATCAGTCAAGTTTACCATATAGTATAGAGAATTTCGTATTAAAGCCTTAGTGTTGTTAATTTTATGGGCGCGTGAGCCATTTTTGACTCACACTCATAAACAAAAATAAATTACTCACTCACGAACATTTCGTTTCTTACTCTCGCAGTATATTAAAAACTTAAAATATGATGCAAAATATAAACTCACACACGAATCACGATCACGTGTGAATAACGTGACACACGAACATTTCGTGTCACGCGTCAATCCCTAGTAAATACTAAATCTGAAACTAATTCAAAATCATTGTTAACATGCAACTACATATAATATAATACGGTTTTATATGGACCTTATATATTTTTATATAAAATCACTTTGAAAAAATTGCTTATGTGGGATGATATATAATTATAGATGATTTTATAAAGAACGTTATATTGTTATATATTAAAGAGATGATGAAATATTATAGATATGGAACCATATTAAGTTATATATGGGTTCATATTCGTCAATATATAATCATAACTAACACAAATTATAAAATATTTCTTATATGGCTCCACATGTAGTTTTATATTATTATGTATACGTCATACTAAATTATATATAAACGTGTATGTATTTATATCTTTTATATGTTACTTTATGTGCTTATATATAGCACATACAATTATATGTAGGCCAATATGTAATAATATAAAATCACATATGTCTCCATATTAAAACCTTTGAGGAAAAAATATCTAATATATGATTATATAAAAGTATACATGCTTCAATTTAAAAGCATATGTGGTCATATATAACTATAAGTTACTATATGCAATTACATAGAGTAATATATGATTATATTAAAACTTTTTTACTCGCGAAATTAAAAAAAAGTTAATGTTGAGAGAATTTCGTTATGTGAAGTATGAAACTGTAAGAGATTTTCTTAATACGATATACGCGTTTTGAAGAAACAATTCGTAAATAATATTGCTAAATTAACAATTTTTATTAAAAATTAAACAGACCTTTTTCGAGGTTCGATTTTTAAGTCTGTTTCAATTTTGAACTAATCGATACGCAAAACTCATTTTATTGTTTGAGTTATATGCAACTACATTCAAACAATATATTTTTCAAAGAATCAATTTGATTTGTTTTAATTCTTTTCATAGAATCAAACAAATTGATTCAATTTTAACAACTCAATTTCATCAGTAATTGTTGCGAATCAAATCATATAATAAATATATCAATCGAATCAATATAAATTTAAATAAATCTTATCTCACTTTATTCAATTTCGAGTTGTTGATTAAATGTGACTATTCACTGATTCTTATAGTAAATCAAAATTTTTTCAAATAAGAATTATATTTTTCAAGCTCTGATAAAATATACCGTATAATTAAAAAATTAAACGCAAAAAACAACATAAACAATTTTGTTGTTGCTTTGTGTGTAGTTATCCAATTTCATGGCAGGTTTTGTTGAATTTCAAAATACTATATCGTATTGAGGCGGAGTTTTAGTTTAGACCCCAGACTACCTGAGCTATCCCAGCTTCAAACCCGCAGCAACCGGAGTTTCCTTACAAGTTTTTCAAAACGACCGAGCTCAATTATTATGCTCTTCCAAATTAGAATTTAAAAAAAATTAAAGATATTTCAAAAAATCTATGGTTGGATTTTAAGGTCCTTTCTATCCATAAAATCTCCAAAAATTGTAGGGTTTCCTTTTTCATTTTGTTAGTGCAGCGATTTCGTTTTAGCGGATTTCGAGGAAACTAATATTTTTCACTTATTTAGATTTTTTTTTTTTTTTTTTTGAAAGTATATTATATCTTTATTTTCAAAGAAAATATAAATTTGGCCGGAATTTTAGGGCAAAATGGAGATCCAATAAATAGCTTTTGTTTAAGGCCAAATTTTAGGTAATTTAAATTTTTTTTAGATATAAATTTAACAGATATTTCGGAGTGGATAGTGATGGAACTTCCTTAAAACTACTTTCCACAACGAAATTAACAATTTTTTCCATTTCCTATTATGTCGATTTACAAAAATCTATCCACCCTTTTTATATATATGCATGCAAAGAAGTAAAAATGTACATAAATAATACAATATTATAGTGGGTATATATACAACTTACACTCATATGAGTCTAGATATGTGGATATTTGTTAAATGTATAGTCCTTTTTTCCTTCCCCATTACTGACTTTTCGTGATATTTCTTAGTTTCAGTTTCCTTTCTAAAGAATATGAACAACAATGCAAAAAGGAGAGAAAATATTTTTATTAGTTTTTTTTTAGTATTTTATGAAAAAAAAGAAACCATTCAAAACTCTGTTCGTAAAAATGCAGGCTAATGCTGTACAGGCAGTTCATATAAAAATATGTACTGTCGTTTTTATGAAAATACCCAAATATATACCCAGGAAACAGGTTCGGTGCTCTCAACCCAACTGGTTGCCAATCGAATGGTTCAGTTTCAGCAAATGAATTTTTCGGTTGAGACTACAGAATTATTCTTGATACAGCTAAAATTCTGCTGCCACAGACAAATTAGTCCTGTCTCAATTAGTTTTCTGTTGTCATAACTAAAAAGCTCGGCTAGCACAGCCGAACCATTGGATTGGCTATAAATGCGGTTTTCAGCCCCCAATCTATTTTCTGGGTGTAAGAACTGTCCAGCCCCTAGGCTAGTGCTTTTAATCTCACCTTTAGTGGTTAAAGGAGTGTACTAAAAATTAGCCCACTCCCAACCGCTGCAGCTAGGTCATCCGGCGCACGGTGGTACATATTTAGAGAAGACGGCCGAAAATAATTTTTTTTTTCTAACCGATTATAAACTAATTATCTCTACCAATAACCTATGGAGCCAAAAAATCAAGGCTAAATTTATCATTATGATCGGATCACTAGTTTCGATGTTATTTATTATTGTGTTTTCCTATTTTCAAAAAATTTAAATTTTGCAGGAACCGCTTTCATAGTTGAACTTTATCACCCACATGCTGCGTTTTATGTTTTTTGTTGGGAAATATCAACAGCATACATTTTGTCTTCCTTAGAGGTACTATAAATTTCTCATACTGCATCAGCATTAAGTTGCTCTTATCACTTCCATTACACTGAACAAACTATCAAAGAATGTGTGTAAGTTATGAGCTATACACGGAAATATAAAACAAAATTGTTTTTTAACAACAATGTATGCGGCAATAAATTTATAAACTTTTGCCGAACATTATTTATTTTGTGTAATTTTTCAATTGTAAAGGAATATTCAGTTAAAGCAGGTTATAGCTTAGTTAATTTCTAAAATATCGTTCTTATTGTTTCTTCTCTGTAATATATAAAATATGTGAACAACTGCCGGGAAATGTTTATGTTTTTCAATCTTTTTACTAATCTCTATATACTAACTTTTAAATACTAGCTTTAAACTTATTGGGCTAATGTGGTTAAAAGTAAAACAAACTGGCCTGCTTCAAAAATATATGTGTAGCTATGTTTGAGGTATGTATATTAAATCGGCATTTCTGGTGTAATTCTTTGCGTAAGAAGAATAGTTTTTCTGGGAATTTTTCAAAATAGCTCTATTTGCCTTATTACCACATGAAACCCTACACCCAGAAAACATATTCGTGCTTATAACCGAATTTATTGCCAATCGAATGCTTCGGTTGTGATAACAGAATTTTTCAGTTGTGACTACCGAATTATTATTGAGGCAATAGAAATTCTGTTGCCAGTATCAAATGACTATTCACTTCATTGATATTCAGTTGTCTCAACTGAAACATTCGGTTACGGCAACCGAACCATTCGATTGGCAACAAATTCGGTTGTAAGCACGAATCTGTTTCTCTGTGTACGGTTCTCGTTATGGTCTGTATTTGCATAATAAATATGTATTTGTTTGTTCGTGTATAAAATGTGTGTCAGTAAATACGAGAAATACTAAAACGACAATACACTTACAGAACAGAATAGTTGTAACAACCGAATTTATTTTCATACAAATGTTGGTAGTCACACATACTATCGATTTCAGCTATCGACATTTACAGGTATACTACTATGGTGGCAGAATATAATAAAAGTTGTTAAAATGGAATCACTTTAGTATTGCCCGATTGAATTTAACATTCAGTAGATCTTACCAATTTTTTTTAGAAATCGCAATTAAATTTATTAAAACACCGTTTCCATTATTTTTGAATTTGTTCTTAATTAATTAGTAGAACATGAAAAATAGACAAATATTACAAAATTTATAACCCTCTAATGGTTCAGTATAAAATTTAAAGTTATTAAAGCCAATATTTTTCTTATGCAACGGTTTTTGGTTAATTATAACATAAATATTATTGCAGAAGTAAAACAATGTCAGTGCTAATGAATTTCTAACCGATTTATTTTGTGTGTGTATATAATTTGCATATGTAGATTCCTAAAAAAAAACTATACACATGTAGTTTTTTATTTTATACATATTTGGGAATTTTTCATTTGCATTGAAATTTAATTGGCATTACTTGATCTCAATGCCAATGCCAAAAAAAAAACATTGCCATTCAATGCCAATGAAATTTTTTTCAATTGGCGTTGATTAAAACAATGGTATTGAAATATACACCCAATGGTAATGAAATGTATTATAATTGAAGCATTGTATACAAAAAAAATGTTTTATAAAAAAGGAAATTAAGACAAGAATGAAAAATTTTAGAGCTATAAACATTATAAAAATTCGCTATATTATCAAATTGTATCAAGTATACTGCTGTTCACTCTTCTTTTAATAATGGTTAGTCTAGATGGATCAGCCTCTAGTAATGTAAACTTGAAGAAATAGCGAATATAAGATAAGAAATACCAGAATTTTTTTTTTCTTAATTTGTTATTTTATCAAACATGAAAACAAATGCTTTTTTCACCAATTATAATTGAGCATTTAGGCATTGAACAATGCCAATTGAAAAAAAATCTAATTGGCATTGATCAATTGTACTGCCAAAAATATCATTGGCATTGGTCAATTGGAATGCCAGTGAAATCATCAATTAATTGGTCCATTCAATTAACTAGTCCCAAGTAAGATTTTATATAGAATTATTTTATTCCAAAAGATATAATAATTCCTATTTTTTATTAACTATACGAAGTTCACTAAAAATTTCTAAGAAAATTCAATAAAGCTATTTTATAATTCAAAATATTGAAGCAAATATAAATAAAAATAATAAATAATAAAAACTGGAGATTTCGAAATGATATTTCAGACTAAATTTTGAAAAGATCCTCGTATAATAATAGTGAATCGTATAATTTATTTTTATGTAGTGTTCAATAACACGTTTATAAATTTAAATAATGTTCGCTTCACATGCTGTATGCGAAATCGAATTATACAATATACATATTTCATATTCCAACTACATATGTATTAAACGTGATAGTGATGTTAAAATTTATATATATATGTATATACATAATTTAGAGTATAATATTATAAACATATAACTAATATAGCCTTTATGATTTGGTTACATTATATTTAGCGAATGATTAATATAATTTGTGTACAAACGATTTATGCAAACGATTTAGGCCCCCAATTTGCGCTGTTCGAAATATCATTTTAGGGAGACAGAATTATCTATCTTAGAAAATATGCAGCTTTGGTGGAAAAATGGGTAAAATTGGAAATCCATCCACCATCCATCAGTTTGTGTGTTCCAATCATCACTTTATTATAAAAGGCAAGCAAGGTTCAAAAATAAATGTAACGGTATTTAAGATTATCTCGGAAATGTCATACCGTTATCGCAACAGCAATACCGGTACTTACCGGTACTATAAATTGCGGTAAAACAACATAAAAACAATTAAAATTTAGAATATTTTTAATTTTAAGTTTTGAAAATTAGGATATTCAATAAAGCGATTTTTTATTTTAATCGATTAATGGTGCAAGTAATTTTTCGGGTTTTTTAACCGATTACTCAACCCACAAATATTTTCTGTTCCAAAGAATCGGTTGTAGAATAGCTCCTTTTCCTTTACAACCCCTTCTACTGCCAATTGTAACACCGACTACTATACCCTACACCACTATGTGGCCAGGGTATTATAAGTTTGTGCTAATGTTTGTAACACCAAAAAATATTGGTCCTAGACCCACCTTATAGTATACCAATCGGCTCAGAATTTTTTTTATTTCGATTTAACGATGTCTGTATGTCCGTCCGTCTGTCTGTCCATGCATTCTTGTGCGCACTCTACAGGTCGCAAATATTAATATATTTTGATGAAACTTGGTACACCGACTTATGTCAGCCCAAGGACTTTGATTTTGGTTAAAATCGGTCCATGTTTAGACCTAGTGCCCATATAAGGGTCCTACCAAAATTATATTATTTGTACGCTGCAGGTCGCAAATATTAAGATATTTTGATGAAATTTGGTTAACAGACCTATGTTGGCCCAAGGAAGAAGGAAGAATTCTGGTGAACATCGGTCCATGTTTAGACCTAGTGCCCATATAAGGGTCCCCCCAAAATTATATTGTTTATACGCTGCAGGTCGCAAATATTAAGATATTTTGATGAAATTTGGTACACCGACCTACATCAGCCCAAGGACGAAGCCTATTGATTTTGGTGAATATCGGTCCATGTTTAGACCTAGTGCCCATATAAGAGTCCCCCCAAAATTGGCTTGGTTACACACTGCAGGTCGCAAATATGAAGATATTTTAATGAAATTTGGTTCGCTGACTCACATTATGGAAAATTTTGACACAAGTCCAATTTTAACCCATTCGAATTTCGGATCCAAACATTAGTTGGCTTTTAACCAGACTGGTGTAGGGTGTTGTATAGTCGGCATGCCCGACTTTAACCTTTTTGCTCGTTAATTTTAAGTGTTGAAAATTAGGGTATTCAATAAAGGGATTTTTTATTTTAATCGATTAATGGTGCAAGTAATTTTTCGGTTTTTTAACCGATTAATCAACCCAGGAAAATTTTCTGTTCCAAAGATTCGGTTGTAGAATAGCTCCTTTTTCTTTACAACCCCTTCTACTGCCAATTGTAATACCGATTATTTTTGTTTGAAATTGTCCCGAAAGCAACAACTTCTATAGCTCCAAAGTGAAACCGGTTGCCATAGAATCAGTTCTGGAACTAGTTCTAGAACTAGGAGATATAACTTTTTTCATTCACAATTTTTTTAAATTTTCCTGTTTTCTTAGCTTAAAATTAACTTTAGACTTCAAACGCGTTTTCTCACAACCATGAGTTCAAAATCGGCTGCCACTGTACATCCAAGATGGGTAACCGATTTCGATCCGGTTTTTTTCTTTCGTAGTCAACAAAAAACGCTAGTCCTTATTGTAGCCTTTTTTTTGAATTTCAGTCAAGTAAATTATATACTCCCAATTAAAATTGTTTTTCTTGCCTTTTTGGAAGTTTAAAGTTTGTGTGGCAACTTTGTTTAAAAAAATTTTCAAAATAAAAATCGGGCCACGATAAGGACTAGAGAATTTATCTGAGATTAAGAATCACTTTACATTTTTATTTTCCAATAATTAATGAATACTGTACAGTGGCAGCCGATTTTGCCTTTTTTAAAAAGGCTAATAATGAAGTGGCAACCCTGGCGATTTTGGTTGGGGAAGGTTAAAACTAATATTTTCTAAATATACTACAATAACATATATTTTAAACAAAAAAAATAATACAGTAAAAATATAGTTATTTGAAATTTTGACAACCGTTTAAATATGCCCCTTAACTCTTCTAAAATTCGTAAAAATAAAAAAAAAATCGAATCATACAGCCGACGAGTTGTTTAAAAACTATCATATAGAGACAATTAATACAATTTAATGGAAGATCACAGAAACTAGATCTAGTCTGATTTGAATATTAATGTGTTTATAATTTTTAGAGAAAAACATTTATTCTTCATAATCTCATTTCTGTCCCATTATCATATTAACTTTTTTTTCATATCGGAGAGAACCACTCTGCAGACCTATTATCTAAATTTAGCATTTCATGTAACGCTATCTAATAGATTCAATGAGTTAAATAAGAATAGAACAACTCGTATTTTATTTTTTGCGTCTTTCGAATGCATGGAACGCATAAAAAGCTTAAACGTAGAGAGAAATTCTGTTGACAATAGATTTTCCAGCGGCATTTGCGTCCATCTCGCCATTTATTTAATTTTAATATGTATTTCGCAGTGAATTAAAAAAATTTTTTGTTATTAACTTTGTCAAAATAATTTCAAAGGAAGTTTGCTCAATTGTTTTCATTAATAATTATTTAGATCTCAACAAAGATTAATATTAACTACTTATATTCTTGTTAAAAATTTATTTGTAAATGCCTTTGTTTAACTTTTTGAATTAAATTTTATAAAAACTTGTGGCTTGTCGCCCTCTATAAAGTCCAATCATATGCTCACTAAACAAGCTTTATAACACTGAGCATTATTTGTTAATCTTTTAATATCAACATAAACAAATCTCTGCACAACTTGTTTAATTATAAAGAGATAATATAATAAAGCACGAATATACAAAATAATTTTACGAACTTTGTGTTTATATTTACTCGCTATACATTTTATTAAACAAAAATTTACTTATTTTATAGTAGTGAATTCATTTTTTAGAGTGTATGCTAATGCACTTGTTCTTTGGATTTTAGCTTTTTACTGGGTAATTAAGTTTCAATTTAGTATTTTTAAAATTATTAAATAAAATTTATAATTTAAATCATGTTGGTCGTTTTTGACCTTCTGTTATATAACAAACATAATTTATTCGTTTTGAAGACACTATTCGTTGAATATTGTTATCAAATATAGAATAAAAAGACAAAATATTTGTATAATCAGTCAGAGTAGCGAACGTATAAGTGATATCATAAATATGATATTAATCATACGCAGTGGTGTTCCTAGAAAATGGTTATAGAAGGAATGGTAAATTTGTATAGAGTATTTTCAATGTACAATAATAACGAATATTTTCTCCAAAAATTAAAATCTAAATTTTCTAAATCGATAGAAAAATTTATGGAATAAAAAAATAGAAAAAAATTTTGAAAATTTTAAGTTAAACTGAATTATATATTAAGCACCGTAAGCTGTCTTAGTTTCACGTGAAAAAATTGTTATATTCCATATAAAAAAACGATTTTTTCACGATAATGAGTTTCATATGAAAATCCTTAGCTTGTGTGTCTTTCTAATAAAATAAAAGAATTTGTAATTTTCAGAACTACAATAAACTTTTAAGGCGTTTTAATTTCGAGTAGAATTTTTTGAAGTGAAAAACAACTTACGGTGCTTTACACTAAAAACTTAAAGTTACTTCTAAATTCAAAAAAAGAAAAACAATATTTTCTTCAAATTGTTTGTTAGAAATGTATTGATATTGTCGAATTTTTAACATTTTCAAATATTTTTTGGAAAAATTATAAAAGTTGTTTTAGAGAATTTTTATTAGTATATTATTTTTATTAGTATATCACTTATAGATATGGAAAGTTTGCATTGATATGATATATTATTCATTTGGCTGGATAGTTGGCTTGAAAAACCAAACATATCGACGACCGGCCTGCAAAATGTCACATGTGTTTTTAAATAGATTTTCACGAGAGCGAAAAAACTGTTACAAAATCTACTCTTAAGATATTTTATTGGCATCATAAGCCTTAATGATTCACGACCTCATTTAGTAAAATCATCATTAAGGCATATAATGCAAATAAAATATCTTAAGAATAGATTTTGTAACAGTTTTTTCGCTCTCCTGAAAATCTATTAAAAAACACATGTGACATTTTGCAGGCCGATTGACGAATTCAGTCATATTCATGATTTTTACACAAATGTGAACCTTCCATTTTAGGTATAGGATGTGTTGAGCGGACTTTTGTAAAACACTACAAGAAACATTTTTGTTGAAAATTCTAACCCTCTAACTCTTCAATGAAAGGGAATTTTTTGGGCACTTTTTAAAAAGGGACAAAACAGACCCGTAAGTTGAAGAGCTAGAGGGTTAAAATGTTCCACAAAAATGTTCCTCGTAGTGTTTTACATAAGTTCGCTGAACATATCCTATACCTAAAATGGAAGATTCCCATGGTTTCTCGCTAAAATCCAGTTTGTGGGACATTTGAACGCCAATTCTGAATAAGTACGAACTTAGCCCATAAACACATTTTAAGTTTTTAATTATTACTGGCCTTTAAGTTAAATTTTCAATGCTGATGTCTTCAGAGACTTATAGTAGAATTTCATGACAAATATTTTTGCGGAACATTTTAACGCTCCAACTCTTCAAATTACGGGTCATGTTTGTCCCATTTTAAAAAGGGGCCAAAAAAGCCCCTTTAATTATTTAATTATTTTAAGCGTTTAAAACCCATTTTTTGTGAAAGGCATTGTTTTTTTTATTAATGAATCGATTTTACCCAAATATGGCTTCACCTTATATCAATTCACGTGCTAAATTTCATCGCAATCGGATAATTTTTGCAGGTTTTATAAAGATTTTAAAATAAAGGATATATGGCAGGAATAAGAGTCCTTGCCTCGATTTTGATAAAAATTGACAGAAACGTTTCCAGTTTTATGTGCATCACAATGGATGCTTTTTGTAATTTTACGTCCATTTATGTAGCTAATATCATATTTTTAAATTGCAGGACCTATGGGAGGTGGCCTTGTCCTTGTCCCGATATTTCCAAAAATTAAAATTTTTCTTAACTTATGGGTTCTATATCAGTATACAAAATTTCAAAACTCTGTCTCCACTCCTTCTATTTTTGTCCAATCGTTATATGGGATCAAATCACTGTGCGTCGCCCAATCGTTATATGGGATCAAATCACTGTGTGTCGTCCCCTGACGATTTTCTTAGGCAAGAATGAAATTCGGATAGGGACATGCCTTCAATAGATTGTTTTTCACTATTTGTTAAATAAGTTTTAGCATATTTAATTCCTTTAGGAAGAGTTCCTATTGGTGTGCTTGTCAACAATTTTCAAAACGTCTTCAACAGTTAATTGATGTAAATGGTGGTCACTTTGCAAAATTTTAGTAATAGAACTGCTGAATAAATAATGTTCATATTTTTTAATCACCCATTACTTTAAAAAATAATTTGAAGTCATTGAGTCAGGAAACATTCTTTCTTAATTCCCTGTATAAAAACCCAATAAGCACATAAATTTTAAAAATTCAAGTGCTTTAAATTTTGCTTGAAGAAAAGTAGATTTCAAATTCTAGCGTTTGTATATTTAACAAAAATATTCAAATTTGAATTTTTGTTTCCCTATACTCAAGCCTGGAAACCAGAAAACAGGGTTAGAATTAATCTTGATTTCAACTTGAATTCCAGTGAAATTGTTTATAGGGAAGAGTTATGAAAATTTTATAAAACTATTGTTAACTTCAAAAACATAAATTTGAAATATATTTCGGTATACAATATTTTTATGGAGTACATGTAGAGAATGATGCCTACAGTGGCCATATTTAAGTTTAGAACATTCGATTTGTTAAAAAAAGCGGCACTATTCTCTAAATATTAAATGTGTGTTCCATTGGAGTGCCCTTATATGTCCTCACATGATATGGACTAGGCCCTGGGAGGGTGCCAAGACCCTACATTTGGATAAATTCTACGACTCAGTATAATAACAGATAAAACTGTAGTTTTACAAATTTTTTACTTAAATATAGATTTATTAAATTTAACAAACAAAAATGTTAAAATCAACAAATTTTATTTTAAGCCAAAAAACAAAGAATAAATTTTGTTAAAATAACAAATTTTTCTGTTCAGCCGATAGACGTATTTTTTAAGTGTACCTGAACTAACTGAAAAACATTCTGCTTTAAAAAATCAGGTATAACCAACCTATTTAAATTCTACTTAATATAATTTTTTTTCACTGCATGCAAATGAAAATTTTTTATTAGAATTGTGATACTTTCGCAATCCTTTTTGTTTTGGAAAGCCTACTAAATAATATTAGTTAAAATCAAAAATATCAAAAAATAGAACATCTTTTGTAAACTATTTTTTTGCCTGCAAACTAATATCTCAGAATGTATTAAAAATTTACTTTCGATGGGAATTAAATTTAATTAGAAATTTGTATCATTTTATATTTTTCTTTCATTTGTCGATTTTGTGGAAGCAAAATCTTACTGACAAATACGAAAAGCAAACAAAGTAAATAACCAATTGCCATAGGGATTTCCCAATATTACACCCACAACCCGCATAGAAACTTTCACACATAGATATTAGTTTTCAGTTAACAAAAGAAATATGAGAAAATAAAACTTTCTGTCAATAGATGAAAAAAATGAAAAATAGGAAAGGATAAAATGCTAGTGCATTTAATAGCAGTAATAAATTTAAAAATCTGTTTCATAGTTTTCAAATATTTTACTTGCAGTATCTTGTTTCTCTGCACATACTTTATGTAACTATCAAATATGCACTCCAGTATCTATAGGGCATTTTTGAAATACACCTTACTCAAAGAGGCTTCAGAAACACTTGATTTAAGAAGAGAACTTAAGTTGTTTAATTCAGAAAATGTGATGTGGAACTCTGAGTATAATTGTGATTTTATTTTCGCAGCTCAGAACTCTGTTAACCCTTTAAAGAGCCCACTCCTTTTGCAATTAAATGTATACCATATATTCGTCACGAAAAATAAACAATAAGTTCCTCTACAAAATTTTATTTCGTTGGCTTATTTAGGCGATATGGGCTAAAAGAGTTTTGAAGTTAATTTCGAAAACTAGTAGATAAAGATTAGTAGATTCAGGCATAAATTATTTCTCTTACCAAGATATAGCCACAATCCAAAAATATCAATATACAGTTGTGGCCACGAATTTAAGTAAATTCAAGTTTTTTCTAATTTTATTGTTGTTGCCTTTATTTTTAAAGATCAAAATAGTGGCTAAATTTGCCACGAAAGGCAAGGAGATGGTTCAGAAAATTGTACAGAATTTTAACATAATGTTGGTTTTTTCATTTTGTACATTGTTTTAAGTGGGCGTGGCTTTTAACGAAATAAGCGATATTAACCTTTTATCAAATTACATAGTAAAATTTAGGCAGTACGGATCGGTTCTGTACAAGCTGTATATTTTTGGAAATCCTATACAATTTTCTTAAGTTTTGCATTATTTCTATCTACAAATAGTCGCCAGACTTAAAATTGCATCACATGACCAAATTTTTCATAGTTTTTAGCGATTTTCAATGAAGTTAACAGCACTGAAATTTAACAAATCCTATAATTTTACAAAGCGTTTATGAATTTAGGGGTTAATTTTTGAAATTTTAATTTTGAAAATTTTTCGCTTTCAAACTGTGAACTCTATACAAAAAATTTCAACAAAAAAATTTATTAAATTTTTTTATCGAGATCGCTTATTTTTTAATTTTTTGTTATAAAATATTGATTTGGCTTTGTAGTACACATTTGATGCAAAGTGTATATAGTGTGTCCATAGTTGTGTATATGCTCATTGAAAAATGTTATAAATTAAGCTGTTGACAGCTGAATGCAATTGATATTAAATACAAAATTGAAGGTCATTTTGTGATAAATGAAACATTTTTCAGATTTTTTCTACAGATTTGAATTTATTTGATTTTAACTTTATTTTTCTTTTTTAAAGTATATGAAATTATATTCCCTTTAGTATCTTTAAAAATATGTACAGAAGACTAAATTACTTTTTCTATCTCTTCTTTAACAATGAAAATCTTAATATGCTTTTCTATAGTGGTTAAGGGGAAAAAATTAGTTAAGCTGATTAAGAAGTCTTTTTTTGTGATCTATCTCCACATTTCCTGCTATTATTTCTATTTGAAAAGAAACATGTGCTCTTTTTTCGGTATTAAAGGAAATAAAACAATTTTTTTATGTATTTTTAATAAATTCACTCTAAAAATTGAGCAAAAAATGTATATATCATATGCCTCACTAAATTTTAAAGTAACAAATTTAATATTACCCTTACACCTTGAGATTTTATTATTGAATTATATAAATATTAATCATACGCCTGTGTGTGTTTAAAATAAATTTAATGTCATTTCTGAATATTTTTTGTGAATTTATTCGTATTTTTGGGGTATTTTATTCTATTACATAGAGCTGTTGATACCTTTTAGCATAATTACACTGTGTGACAGAAATTTTGTCAAGTGACCTAGTGCAGGTTATAGGTCTGTTTGAGTAGATCCATTTCCAATTTTCAAAATTTTCAATAAACTCTAAAAAAGAATATTTTTTTAAGATTTCGCAGAATAAAAAAATTTACTCGTATGTTTATATATTTAAAAAAACTGTGTGGAAATTTTTTCAATTCTATCCGATTTTTCTAATTTTTTTCAACTTTGACGATTTTTAGTTACTAGATTTCATTAAAAAAATCTAAAACTAAGTTTAGTTTAGAGTAAAATCAAGTTTATCTTATTTAAATTGCCTTAAAATTGTCAAAGTTATACATTTTTTTACCTAAAATTTCAGCATTTATAGAAAACTAATATCACGATAAAATAAGCGCATATTTTATTCAATTGGGTTTAGAGCTTTTCATAAAAGGTGGATTTATTTATTTAGGTTTACACATAGCAATAAAAATACAAATATGTGAAACAGCCTATTAATTTAAAGTGAGAAATAAAATACGAATAAAAGTTAAAAGAGAAACAAAAGAAATGCAAAACTATAGAATAAAGTTTTTCTTAAAATTTTTTTGTATAAATTATATTTAGATAAAAAAGCTGCAAGTTACCCAAATAACTATTTTCCATCTTGGACATGAAGAAGTAGCTGAAATAGAAGTGGCAAATTTTCACTCTACTGTAAGTAGTTTAATTTAATCCAGTTGGTGAATATTAAATATTGAAGCGGAGTACTCTAATTGTGTAAAAATAAAAATTGAAGTGATAAAACTATAAAGGCAGACTGTTTCTCGCTGTTGTTTATAAAATATTATGAAAAGTTTAAAGTTACATTAGAGTTCTTTATTCTGAATTCGGTAATAAAAATTAGAATAAATTGAGTATTATATACATAAACTGTGATAGCAGTGGGGGCACAAAAGTGGTCCTTAATGGCTGGCCAAACTTCTTTGACTAGAGTATTCGATCGATAGAAAATCGAGTAAGCTTTTTAACTAGTTTAAATACGGGCTTATACAAAAATTTACTGGTTTGGCAACATAGTTAGTATAAAGACAAAATGAAAATAATTAAAATTATTAACAGTTAATAATTTATGCAATAGTCTTGGCTAAATGAAATTTTCTAATACACAAAACTGATTTTTGGTCGAGTAATAATTACTCGAACAATTTTTTGAGTAAGTATGTAAATCGAGTATAAAGCATAACAAAAAAATTGGTTTCCCTTAAAATAAGTTCTACTTGATAGATTCTGCTACATAACAAATGACTGCATGTATCCACTTAAAATATTCTGTGAAACATTCACTACGGAATTCTGAAATATTTTATTGAAATGCAGGGAATATCAATTGAAATATAGAAATCATGTATTATATAGATACTAGCGGGCGCAGCCCGCTACGTTGTTAGCGTGCCTTAAAGGTTAAGGGGGGGGGGGCTGCGCCCCCCACAATTTTTATTAAATTCGTTTTTTTATTTAAAGCCTTCACCCAGCCACCACAAATAAATAATTCTGCACAACAATGGGTTTAAAATAAATAAATATTTGATCACTTTTCCTCATGAAAGTGGATTGTTAGTAATGAATCCATAATAAATTGCAATATACGTGTGTATGTTAAGATAATTTGGTAAAGTGCGAACTTAGGTAGATAGACCCGTAAGTAGTTTTGTTCATTTGTGTTTTGAATGAAAATAAATAACGTAAAGCAGGGTTGGAAAGCATTTTATAATATTAAAAATAGCGGGCAAAGCTACGTTGTTAGCGTGTCTTAAAGTTTTTTTTAAATTCCAGTTTATGTAAAGGTAGACCTGGCAATTCAAGTAAATTCACAAATTCAGTTGGAAAATTTACTGCGTCGGTTTCTTCCACCGGTGCTTCGTTACATGAAGTTTAAACATCGGAATATATAAGTTCCATTCCTTTTCTAAGGTTTTTTTCTCTTTCAGAAAATTTGTTTAACTTTTTGGGGAGTATGTTTCAATGCTACATAAGTTTCATATTCCGTTGATAGTGTTTGAACAGGTAATTCCCTCTTCCAATCCATTAGCATTGTCTATAATTTCAATTCCGCTCGTTCAACGTTTATATCCATTTCATTCCACTTGTGTAGTGTTTCAATCCCACTCGTTTTCTATTTAGTTTCTTAATTTTAATGTTTCATATACACTTGTTCTTTAAGTTTTAGGTTTCTAGCTAAAGACGTAGACGTTAAGGGGGGGGGGCAATTTTCCCCTTTTGAACCACCATTTTTACCACGTTCCTGTCCAAAGTCCTAGAAATGCCTTGTCGATAAGTTAGCCCATATTCCAAGGAAAACATATTATATATTACAGGTTTCTAGCCGAAAGGTTCGGTTAGGCCATCAAGGGGGAGAATTATTCCGTTTTTACCCCTCCCGGTAGGAATTTCGAAAAATTCCGTCTTAGAGGACGTCTGCGTTGGAGGAGGAACCTACTACATACATAATTTTAGGTCTCTATATCCAGCAGTTTGGCCAGGCCATCAAGGGGGAAGTTTTTTCACTTTTTCGAAAAATACCATCTTAGGGGACGTCAACGTTGGAGAAGGAACCCAATTTAAGATCCCTTGTTCCAGCAGTTTGGCCAGGCCGTTAAGGGGGAGACTTTTCCTTTTTTTGACCCTACCTGTAGAAATTTCCAAAAATCTCATCTTAGCGGATGTCTACAATAGAGGAGGAACTTTAATACCAAATTTCAACTTCCTACCTCCAGCGGTTTGGGCAGGCCTTTAAGCGGCACTTTTCGCTTCATTAATCCCCATTTTTGCAATGTCCCTGTCCAAAAAGCACCGTCTCGGTAAGTGAGCAGATACTCCAAGTAACATATGTTTTACATTTCAGGTTTCTAGCCAACTTTTACTATTTGTGCCCCTCTCGGTAGGGATTTCCGAAAATCCATCGACAGGGAATTCCAGCTTCCTAGTTCCAGCAGTTTGAGCAGGCTGAGAGGAACTTAAGTACCGAATTTCTGCTTCCTAGTTCCAGCAGTTTGGACAGGTCGTTAAGGGGCAACTTTCCCTTTTTGAGCTCCCATTTTATAACGACCCTGTCCAAAATTCAAAAAGTATCTTTCTAATACGTTAGCCCTCACTCCAGGGACCCACATTTTAAGCTTCAGGTTTCTAGCCGAAGGGGTTTTTACCGGCCCCCAAGGTGAGGCTTTTCTTCTTTTTGCCCCTCCCTTTAGGAATTTACAAAAATTCCATCTTCGCGGCTATCTGCGATGGATGAGGAACATTCATACCAAATTTCAACTGCATTGCCTAAGCGGTTTGGGCAGGCCGTTAGTGGGGACATTTTTCCCTTTCAACCACCATTTTTACTATGTTCCTGTTCCAAAATAGAAAAATTACGTTGCCGGTGAGTTAGTCCTACTCCAAGGAATACATATTTAGAATTTTAGGTTGGCCAAAAGGGATTGGGCAAGCCGTCAGGAGGAGACTTTTACCTTATTTCCCCTCCCGATAGGAATTTCAAAAATTCCGTCTAAGCGGACGCCTACACATACCGAGTTTCCTTTTGGGATATCCTGTAGGGAATTCCAAAAATACAAACTTAGTCGATGTCTACTACAGTGGAGGAACCTTTATACCAAATTTCAACTTCTTACCTCCAGTGGTTTGGGCAGCCACTTTTCCAATTTGTGAGACTGTTTATGGGGAGACTTTTCCCCTTTTTGCCCGTTCCGGTAAGAATTTCCAAAAATCCCGTCTTAGCGCACGTCTATGCCGAATATCAAGAAACCTTGTTTTAGTGGAGATATCCGTGGGTGGAGGAAAAAAAGTAGTTTTTTTGAAATTATATATTATTTTAAATGGTACTTTTAGGAAAAACGAAATTTTTTGGAAAAAGATACTTTGTTTTTACAAAGTACTTTATTTGTACTTTTTTTGCAAAAGGTATTTTTTTTTAAAAAGTTGTTTTTTTTTGGAAAAATGTATGTTTTTTGGAAAAAGGTACTTTTTTTGGAAAAGGTACTTCTTTTGGAAAAAGAAAATTTTTTTAGAAAAACGTACTTTTTTTTGGGAAAAGGTACTTTTTTTTAGAAAAGGTACTTTTTTTGAAAAAGGTATTTTTTGAAAAAATTTATGTTTTTTGGGAAAAGGAACATTTTTTTAGAAAAAGGTACATTTTTTGGGAAAAGGTACTTTTTTTTGGAAAAGGTACTTTTTTTGAATAAGTTATTTTTTTGGAAAAATGTATGTTTTTTGGGAAAAGGTACTTTTTTTTTGGAAAAGGTACATATTTTTAGAAAAAGGTACATTTTTTGGAAAAAGGTACTTTTTTTTTAAAAAAGGTACTTTTTTTGGAAAAAGGTACTTTTTTTGGAAAAAGGAATTTTTTTGGAAAAAGGTAATTTTTTTGGAAAAAGGTACTCTTTTTGGAAAAAGGTACTTTTTTTGGAAAAAGGTACTTTTTTTGGAAAAAGGTACTTTTTTTGGAAAAAGGTACTTTTTTTGGAAAAGGGTACTTTTTTTGGAAAAAGGTACTTTTTTTGGAAAAAGGTACTTTTTTTTGGAAAAAGGTACTTTTTTTGGAAAAAGGTACTTTTTTTGGAAAAAGGTACTTTTTTTTGGAAAAAGGTACTTTTTTTGGAAAAAGGAATTTTTTTGGAAAAAGGTAATTTTTTTGGAAAAAGGTACTTTTTTTGGAAAAAGGTACTTTTTTTGGAAAAAGGTACTTTTTTTGGAAAAAGGTACTTTTTTTGGAAAAAGGTCCTTTTTTTGGAAAAAGGTACTTTTTTTGGAAAAAGGTACTTTTTTTGGAAAAAGGTACTTTTTTTGGAAAAAGGTACTTTTTTTGGAAAAAGGTACTTTTTTTGGAAAAAGGTACTTTTTTTGGGAAAAGGTACTTTTTTTGGGAAAAGGTACTTTTTTGGAAAAAGGTACTTTTTTGGAAAAAGGTACTTTTTTTGTCCCCTTTTTGCCCCTCCCGATAAGAATTTCCAAAAATGCCGTCTCAACGGACGTCTACACCGGTCGAGGAACCTACATACCAAATTTCAACTTCATAGCTCCAGCAGTTTGAGCAGGCCGTCAAGGGGGAGACTTTTTCCCCGTTTTGCCCGTCCCTGTAAAAATTTCCAAAACTCCCGTCTTGGTGGATGTCTACGATAGTGGAGGAACCTTTATACCAAATTTCAACTTCCTACCTCCAGCGGTTTGGGCAGGCCGTCAAGGGGGGCCTTTTTCCCCTTTTTAACCCCCATTTTTACAACGTCCCTGTCCAAAATTCTAGAAAGTACTTTCCAGAAAAGTTAGCCCCTACTCCAAGGAACACATATCTTAAATTTCAGCTTTCTAGCCAAAGGGGTTTTGGCAGGCCGTCAAGGGGGACACTTTCCCCCTTTTTGCCCGTTCCGGTAGGAATTTCCAAAAATCCCGTCTTAGTGGACGTCTACCCCGAAAGAGGAACCTACATACCAAATTTCAACTTCCTAGCTTCAGCGGTTTGGGCTGGGCGATGTTGAGTCAGTCAGTCAGTCAGTCAGTCACGTTATTCTTTTATATATAGAGATTAGGTTTCCTCAATTTTAATTTATATTTTCTGAATTTCAATTGATGATTTCTGAATTGCAGAAAGTGTAGTCAATGTTTCTCAGCCTATTTCAAATACACTCATGCAGGCCTTTACTGCATAATAGAAAATTTTTGCATTTGAAAATTGATTGAAGAAGTTAAAAGCAATTTAGGTTTAGGACACTAAAATTGAGAAGCGAAAGAAAATGGAATGGAAAACAAGGGAAATTAAAACACTAGATAAGTGGAACGAAATGGAATGGAACGATGAACTATTATAACGGGGAAGAAATGGAAAGGAAAGGGGAACGTAACCGAATTAAAGGGTGAACGAGGAGAATTAAAATACCATAATTAGGAAAAGAAATAGATTAAAACAAAAGACAAATGAAATGAAGTGCAACGGGGAACGTCTGGTATTAAATCCCTAGAAAATGTGAAATGAAATTGGGAAATGAAATGTAATGGTATCGGGAATGAGTGAAGCTGAAACACAGGGCAAGTGGAATTGGAACATTAGAAAATGAGAATGAAATCAAGTCCAATAGAAATGGGAACGAAATGGAATACAATAAGAAAAAGAGTGGATTTGGAGCACTTAGATTAGAAAACGAAATGAAATGATACAACAAACGATTTGAATTTTAGCTCTGGAGAAGTGCAATCAAATGGAATGAAACGGGAATTGGAATACTAGAGAATGGGAACGAAGTGGAATAAAATAGGGCACAAAATGGAATACAACATGGAGCGAGTGGAATGGGAACACTAAAATTTATAAATGAAATGTAGTGGACGAAGGAAAGCGTAGAATTGAAAAAACAATCAAGTGGAACAAAATGGAAATGAACGGGGAACAAACGAAATTAACCCTTTCACTACCGACTTTTTGTTTGCGGATGTTTCGTTATTTTGAATTCTTGTTAAAAGTCTTCAAAAAAAAATTATGTAATATATTTTGACCCGTCCCCCTCCTATCCACAAATCGGTAGCCAACCACAGCCATTCTACAACTGGTTCCACTGCAACCGATTCCATGGAACTAGTTCCGGAACCAGTTTCTGGGATCGTATATGGAAGGTGCGGTTGACGTAGAATCAGTTCCAGAACTGATTCTAGAGCAACCGGTTCCACTTTGGAGCTATAGAAGGGGTTGGTTTTGGAACAATTTCAAACAAAAAGAATCGATGTTAGAATCGAGAGTAGAAGGGGTTGTGAATGAAAAGTAGCTATTCTATCACCGATTCTTGGGAACAGAAATTTTTCCTGGGTATATAATGGTTTTTATTTGAAGTCCAGAATCCTAATAAATTTATTTACAAAAAGAATAAAGCTTTTTTGAACTATAAAATTATATATGTTCTTTATATAAACACAGGGAATGAAATGAAAGGGAGTGGGACCAGATTTTAGTGACATTTATCGATTTAAGTGTATAAACAAGAATACAAATTTCAACACAATTGAACGAAATGGGAATGGGAACGAAACCAACTAATGAGTTCAAAACCAATGAATTAGCAAAATTATTTAAATTTTTTTCTAAATATATTCAGAAATTTAAAACTACCCATGAAAATTTTTCACAATCGGTAGCCAACCACACCCATTCTACAACTGGTTCCACTGCAACCGATTCCATGGAACTGGTTCCGTAACCAGTTCCTGGGATCCTATATGGAAGGTGTGGGTGACGTAGAATCAGTTCCAGAACTAGTTCCAGAATTGATTCTAGAGCAACCAGTTCCACTTTGGAGCTATAGAAGGGGTTGCTTTTGGGACAATATCAATCAAAAAAGAATCGTTGTTAGAATCGACAGTAGAAGCGGTTGTGAATGAAAAGTAGCTATTCTACAACCGATTCTTTGGAACAAAAAATTTTCCGGGTACCTGTGATAAATCAAAGAGTATTTAAGTTTTTATCTATATAATAGAGTTGATTTATAGGTATAACCACACCCAGGAAAATTTTTTACAATCGGTAGCCAACCACACCCATTCTACAACTGGTTCCACTGCAACCGATTCCATGGAACTGGTTCCGGAACCAGTTCCTGGGATCCTATATGGAAGGTGTGGGTGACGTAGAATTAATTCCAGAACTAGTTCCAGAACTGATTCTAGAGCAACCGGTTCCACTTTAGAGCTATAGAAGGGGTTGCTTTTGGGACAATTTCAAACAAAAAGAATCGGTGTTAGAATCGACAGTAGAAGGGGTTGTGAATGAAAAGTACCCAGGAAAATTTTTTACAACCGGTAGCCAACCACACCCATTCTACAACTGGTTCCACCGCAACCGATTCCATGGAACTGGTTCCGGAACCAGTTCCGGGGATCCTATATGGAAGGTGTGGGTGACGTAGAATCAGTTCCAGAACTAGTTCCAGAACTGATTCTAGAGCAACCGGTTCCACTTTGGAGCTATAGAAGGGGTTGCTTTTGGGACAATTTCAAACAAAAAGAATCGGTGTTAGAATCGACAGTAGAAGGGGTTGTGAATGAAAATCAGCTATTGTACAACCGATTCTTTGGAACAGAAAATTTTCCTGGGTAGCTATTGTACAACCGATTCTTTGGAACAGAAAATTTTCCTGGGCAGTTATAACTATATAGTCATACAGTTGCAAGCATAAAAAATGCAACACTACGGCTGAGTTCCAAAACGTCATTTGCAATGCAACTGAATAAAGTCATGCATTCGTAAACGCAATTGATGCGCATATAAAAAGCAAACTGTGCATCACAAATGTTGTTGATGCTTTGTTGACATCCCAGGAAAATTTTTTACAATCGGTTGCTAATCAGACCAATTCTGCAACTGGTTCCACTGCAACCGATTCCATGGAACTGGTTCCGGAACCAGTTCCAGGGATCTCATATGGAAGGCCTGACGGTCGTAGAATGAATTCTAGAACTAGTTCCAGAACTGATTCTAGGGCAACCGGTTCCACTTTGAAGCTATAGAAGTGGTTGCTTTTGGGACAATTTCAAACAAATATAATCGGTGTTAGAATCGTCAGTAGAAGGGGTTGTAGAGGAAAAGCAGCTATTGTGCAACCGATTCTTTGGAACAGAAAATTTTCCTGGGATGTTTTTATTACAAAGTAAGCAACACACTTGTTTGCTTTGTATCGAAACAGTAGTAAAACCGCAAACACTGCAATGTGTTTTGACGTTTAGGAACTCACCCTACGCTAAATCATATGAGTATGCTTTGATTTCTTCTAATGGTTTTTTATTTGCGCTTATCTTTTGCTGTTATATTCGTTGATGTCTAGTTTCATATTTTAAGTAGTTTGATTTGCATTTATTTATGTGAATTAGTTTTTACGAACTTTTTTTTGAAACTAGTGCCAATTTTGTGCGAGCAAAAAAATACAACGAAAGAATAATATGTATCAGGTAAGTATAAAAATTTTATTTATTCAAGAAATTTGAATTGAATTAACTAAAATCAACTAAATTGCTTATTCTTTACAAAACAACTATTAAGTGATAGCCGTGCTGCTATTAGTACGGCGCTTTGGGAAGGCAAATCTTTACTTGAAATCGGAACTATGAGTCAAAGAAACAAGTCAACTGTGTCACGAATTGCAACTCGGCATTAGGCTCGCGGTTATATCATAGGAAAATAGGAAGTGGAAGACCCCGAAAAACAATTAAAAGACAACACAGAAATGTGATATCTATTGTTAAAACGACCCTAATAAGTCCGCCGTAGATGTTATGCAGTATGCTTCAGAACATTTGGGAGCAAACGCCGGAGTTCATACCGCACATAGACGCGTAAAGGAAGCCAACTTGTTAGCAAGACAGCCATAAAAGAAACGCTTCATAAGTAAAGTGAATACAAGGAAAGCGTCATAGGCACTGGGCAAGAGAACAATGGGCAAAGGTTTTATTTAGTGACAAAACAAAATGAAACTTATTTGGATCCGATGGATTGAAGTTCATCCGCAGACCACCAAAAAAAAAAACAGTACTCCCTTAGATACAAGAAACAATGCATTAAACACGGCGGAGGATCTCTTATGCTGTGGGGTATGAAATCGTTGTCTTAAATATAACACACTCGTTTAAATTTTTATTTTGAGGTGCATTCTCCCGTGATGGTGTTGGAGCAGAAGTCAAAATTGATGACAGAATAAACACAGAGGGTTACTAGAAGAGCACATGCTGCCTCACATGCACGAAAAAGTGACTGCTGGAAGCATATTCCAATACGACAATGACATTAAGCACACCAGGCGCTTAGCTAGGAAATTTCTAAGTAACAATGGTATGGAAGTTTTTCAGTGGCCAGCACAGTCACCCGATTTAAACCCCATAGAGAATCTATGGGAGCTTGTAGACATCGAAATACGAAACAAAAGGCGTTCAAACTTGAGGGATTTCGAAATTATTGCCCAATAGGTGTAGCAAGGCATACCTTCACAAAATTGCATGCGCTCGTGGATTTTATGCCTTCACGAATGAAAGGAGTAATTAAAAATAATGGCTATTCCACTAAGTAATAAAAATCTGATTAATATGCTGAGTTTTTTAACAAATAAAATCGATTAAATGTAAAATACATAAACGTTGCACTTTTTTTGCTCGCACAAAATGACCACTAGTTTCATAAAAAAGTTCGTAGAAACTAATTCACATAAATAAATGCAAATCAAACCAATTAAAATATGAAACTACACATCAGCGAATATAATAGCAAAACATAAGCGCAAATAAAAAACATTAGAAGAAATCAAAGCATACCTAAATGATTTAGCGTACTGTTGCAAATTTTATGCTCGGAACTATATATCTTTTTGATACTTACTAGAGTAACCTGACTTACTAGCTGACTGACTGACTGATGTAACATCGCCCAGCCAGGAACTTGGAATTTTCTATGTTGGCTTCTTTTTAGGTATAGACACTAGACATTGCGGAATTTTTGGCCATGAGCCTGAAATTAAAACTATATATTTACTAGCTGGGATAATCACTAATGAGGTATTTTTTTGAATTTTCGATAGCTAAATGATTAAAATGGTGATTCGCTAATTTACTGAAGAAAGTTCGTTTTGAATGTCCAATAAGAACGTAGCAAACTGGAGCTCAAGAGGGAATTTGAGCTTATTAAGTGTACACTCAGGCAACTTATGCAGTCAGAAATTGTTAGTTATTCAAGTAGTATTGCAGTTTTGTTATTTTCAATGAAAACGAGTAAAAAAATTTAAAGTCGGGCATGCCGACTATATAATACCCTGCACCAGTCTGGTTAAAAGCCAACTAATGTTTGGATCCGAAATTCGAATGTGTTAAAATAGGACTTGTGACAAAATTTTCTATTAAATGATAAAAGAGGAGAAAGTCGGAAATATAGCCCATATGGGCGATAGATCCAAATATGGACCGATCCTATCTAGCATCAATAGTCCTTGTGAACATGTGAGTAAGTGAACCAAATTTCATTGAAATATGAAATATGCGACCTGCAGTATGTAACCCAACCAATTTTAAGGGGAGGGGGGCCTTATATGGGCACTAAGTCTAAACATGGATCGATTTTAACCAAAATCAATAGGCTTCGTCCTTGGGTCGACATAGGTCGGTGTACCAAATTTCATCAAAATATCTTAATATTTTCGACCTATAGAGAGCGCACAAATATGCATGGACAGACAGACGGACATCGAGATAATTCTGAGTCGATCGGTATACTGTAAGGTGGGTCTAGGTCCAATGTTTTTTTGATGTTATAAACATCAACACAAACTTATTACACCCTCTCCACTTAGTGGTGTAGGGTGTAATAAAATTCATTCGTAGAAGATATGTAAATTTTAACCACATTTGTAAGTCGTTAAAAAACAAATAACATAAAGTACCGAAAATTCGTAACAATCATTTTCTGCAGTCGTTTTATTTTATAAAAAAAAATAAATAAACAAATAAATGTAAGTAAATTTTGTGAGTTTTTTGACTAATTTTTGGTCTATTTTATTAACAGTATAAAACAAAACAAAATGTGAGCTGAATTTAATGATATGTTAGTAGTCCTATTTTCAAGCTAAATTTCATGTGTTTTTAATTAAATTTGCAGCGGTCTTTACAAACAAAATATTTTAAGTGTACTTTAAGTTTGGTACTTGAAATGTTGTAGACATCCACTAATCCAGAATATTTGGGAATTTTTAAGGGGACGGCAAAAAGTTGAAAAGAACCCCTTTTTATAACGTGCTCCAACACTTCAAGCCAGAAATCTTAAAATTAACATTAAAACATACTCTACTAAAAAGTTAAACAGTTTTATTGAAAAATATTTATTCCGATGTTTCAACTACCGTTAACAAAGATTCGTGCTTTGGAGGTATCTACTTTTTTTTTTATTTATGAATAATAAAATGTACATTTTAATTTAATTCTGGACCCGCGAAGCCATATGGTTTATCTGCAGGAAACTTTTCAAAAGAATTTTCACATGCACTTGAATTGTAAAGTCTACCTGCACAGTAATTGCAATTAAATAAACTTTAAGGCACGCTAACAAATTAGCGGGCTTTGACATCTACCTAAAATAAAAATTTTGTGACGGGATCGTCATTACGCAAATTTTAATATGAATTTTGTTTAAAAATTTTTAGTTTTGTTGGTTTTTTATTTTAATTTACATTCGACATTTTTAATTGATTAATTATAAATTTATTAATTCTAGTTCGAGGCAAATTTCCTTATTATGAATTAACATAATTAGTACTTTTTTCCAAAAACTGCTATTTTTCTTCATTAGGATACTCTCCTGACAAATACTTCACAGAATTTTTGCATTCAAAAACCTCTACAGTTTCAGGAATGAAAATACGATCGAGGAGAGTATCCTGATGCAGAAAAATAGCAGTTTTTGGAAAAAAGTACTTATTATGTTAATTTATAATAAGGAATCGGCCTCGAACTAGAAATTATAAATTTCTATACAATTTTTATTTTTTACTGGCCTACATCAACACCGCCAACTTAAAATCACTCCAAAAACTTATGCATCCCATTATCTGGTAGTGTTTTTGTTTTTCTATATAGCGAACGCAATATTCATATTTTTAATAAAATGTATACCGAAGCGTATGAGTAATATAAATTTAGTGCCAGCACATGGATTTCTTTGCTAAAAGGCACTGAGGCGTATGATTTTTTGTAATTGAATTTTACTTTTTATGTATTTTTCTAAAAAACAAATGCATAAAATTTTATAAAAACAAAAGCAATTGTAATAAAAAATTAATGTCATTTAAAAAACACACAAAACACTCATGCATATTAATAGCATCCACTTCAACAGCAACTTAAAATGCGCCACACAAATGCAAACAACCAAAAACAGTAGCGCACAAAGAAATACTCTCAGTTAGCACTTCCGTTTGTTCTTTCGTTTGTTGTTGTTGTTTTATACAACATATTTTTAGGGTGAATGCATGTAATACAACAAGGCCATCTCATATAAATTTAAACAATGACAACTACAACTTGTACTAGAAAACATTTTAAAATAGAGAAACTTGGAAAAAAAAAGTTAAATCAATGTTAAGCGAAATAAAACAGCAACATTTGACCAACCACACTATTATACAAGAAGTACTGCTTTTATCTTTTTTTTTATGCTACAACCACTGAAGGTATCCTTGGGGTAACCCACCGATTTCTATGAAATTATTGATTGTGGGCAGAAAACTAACATATATGAAGATATTTTTTGCGGCCAAATCACAAATTCAAGGTATCAAAAATGATGGGAATTTTTTTTATTTATAAAATTCATATTTAAATATAAAAAGTGGATTAGTCTCATCCATATCTTCGATACCCTTAATATGAAAATGGATCACGCTGTCTCCTCCATCATATATCCAAATTTTTTTTTTAGTCGGTGGGTGACCACGGGAATACCTTCCTAGTAAACAAAAAAAAAAAAAAAAAAACTCAACTGAACCACAATTGTAACAATAATACATATATTAACACAGAAACTCGAAGAAAACAAAAAAAAAATCTTAAAACGGATGTGCATCTTTTCCGTTTTTAGGAAGCAAAACTAGGTCAACAACTAGCAATGTTGTTGCTACGAGTCAAGTTAGAAAAATATACTTTCGTATAATGCCATTCCATGTTATACAAACAAAAAATTGCATTAAAAAGGGAGAATGAAGAAATAATGTAAGTGAAGTATAAGTAAAAAAAAAATCATGGTAGTTTCCTTTGCTATGTGTCCAGCTATGATGCTGTTGCTGGTGGGCTGACTGCCTGGTTGAAAGGCTTTTGTTTCTAATTTTAGCAAATTCTATGAAATATTGTTGTTTTATTATTTATCATTCTGCCAGCAAGCTTGTAGTGAAGAGGCGACTATAGGGTGTTGTATATTATGCTTTTACTACTACTTCCACTATTTCTATAGAGTTTTGTTGAAAATAAAGTCTCACTTACTTAACTGAAATAAAAGTTTTTTTTTTTAGCAAATTGTATTTTAGACAGTGGAACTGCCCATGTGAAAATCGAAATATATATGGGCATACTTGTTTATACATGGCCTCGTGTGATCAAACATGAGCATTAGACCGTACTGCAAAAAAAAAAGTTCGCCGTACACCCTTCAATATGAAGTATTTTTGCAAGTCAATTTCAAAAAAAAAAAAATTTTTTTCGGCATTTGAAGTCAGATCTTAAAGTGTGATATAAAATTTTTTTTTGCCTCGACGAGACCAGAGTTTTGCTATAAAGGTAAAATACAATGAAAAAAATTAAAAAGGCGACCACTACGTTCGGGAATCAAAAAATAAAAAAAATTTCTACTGGGTTTATCGAAAAACTTCGTTAGCAAAAGTTTATTGATTTTTTGCAATCTTTAATTTTCTGACATTAGGGTGTACATTAGGGTCGTACACTAGGGTAGTAAATTAGGGTTGTAGCAACTGGGATCTGGTGGGTAACTACTAGAACGGGATAGTTGAGGTCAACGGCCTTTAGAGCAAAACACTGATCTCCTCGAGAGAAAAACATCGATGTATCATATGTATCATTGTATCATGTATCATTTCCTTTCATTTAAGAGTTAGAGGATAAAACTGTTCCACAAAAATGTTCCTCGTAGTGTTTTTAGCGTTGATGCTTTAGTGAATTTGCTCTGAAAGTTGAAAGATAGATTTTTTATCAGCTGTTAATTTAATTAAAAAATATACAGCCTTACTATCAATATTTTTCAAAGGTATATTTTTGTTAAAGTCGACTTTATTTTAAAGCAAAGGTTTTGTTTTAACCGTACCTTACAAAATAGAACTTTTAAAATAATGCCAAAACGAGTAAAAAGGTTAAAGTCGGGCATGCCGACTATACAATACCCTACACCAGTCTGGTGTATTGTTTGGATCCGAAATTCGAATGATGGGTTAAAATGGGGCTTATGTCAAAATTTTCTATAATGTGAGTCAGCGCACCAAATTTCATTAAAATATCTTAATATTTGCGACCTGCAGTTTGTAACCAAGCCAATTTTGGGGGGACCCTTATATGGGCACTAGTTCTAAACATGGACCGATGTTCACCAAAATCAATAGGCTTCGTCCTTGGGCCAACATAGGTCTATGTACCAAATTTCATCAAAATAGCTTAATATTTGCGACCTGCAGCGTAAAAACAATATAATTTTGGGGGACCCTTATATGGGCACTAGTTCTAAACATGAACCGATGTTCACCAAAATCAATAGGCTTCGTCCTTGGGCCAACATAGGTCTATGTACCAAATTTCATCAAAATATCATAATATTTGCGACCTGCAGCGTATAAACAGTATAATTTTGATAGGACCCTTATATGGGCACTAGGTCTAAACATGGACCGATGTTCACCAAAATCAATAGGCTGCATTATTGGGCCAATATAGGTCTGTGTACCAAATTTCATCAAAATATCTTAATATTTACGACCTGCAGCATATAAACAGTATAATTTTGGTAGGACCCTTATATGGGCACTAGGTCTAAACATGGACCGATGTTCACCAAAATCAATGGGCTGCGTTATTGAGCCAATATAGGTCTGTGTACCAAATTTCGTCAAAATATCTTAATATTTACGACCTGCAGCGAATAAACAGTATAATTTTGGTAGGACCCTTATATGGGCACTAGGTCTAAACATGGACCGATGTTCACCAAAATCAATAGGCTGCATTATTGGGCCAATATAGGTCTGTGTACCAAATTTCATCAAAATATCTTAATATTTACGACCTGCAGCATATAAACAGTATAATTTTGGTAGGACCCTTATATGGGCACTAGGTCTAAACATGGACCGATGTTCACCAAAATCAATGGGCTGCGTTATTGAGCCAATATAGGTCTGTGTACCAAATTTCATCAAAATATCTTAATATTTACGACCTGCAGCATATAAACAGTATAATTTTGGTAGGACCCTTTTATGGGCACTAGGTCTAAACATGGACAGATGTTCAAAAAAATCAAACTTGTTCGTCCTTGGGCCAACATAGGTCTGCGTACCAAATTTCATCAAAATATCTTAATAGTTGCGACCTGTAGAGTGCGCACAAGATTGCATGGACAGACAGACAGACGGACGGACGGACGGACGGACAGACGGACATCGTTAAATCGAAATAAAAAGAAATTCTGAACCGATCGGTATACTATAAGGTGGGTCTACGACCAATATTTTTTGGTGTTACAAACATCAGCACAAACTTATAATACCCTGACCACATAGTGGTGTAGGGTATAAATATACATTCAAAAATTTTGTTTATGCTAAAATACAACAAATTTTTAATTTTTTGGGTTAACTGATTTTTTTTTTTGTATAAATATTGTGGTTTTGATATTTTTTTAAATTGACATAAGGCAACACTGGTATTATAATTTTTATTAATATAGTAAGATTTGGGTGAAAAAGAAATACATTTTAGCAAACTTTCGGTTTTATGCTAGGGCAGACCAATAAGACCGTGACTTTTCGAACTTCCCTCGTAGTTACATGAAATACAACACTGTTTCGGTCAAGTACAATTTGTTAGTAGACTACTGTCCAGTTTGAGTAAGTTCCGTCGTTAACTTTGCGTTTAACAGTTATTCAAAGCATACAACCTCGTAAATTTTTGTAATAATGGAAAAAGTGAATTTGCTCATTGTACATAATTTTTTGCGAAAAAAACCCACAACTTCAAAGAAGTGTTTAGTGTTGTTCGTCTGCCATGCGGATAAGCGGATTTTGTCTCTATACTGATTTATCCCCCAGTGACTATTTTCTTTTTAAATAAGTCGCTCGGTGGAAAAAGATTAAGCTCCAACAAATGCCTATTTGGAGGACATCGAGAAAACCTATGTTTTGGAAGGAATAAAAAATAGGAGAAATGTTGGACTAAGTGTATTGAGCAAAAAGGCTTTTTTTGCTAAAAAAAAAATATACCCCCATATATCTGAAAAATTCATGTTCAGATCGGTCAGATTTTCAAAAATTATTTAAATTTGACGGAGTAGTATTAGCACAGGAATAAAATTAAATTTTTCCTCAAATACATATCAATCGAAGTTTGTTCTTTTTCATATTTTTAAAAAATCAAAAAAAAATTCCATAATAAAAGGTTAACTAAAAATTTATTTATTTTTAATAAAAATTTGGCCACCCTGGCTAAAACTTTTTTACCACTAATGCCTGATGGGGACCATAAAAAACAATGTTGTTATCCCATTATAAAAGGTCAAATATTTCCCTTTTTAAATAAAAATTTGGCCACTCTGGATACAATTTTTTTTAGCCAATATGTCAAACAATTTTATAATTTTTAAATTACTAAATTACGTTTATTCAATAAAAAAAAAAATATCGCCGTTTAAAATTTTCTACATATTTTACAAAATGAGGGTATATTTAGATAAATACATTAAATATTTAATTAGACACTGACTAAAATTTCTTGTACGTGTCCACTGTATTTTTGTTAATATCGCTTTTACTTTATTTCCCTAATAGTTTTAATTTAAGTTTGTGGAAATGACATCAGTTATAAAAATAGTATTTTATTTTATTATCACGGTTTTGTAGTTTGTAGGTAAAACTATTGTTTTGTAGTAGAGGATGATAACCTTACTTAAGAAATTAACCTACAATATTTTAAGTATAAAAAAGAAATTTACTTGTACCCAGCCAGCAATTTCGGAGCGCTCATAAATAAGATTCTTAAATAGCTCATAGAAATGATTATTGTTTTTTGAAAACACTCTTTTTTTGGCAGAATATATGAACCCGCAGAAAACAATCCAAAAAGTTGTCTCTACAATCTAAAAAGCTGTCTCAAAATGAGGGTTCATTTTTCGGACTCAAAAAAGATTCCAAAATTATTAAAATTTATGAGGAAAATTTCGATTTTATACGTTCTTTTTTCTGAGTCATTTCTTATAATACAGGGGGCTCTATTGGACGGACCACTTTCATAGGAACAAGTGAAAAAATGTTTATGTTTTTGGAGCTCATTTCTGAGTCAGTAATGATCATCTTTGTTTGTTGGGTATATTTATTTATGTAAATAGTATTAAATGAATGCTTCACTTGCCAAATCGATTAACTCCACTTTCTGAACTTTATAAATTTTTAATTTCAGACCACTTTATTGACGCCTAGCTCTGTAATATTCAAAACAAATTTGTCTGATAATAAATATTAACACTACTAAATGACTAAATCTATAATTTAACAGGAATTTTAAAAAACAATATATACTATTTTCTTATTATTGAGACTCATTGATTTTTCTGTATGGAGTTAATCGATTTGGCAAGTGAAGCATTCAAATATTGGTTTCCTTTTATTTCAGCCGTTTATCATTTTCCACCTAATTCTACCTTCAGGTAGACGATGAAAAGGAACCAAACAATACAACTTCCGCTGGATTGCATATTGGCAAGAAAATAAAAGTGATATTTAGTGCAAACAGTGTTCTTCGCTTGTGTAATTTATCAGAAAATAAAATTAACAATATTTACATTAATTTGTTTTTATTCAATTAATAACAAAAAGAGATTGTAATTTCAACAGCATGTTTAGCATATTTCAATTGACCCACTTTCATTTCTAGTTAACAAACATTCTTCTAAATTTTTGAATGTTAGCTGAATGTTTTAACTGTTTTTAACTAACTAATATTTAGCAGAAAAAATGTGCTGATTTAAACTGAGTAATTTCATTTATTTATTCCAAATTATTATATTTGAACTAACTTCTTTAGTTCAACATATTTGAAATTTCTACTGGAGCAAATACAGGTACTATTTTCTGTTATTTTAGCAAAATTTTTAACTATTTTGACAGGTGGTTTTTTTTTTAATGCAGTTAATAATGTACTTTGTAAAAAAATTTTCGTTTGCACCCTTTATTTTAAACCTTGATTAATTTCCTTTCTGTATACTCGTGAATCTGCTTGCATTATGTATTTTCAAATAAATAACATTAAATTAGTTTTTTAATGACATGTTTTTAAATAATATTTTGGTTATAAAATTCGAATGCAATTTACGATTTCAACCATCATGAAAATTTTCCCATAATTTAGTTAAAAACAATATAAACTCCCTCTATTATTTCATATCCTCTGCATACCCTAGTAAAAATGATTTTTATATATTCATATATGATTTTTATACAATCATTTATGATTTTATACAATTATAACTTGTCGAGTATTGTGAAACATATATTTTTATATGATTATATAAAAAGATATTTAATTATATTAATTTATATTAACCAGACCCGAGTAAAAACAGTTACATATAGTCATATAAAATACGATTAAGTTATATCTGTATAAATATACTGTTTCATCCGAAAAATGGCCCGATGTAATTGTATGAGTTGTTTATCAGTTTTTATCTAATTGTATTAGTATAGATCTCACCTAATAAAATTATACATTAGTCAGATGAAATTATATCCAATTTTTGACCTGACACAATTTTACCGATTTATATATAATGGTATCTGTTTAGATCGTATTTGTTACAATTTTATATAATTAAAATATATTTGTATCCGACATTTGCGTTATATGATTGTATCAAAGTTTTAAAGCAGATATAATTGCATCAGCTAAAAATTCAAATATAACTATATAACTTTGTATAGTAATGTATCTATTTGGATCTAAACGAACACAATGCGACATAAACCCATAAAATTGTATCAGGTCAAAAATCAGATAAAATTTCATCTGCTTAATATATAATCTAAACAGTTAAGATCTAAACTGATACAATTAGATAAAAAGTGATAACCAACTGACACAATTATATCGGGCCATTTTGCGGATGAAATGGTATATGAATCACATTAAGTTATATATTACCATATAAAGCTCCATATTAATTTTTTTTAATAGGGGATCCATCATTTTTCGGATCAAATAATATATTTTTTATATAATTATATTAATCAATACATGATTCGATCCGGAAAATTGTAGATCTGCTTAATATAATTTTATATAATTAAATATCTTTTGATATAATCATATAAAAATATATGTTTCACAATACTCGACAAGTTATAATTCTATAAAATCATAAATGATTATATAAAAATCATATCTGATTATATAAAAATCATTTTTACTAGGGTAGATAAACAATATAGTGAATTTTGATTTTCAAAACATTTATATGGAAATTTATGTATTTTATGTGCGATGTGTATTAAAATTTTATTGCTTATTTTTATTGTGATCAACAATTTTATGTATGAAATATAAAATTACAATAAAAATAAATGTATAAACTATAGTTCTCTCTATTGTTCAATATTATAATAACTATGGTCAACTTAACATTTTGTTTTTTTTTTCTATTTGTATTTTTCGTTTAATCAAAGCCATTTATGCGTAAGCATAAAGAAATAAAATTTTTGTAAAATTTTTTTTTTCACCCCCAAAACTTGGTGATAGTTCTATTGACTTGGGGACTAAAAAACCATTGGCCATTGTTAAAAAGAAAACATGTTTTCAAATGAAAAGCAATTTCGAAAAAATATTGAACAATTTAAACTACATTTGTTTTGTTTCTTAAGATAAAAAAGTTTTATAAAAAAAAAAAAGTAAAATAAAAACACTAAAAAATTGCATTTTTATTGTTATGAACAGCTCAAAATATAAAAAAAAGGAATAAAAACTTCTTTACTCTTTTTATAACCTTTAAAAATGAACATTATTTTTATCTGAAAATCACTATGCAAATAAATAGGTTATAAATACCACCGTCTACACTAGAAAAACTCCATGCGTAAACCTAAAAACCAATTTTATTATCGGATTATAAAAACAGAATGCAATATTAAGGCACACAATCAGCTTATGGAAATCAAGTTGTGGATTGAACACAATCCCCAAAAGTGGTCGACTATAAGACCATTTTTGGGGATTTTGAAATGATATTGTTGTGAGCAATGTCACAAATAGCAGTTCTTCCTTGGTATATGCTTATATCTACACTAATAGCAAAAAAAGTCCGTAAAAAATTTAGTTAAAACTACTAAAAATTAGTTAAAAATTATGCTGCAGAAAAAACTGCTAAAATTAGCAGATTATTTTTGCTATGGATTAGTAATATAGGAACAGCAAAACTAAAACTGTTAAATGTACAGAATTTTAGTTGTATTTGAGTTTAATTTTTGTAAATGGAAAATAGCAAATTAACCTGCTAAACTCAGCAAAAAATTTTGCTAAATAATTAGTAGCCCAAAAAATCCAAAAAAAATTAAAAATTTTCGAAATATTTTTAAATGCAAATAAAAATCGAGCCTTTTGAAAACAGCAGTTTACAATTTTGTTAGCAAATATTTCGGTTGATTTTAGCAGTATAGACTGCTATTTACATTCAACTAGATTTAGCTTAAAAATAGCAAAAATTTTGTATATATACAGATATAACAGTTTATTTTTGCTATTTTTAGTCTACCACTATTTAGCAAAATTTTCTGCTGATTTTACAGTAGGGGAATCTCGTGTACCTTGGAACTTTGCATTTTTCTCCTGTTTGTTAATGTCTTACTGCAAATTCTTCTATGAAGTTTTTATTTTCCGTAATGATCATTTTAAACTACTCAAAGTTTCAGATAAGTCTATGGCGACCATAAAATTGGGTGCGTGTACCTTAAATCGACAAAAGTAAAATTTGAAAAAAAATTTAAATTAATGTTTTTAAAATAACCAGCAAACAAAGATGATCATTAATGACTCAAAAATGAGCCCCAAAAATATAAACATTTTTTCACTTTTTCCTATGAAAGTGGTTCGTCCAAAAGAGCCCCCTGTGTACTCAGAAATGACTCAGAAAAAAGAACGTATAAAATTGAAATTTTCTTCATAAATTTAAATAATTTTGGAATCTTTTTTGAGTCCGAAAAATAAACCCTCGTTTTGAGACAGCTTTTTAGATTGTAGAGACAACTTTTTGGATTGTTTTCTGAGGGTTCGTATTTGCTACCAAAAAAAAGAGTGTTTTCAAAAACACAATAATCATTTCTATGAGCCATTTAAAAATCTTATTTATGAGCGCTCCGAAATTGCTGGCTGGGTAGTCAAGGTATTTTTAGTTACGGGCTTAAATCAATATAAAGTTTGTCGTTTTCTAAATTCAGTAACCAGTAAATTTCTTAACTACCCAGGAAAATTTTTTACAATCGGTAGCCAACCACACCCATTCTACAACTGGTTCCACTGCAACCGATTCCATGGAACTGGTTCCGGAACCAGTTTCTGGGATCCTATATGGAAGGTGTGGGTGACGTAGAATCAATTCCAGAACTAGTTCCAGAACTGATTCTAGAGCAACCGGTTCCACTTTGGAGCTATAGAAGGGGTTGCTTTTGGGACAATTTCAAACAAAAAGAATCGGTGTTAGAATCGACAGTAGAAGGGGTTGTGAATGAAAAGTAGCTATTGTACAACCGATTCTTTGGAACAGAAAATTTTCCTGGGTATATTAAGTATACAAATAAGAAAAAAAATATCTGTTTTGGAAAATTAAAATGCGTGTACTTTGAAACTTTTTGAATATTTCCTCTTCTGTGTATCCAAGACATTTCAATACATGATTAGTTGAAGCTTCACAGGCTAGTTGCACTTTTCGAATTTAATTCGCTACAAAATCACTTTTGATTTCGGATTTTCACCATTTCTTAAAAATTATGTTTTTATGCAAATATTAAATTGCATTGTCTCATTTCAAAGAGATATCAACTCTACTGCAAATAATGTAATAAATTTCATTATGGGGCAGTGTTTTTTTTAAGAAATTTTCTTAATTTTTTACGAGTTCCAAGGTACACGGCAATTTGTAATTTGGAAAACTTGTTCGCTTTTGTAAAAAAATTGTCATTTCTTAAAATGCATAAGAATTATTAAAGTTTTTATTATTTACAATCCATAAGAACACCAACCCTAATATTTATGCATTTAATTATTTTTCGCATCTAGCTTAATATTAAAGATATTGACACAGGATTTTCAAAAGTACCAAGGTACAAGACACTCTCCTACAATTTGTTATTTTAAATTAACTAAAAGTTGGCTTAAATAGAACTTAAATTCTGTAAATTTAAGAGTTTTAATTTTGCTGTTCTTATTTTACTAGTATTTAGCAAAAAAAAAAAATCTGCAAATTTTAACATTTTTCTCTGCAGCATCATTTTTAACTAATTTTTAGTAACTTTTTCTGCTACTTTTACAGATTTATTTCTATGAGTGTATAAAGTCATCTTTCCGCCGGGTAATCCCTTAAACAAAATTTTTTATACATTTAGGTTTTGGGGTCAGCTCAAATAGCTAAGATCTGGTACCAGAGCTGTTACCAAATCTGGCCAGATCTGCTTTTTTTTTTGTAAAGCAACACTCAGGAAATTCTTCCTATGGATTATCGTGTTGCTTGCTTTGGAAAGGGGATAGAGAAGAAATAAAAGGTGGTGAAAGACGAAGGCCTTCACATATGGCAACGCTGCAATTGCGCGAGATTAGTTCAGATCAGTTGTTGCGCGCCATCTGATTCAGAGCCTTGTTATATTATTTTACTTCGTTGAGGTTAAGAGCTATTGAAATACCAAAGGAGGCGATATGTATGAGGGATAGAAAAACTCATACGTATTATTACTTTTCACAAATTGATGTTGCCTTGGATGAGGATCGAGCCCGCAACCTTACGTGTAACAGTCCAACGCTCTAACCATTACACCACAGCACCCACAAACCAATTTTGGGTGCTAATTTTCAAAATTATTTATAACTAATTTCTAAGAATCCATTCGTTAAATTTTCGACAACTTATTGTTAAAATATAATATTTTCATGTTTCCATTATTACCAGGAGATGACGCCACCAGTGTACCCGAAGTTTTAAAGATGGAACTATTTCCTTCCATCCCGATTTTTTAAATTGTCAATATCTCTAAAACTAAAAGAGATAGAGCAAAATTTCGGATACCTCTAATTATTCAATAGCCCCGTGAAGAGGTTATCTTTTTCCAAAAATGGACCATGGTGGGGCCTTGGACCCATGGAAATTGTTAATAAAAATTTTCGACTTCATAAAATGTTCCATATCACGAAAACTAGGCGAGATAGAGCAAAACGAACAAAATGTTTGCTTCTTTGCAGTGCCCTTACATACTCTTCGATTATATGGACTAGGACCGGAGAGGGTCCCGAGACCATAAATTTGAACAAATTTTACGACTCAGTGTAATTACTAATATAACAGTAGTTTTAATAATTTTTTATTTAAATTTAGATTTGTTAAATTTAACAAAAAGTGTTTTAAAATCAAAAAATTTTATTTCAAGCCAAAATACAGGAATAAATTTTGTTAAAGTAAATAATTTTTCTGTTTAGCCAACAGACTTATTATTTTGAGTGTGCAAACTAAACTACGAAAGGTTTTCGTTACACTACTGTAACTTCTCCAGTAAAAATTTACTAGTTGTTTAAGTAGTATTTTAAATTTTAACTAAATTCATAAATAATTAACAAAAACAACCAATCTAAAAATAAATCAAAAAAAAACTTCTACGTGAGTGAGTTTTTTTTATTTGTTTTGACTAATTTATGGTTCATTTTATGTGGTCCTGTTTTAAAGTGAAATTTAATTTGTCTTTACATATAAAATATTTTAAGAGTTGTGTCGTGAAATTACTTAATTAATATCTAAATTGAATATCATAGAATACACGAAACTTTCGTATATTCTGCGAAATAAATAACTACCAAGTTATTTTTTCGTAAAATGGATTTTTTTCAGTATACTACTTAGCAAACTCATATCTTCAAACAATGATATACTCAAATTTATAGAATAATAATGATTTCTGAAAAAAAACCTAATAAAAAATCCTTTTATCATTATCACATATTATTGGCATTAAGATTACTTTAAGTTTGTAAAGTAATTTAAATTTCATTTGGAAAATGAAAAAGCCAATATAATGACTACTTTATGAAAATTTCTATATATATAAAATTATTGACTTCATATACTTGTATATGTGTATATAAAGATAATTTTATAATATTTGAAAGTTGTCTATTAATTATATATGAGCCTACAAATATCTCAAAAGCACAGTAGTAAAAGTAGTAGATATTCACAAAATCAGATTCCAACTAATTTTTCATATCGTACCAAATAATTTTTTGAAAATAAATTATCTTATAAAGGCGTTATCCCAAAAGAGAACTCTGATTGAGTTAACAACTACGATCTGTTAATTATTTCTCTTCTATAAAATTTATAAATTAATCAATCAGAGTTCTTACTTGAGAGAGAAACAATAAATTTATATTTGAAATGAAATACGTTCAATTTGTTTGTCATAAGGCCATCAAAATTCAAAGAGTGATTTAAAAATATATAAATAAAACTGATGACTTTTCTGTATTAAATGACCCTCAGTATGTGATTGTTTTCGTGAAGAAAAATTCAGTATCTTAAATGATTCTTAGAATATAATTTTTTATATAATTTCTTTTGCTTCCTTTAACCAAAACATCCAAAATGCATTTGTTCCCAAAATTAAAAACGCTACGAAAAAATTACGTCCAATTGCTACTTCGAATCATTGAACAAATAAGTAATTTCTACGCAAAGACTTACATACATAAATGCATATGAAATGACGATACCCAGCAAAAATAGACATTATCGAGTAAGTAGCACACAAAGGGTTTCACTACTTACCAGGCCATTTACTCGCAACATTACTTTTGTTCGCGATGTCCAAAAATTCATGCGTTGCCATTACCCTTTCGCTTACAAAAAAAGTGCAAATAACGAGTTACCCATAGTGAAAGAATAATTAGGCACTCACAAAGATAGAATAAGTGGTTACTCAGAAGTTAGGAAATAAGTGGTTAGCCTACATTGTGAAATACTAGTTGGTCATATTGGAAATATAACTTTTCACCTCCGAAAATTTTCTATTGAGTTGGAAAAATGTTTGAAACAATTTAATAAATAAAATATTGATATAAAGGGTGGTTAAATTTTAAGGGCCGATGTTGATTTTGAATAAAACACAAATTATTTAGGAAATTATTGGCATTTCTTTTTATATGATAATATTGGTATGGTTCAATTATGTATGGAACAAAATATCGGCCAAATGGCCGCCGCGACCTCGGCAGCACACCTCCATCCGATGATCCAAATTTTTGATGACGCTGAGGCATAATTGAGGTTCTATGCCGTTAATGTGCCGAATTATCTCATCCTTTAGCCCTTGAATTGTTGCTGGCTTATCGACGTATGCCTTTTTATTCAAATAACCCCAAAGAAAGAAGTCCAACGGTGTCAAATCACAGATCTTGGCGGCCAATTGAGATCGCCACCACGTGAAGATAACACGGCCATTGAATTTCTTGCGCAAAAGAGCCATTATTTCGTTGGCTGTGTGGCAAGTTGCACCATCCTGTTGAAACCACATATCGTCCAGGTCCCCATTCTCAATTTCTGGCCACAAGAAGTCCGTTACAGCGAACACCATTCGCGGTAACTGCTTGGCCAACCTCATTTTCGAAGAAGTACGGCCCGATGACGCCGCCAGCCCATAAACCACACCAAACACAAAAAATAGGTGTTTTCACATTTCCTACAGACCCGATTTGCTGAAACTTGTGCACAATTCTCCCGATTATGGACACATTTGTTCGATTATGCTGACCAAACAAATCACGAAGTGCAAGAAATGCATTTTGATTTGAACGCCCATTTTCATAATAAGCCTGAATAACTTTAACGCGTTGTTCGATTGTGTATCTTTCCATGGTTCAACTTGAGTTAGTCTGAAATTGAGAAATCTCAAATGAAATGCAGAAAAAACTTGACGTTTAGGTGTGGTTCACATTCAACATCGGCCCTTAAAATTTAACCACCCTTTAAAAAGGAATAAATCAGTACTTATTTAATCAATTACCAGTAACTGATTACTTTGCAAGAATATATAAGTACCGCTATAACTTATTATCACTAAGTCATTATTTTGTATTTTAAAGTAATGCAAAAGGTAATGACTTATCATTGCTTGGTAAACCGTACGGCAATGACCTGGCATTACCATGTTTTTGCTGGGTATATATAAACATTTGCCTAATAAATAAGTGCTCTCCATGATGTTGTTAAAGGACAACCAAACTACTTTATGGCCAACAAAATTTCCATAGATCGCATAAAGCCAGCATATATATATGTAAATAACGGTTGATTTTAAAGAAAATTATTAATAGGAGGGTGTTCCCTTAGCAGTTAACCCCACCGAAGTAAAATAATATAACAGGGCTATAACAAAGTTTGCCAATTCTCCATCAGATGACGTGCAACAACTGTACCAAGATTCAATATCTCGCGCAATTACAGTGTTGCCATATTGGCCCTTCATCTTTCACCATCTTACATACATCTCTACTCTATTCCCTTCCACGTCAACAAATAGGAAGAATTTGCTGAGCGTTGCTTCCCTTTATAAAAAAAAATAAATAAAAAAGGAGGGTAGTTGTGGGAACAGTAATCTAATGTTAAACAATAAATATTAACAACTATTTTGTAATTTTGTTAAAAATTTATTTTTCTGTTTCAATAACTGATTCTGGGTGAATGGTGTATTAAAATCTGAGTCTAGGTCCAGTATTTTTTTATGTTACAAACTTTAAAACAAACTTAAAATATCCTGTCTGCGTAGTGGTGTAGGGTATAAAATGCTGCTTAAAACATGCCAAACTTTAAATTGTTTTTTCCAAGAATGCGCAAAGGAAGTTTGCCCTTAAAATTATCGTGCCCGAAATATATAGGATCAATGATCAATTCTCTTATCTTTAATTTTAGGGGTCCAATTTGTAACGCTGTCATATCATAAATAGTTCCTAATATTAATTAAGCTTCTTGATATTATTTTTCTATATCTAAAAATAATATTCCTAATTTAATTTTAGAAAATTAACCCTTAAGTGTTGTTGGGGGCTATATGCCCTATTCAAAAAATATTAGTCTATTTTCATCATAGGGTCAAAAAAGCCCCAAGAGCACTTAAGGGTTAATTTTCTAAAATTAAATTAAGAATATTATTTTTAGATCTAGAAAAATAATATCAAAAAGTTCCATCAATATCCGCTCAGGAATGTCTGTTTTATTAATATGTGACCTTCTCCGAGAAAAGGGACCTAGTGTGTGAAAATGAAGTTTTGAGAAGAACGCATTTAAAGTTTAATAAATATATTATCACTTTGAACACACCGTTTCGTTTTGTACGTTTTTATGGGGTAAATAAATTGTTATCAGAAATCTAACTCATTTCGTCTTATTCTACACCCTTTTAGGTACCAGAATCCACTCTTAAGTCCAAACCCGTTTTTTACATACTAGGTCCCTTTTCTCGGAGAAGGTCACATATGTTTAAAAAAAATTAAAATCTCCTCAAATTTGATCTCTGACCTTACCCAGAGGCAATTTAATTTATTTATGCTTTGCCCTAATTTTCAGGATTGAAGCATTTAATCTTATGTTGCTATATTCCGGCAAAAATCATGTGGAATTAAAAGAATGAAAAAGAAAAACTTGCCTAAAAGCTAAATAAATGCTAAAAATCACTGTTTTCTCGAAATCCGCTCAAAGAAAATCTCTGCCGCAGCCAAATGAAAAAAGGAATTACTACAATTTGTGTAGTTTTTAATCTCGAATATATTCTTAATAAAACCTTTAAGTCCAATCGTTGATTTTTTAAAACTTTTTTAAAAAAATTTTAATCAATTTAAAATTGTAGATTTGAAAACAGTGTTTAAGAATTCCGACCTTTTTTGGCACTAATTTAAAACGAGTTAGCAAAATGCAATGTAAAAAGATAATTCTTATTTGAGTTCTTGGAATTTAAAGAATAAAAAGATGTTTCTGTTGTAGATTAATTGAATAAAATTTAAAATTTGGACCCGAAATGGACCCTGGGGAAATTGTTATAACTCGACTGATTTTTAACCGATTTAAGTTTTTATTGCTTTATTAGAAGGACAATTCACTCTAAATCACGATTCTTAATTGCTTTTAATTGGAGTGAGTGTTAAAATATCAAAAAGTCATATTTTCCTCTTGTAATCCGAGTTTCAAACTTCAGGGCCGATGCGGCACGTCTTCCCGATATCCGATTATCCTAATTTTTTGGCGGACGTAGTTTTACACCCAAATAAATGTTTCCAAGGGGTAACCCGGTTAAAAACTCAACAAAAAAAATTGAGCATACATATTAAGGTTTACATTTAATCACAACCTTAAGCATTTACAGCTAAAATAGAATAGTTTATGTGACATTTCTTTACAATTTCTAATTCTAATTAAATCAATTGAAAATTTCTACAGCAATTAATGCAATTTATGCAAACGTATACAAAATAAAACTAATTCAAATTCAAAAAAATACAGATCTGCTATAGAAAAATTGCTTATTATAAAAATGGTATAAGTCAATTTTCCAAAAAAAAGGGGTTAAGCTGCTCGAAGTTAAAAAAATGTTAAACAATTCAGAAAATTAATTTGTAAATTATTAAAGTTGTTCCATATAAATATGTCTAAAACTTAGTAGTGTCTACAAATTGCATTTGAATTTAATTTATGTGTTTTAACTTGCTCTATCCTAAAATCTATGTTTTCACAAAACGTTGACTTGGCCCCGTATTACACTAATATATCTATTACACACAGAGAAGGAAAATAAATTGTACACAACATGTAGGGTAGGGTACATACAGTATCTATCGTTTTAGCGGTTGTGTGTTAATACACAAACCGAATGCGATACACTACAATTGTCTGATGAACGCAAACGCTACCATTATATACTGTACTTTCAACACATATTCACACCCGTAGCGTACCGAATTCGGGTTGTGTGTATTCGCAACCCTAAAAGTACGGTTCGTTAGAGTTTTTCCTACTCTGTTTATACATGACATGTTTAGTTGCATAAAAGTTGCTATTTACAGTTATAATAAAAAAGGACCTATGCCATTTTCAAAATAAACCATTTACATTTGTATACCTAGAATACGAAATTTTGAATTTCTAACAACCAAAACTGCATCAAATAACAAAACAAAAATCAAAATTGTTATGATAGCAACCATAAATAGAACAGCACTAAACCATTGAACGTAGAACCATACTATGGATAAAGAGTTCTTTACTTGCTTGTTAAAAACTATTTTCGGAAAAAGTTTTTCAAGTTTTCGAAACAAAAGTATTACAGTTAAAAAAGTTATATGCTTTCAAGTCTACTTACAATAAGCTTGTTCACAAGGGGTGTGCTATTTATTGTATCGTTGTATCGTCCTAACAAAAAACAGAGTTGTTAGAATTTAAATTGAAAAAATACAACATTTGAGAATAGAACTATACAACATTTTTAAGTATGTTTAGTATCCTATCTTTGAGTGTGCTAACAAAAAGAAAACCCAATAGTAAATCGTTTTTAAAGTGAAATAAAAATTTTAACAACTCTGTGTTTTGTTAGGACGATACAACGATACAACAGATAGCACACCCCTTGTGAATAACCTAAATATATCTATTGTAGAATTTTTCAAACCGTAATTATTAAACAGAATAAAGAACTTCTAGAAATTCTAAAACGTCGTCCCCTGACGATTTCCCAAGGCAAAAATGAAATCCGGATGCATGCAACAGATTATTTTTCACAATTTGCCAAATAAGTTTTGGGATTTTAGCACATTTAATTCATTTAAGGGGGGTATCGGCTCTAGGAAAAATTTTGTTTTCGATTTTTTTTTATATTTTACTTGGATAGGGCATACTCTTCAGTATATGCTCAGAAAATATCACTGTAAAATTCGAAGAAATAAAATTTACACATGTTTTTTTGTAAAATATATTTTAGTCACAAAGTAATATTCTATGCATTAAATTTGTACACAAAATTCTTTGGGAGCGGTTTTTATCATTGTCTTTATTATAAATCTTATTTCGCATAATACAGCAGAACAAAAAAAAAAACTACATCTAAAGATGCAAGAATTGCACGCAGTCTTTAAAGAAAATCCAATGACGATTCCTCGATGGTGGGCGAAATTGCGTTATATGAGGCAGGTACTTGATGGCTTTTTATAAGCCATAGAAGTAATCAATGTATATAAAATTTTTTTGTTGAAATTTTGCTGTTTTCTTAGCGTAAAACTAATTTTAAACTTTAAACGTGTTTTCCCACAACCCTAAGCTAAAAATCGGCTGCCACTGGACAGCCAAGGCGGGTTAACCGATTTCGATCCGGGGTTTTTCCTTTCGTAGGCAACAAAAAACTCAAGTCCTTATCGTGGCCCTCTTTTTGAATTTTTGTCAAATAAATTTTATATCCCCGAGCAAATGTGTTTTTTCTTGCCTTTTTTGGAATTTTTAAGTTTGTGTAGTAACTTTGTTAAAAAAAAATTTAAAAATAAAAATCAGGATACGATAAGGACTAGAGAATTTATTTGGGATTAAGAATAACTTTACATTTTTATTTTCCGATAATTAATGAAGGATGCACAGTGGCAGCCGATTTTGCCTTTTTTAAAAAAGGCCAGTAATGAAGTGGCAACTCTGGCAATTTTGGCTGGGGAAATATAAAACTGATATTTTTTAGAAATACCACAATAACGTGGTTTTTAAACAAAAAAATAATATATTAAAAATATCGTTAGTTGAATTTTTGACAACCGTTCAAATATGCCCTTTAAAATACCGTTGTTACAGTATTTACCCCCTTAAAGAACTTCAAAGAAATTAATTCTATAGCTCCTATTTTTTTTTTTAATTTAACTTTTGGTTAAGGAATTCGTTTACCGTTTAAACGATTCTCCTTGAAATTATTCTATTGTGCACTTAATTCCCTGAAAAAAATTAATATTTTTACTTAACTCGCTCTAGGAGCCAAATTTTTCGTTCAAAAGCAACACTCGAAAAAAAAATACATTTTTATATTGTATTTCGATTGAGTACCTTTTCTCTATTTACTACTAAAATTTCAATAAAAATACGTAAATTTATCAGATTGCCTGTTTTTTTAGGGTAAAACCCGATTTTGATATTTAAAGGAAAACTGAGTATAACAGTTTATTACACTCAAAATAATATGTCTCTTTGCTCAACAGAAAAAATTTAAATGCCCATTTCCCAAAATTCACATTTTTTTGAAATTCTAAAAAATATAATATATTTTATCGGTGTTATGTACAATGTTTCTAAACAGTTTAATTATACGTTTTTAAGCTAATTTGGCAAAAACAGTATGCATAATCCCTTTAATAACTAAAAATCTCACAATCTGTTAAAGTAGCGTAAAGCCTGAAATAAGCATTTCATAAAATTTGGAAACTAAAAGTCTCAATTGGAACCACAATTATTGAGTTTATATCTATTTAAAGACTTTTTTCAGGGTCATCCACCCAAGAGCATGTAAAATCCAACATTTTATATCTAACAAATTAAAAAATCTAAAACAATTGCACCATTTAAGCGTTTTTTTTTATTCAATTTTTACAAATTCGTGTACAAATAAAACAAAAAAGAACTAAACAAAATAGTGATGTTGATTTAATCAAAACATAATCGTTATTCGAATACATTCAGTATTTGTAATATTAGACTGTCTTTAAAATATTATTTTAAACTATTACATAACCAAGATATGCATAAAAATTGTTCTTATCTGGTTTTAATTTATTATGATTAACGAGTCAATCGTTTACTAACTTTATGAATCACTAACAATTTATTTAATAGTGGAGACACATTAAATAAGTGTGTTGCCAGAATAAAACGAGAAATTAACAAACTGTTATTTAACGATTATGCATGACATTTTTTAATAAACGCCTAACCAATTGTATTGGCTTCACTTTGTCCATTATTTTGAATTTCTAACACCCAAATGTAAACTTAGAATCAGCAACCGTAAAACCGCGCTATCAAAAAATTTCAGTTTAACCAAAATTTTAATTTTTGCCACCATATTGGAAGTGTCATTTGAAATTTTGCAATTTTTGCTATTGTTTTTAAACTATCGGCGCAGAAAGCTCCTCTGTATATATCATTAGATAATTTAACAATATCGTAAGATACATATTTTTCGACTAGCTTTACTTTGTCCGCCGTTTTAATTTTTTTCTGTTATTATGTTTTAACTCTGCAATTTTCTTGAGCTTATGGTTTGTTTTTTATTTATAAAAAGTTTTTTATTTTCGATATTTCGCTAATTGTTATTTCCTGAAGATGCTACACATTGGAGTAGCGAAATATCAAAAACAAAAAACTTTTTATAAATTAAAAACAAACCTTAAGCTCAAGAAAATTGTAGAGTTAAAAATTGAAAAAGAAGGTTAAATAAACGAAAAGAATTTAGTATGTTTTATTTATTTAATAGGTTCATATTAAATTTTAATAATTAAAATTAGCAAGATACTCATCCTTATATCATCCAGCTTCAAAAAATGTGTAAAGCAATCTCATGTTGTACACTTAAGTTTAAAAGAAACATTTTTTTCCGGGCATTAAGTGAAAAATTTTAATTTAGGGAATAAAACAAAAAGCTTATTCCATCAACGAATTAAGTATACAACATAATGAATTCACGAGGAATTCATTCAGTAGAACACGATTTCCTTAAGCAAGAGTTAAATCAATTTGGTTTAAATAAATTTGCAATTAAATGAATTAATTAAATGTGATACTTAAAGATTTAGTCAGGGAACTCATTCGCTAAATTTTTATTCAAGCTCTAATTAAAATGGCCTAAAATTATTAATTCTTAGACCAACGGTTGATCTATTATTTTTTTTTTGAGATTCTAACCCATTGTGAGTAGACTACCAGCATCCAATAAATAGCAGAAAAATGTATATATAGTTGATGTATGCCAAATAAATTTTGTAATAGAGTTAGATAAACATGTAAAATATGAAATATGAGAAAATCATAAAACAAACTTAAAAACCCATACAAATATACGAGTACATACATTCATTTATATCACTTTGATAACATACATTTATGCTGTACTAGTATAGAATATTTCGATTTAATTGAACACCTCATACATGAATGTATACATTTTTAACCACTAACTGAGAATTCTGAAACACATACATAAATACATATTAAAAATATTATTAAACATGAAACACAGAAAAACAACGACAACAAATACATCATAACTTATCTGCACAAATCAAAATATCAAAGTATTTGTATCTCTGATAAATAAAGAGTATTTTTACCTGTATCTCTGAGTGCCGGATTTATACATTTATACATGGTTATACACAAACCAATACACACGATGCACCAAACAGCCACAAACACCCACTTCACTCAACCTACATACATCCGACATATTTGTACAAATTCGTTTTTGGTATTTCAAGGTAATATTTCTGAATTCACTTTTGTTTCATTTTATTTTTTTTTTTTTAGTTGTAAAACATGTACAAAATCGTTGAGTGGTTCTTATCACACGCTTTATTGCGTTTTTCGTTAATTACTCTGAAATATATCATTCATTTTATATTTATTACAAACATGTGCTCTAAGCTGTCCCTTAAAATCCGAATTATAGATTTTTGATTGTAACATTTCAAACAATCTCATAACAATTTCGTTGTGACAAACGAATTTTTTTGAAACCGAGATGAATCCGTTGATCTCGAAATTCGGCTGCCCTAACCTATTTCCGTTTTAACAACTGAAATGGGTGGCCATTCAGCCGAGTTAATTCAGTTCTCGGAATTAAATTAGGTTATAGCCACAAAATTCCACAAAAAAATGTAACATTTAGTTTTAAAAATTCTATGAAAGAAAAATTAAGTGGAAACAATATAGAACATAATATGAGATAATTTTTAAGTTTTGCTTTTTTTTTTAATTTTTAAACAATTCTGCAACTCTTAATGTTCGCCAATTTTTTTTCAATTTAATTTATGCATTGCAGACCAAAGGAAATGAAATTAAGAGCCACTTTAATGTGCATGCAACCGGGATTTCTCTATACAAATTCATTGAAATTCATATACACATTAATTAATGTAAATTAGGGTGGATCGAATTCAGCCATTGGAAAAATTTTGATTAGAGTAGAATATATCCAAAAAATACTTTTGGAATTTTCGACTTATGCTTTTTATAAAATCTGCAGTTTTAAAAAAGTGAAAAAATTTCCAAATTATTGCACAAAATCTTTATTCTCCCTCTCTTAGAAGAAAAAATAAAAAAATTCAATCATACAAAATGTTAGGTCTCCACAACGGATTGTTACATTAGTAAAAAAAAGTTTGTAAAAATTTTAGTTAACTAAAGATTTGCATTGCAGAAGAACTTCTGTTGTTAGCAGATTATTTTCCCCAAATATTAGTAAAATAGGAACAGCAAAAAGAAAAATATTAAATATGCAGAATTTTAATTATATTTGAGTTAAATTTTAGTTAATAGAAAATCACAACTTAACCTGATAATTATTTGTAGTCAAAAAAATCCCAAGAGAAATTTCAAAAATTTCTTTTTCTATTTTTGTAATGCAAATTAAAATCAAGCCTTCTGAAATCAGCAGTTTACTATTTTTTAGCAAAAATTTCCATTGATTTTTGCAGAATGGACTACTATTTGCATTCAACTAAATTTAACATAACTTTTTGTATATATAACAGTTTGTTTTTGCTACTTTTAATCTACTAATAATTAGCAAAATATTCTACTCATGGTACAGCTTTATTTATGATTTTAAATCAACTAAAAGTTAATATAAATAAACCTTAAATTCTGTAAATTAAACATTTTTCTTATTTTACTAGTATTAAAAAAAAAATCTGCTAATTTCAGCAGTCTTTTGTTTAACGTCATTTTTAACAAATTTTTAGTAACTTTTTCCGCTATTTTTACAGGGTCATTTTTATGAGTATAGCATAAAATTAAATGTTTACCGCTTTAGTCTTCCGTAAAATCCACCTCTCATCATTTTCATTCAAAATTTTATATGGGGCCTTTGTTGCTTTGTTCTGCATACGATTTTTTAGAACAAAACACTGAATAATGCACTAAACTGTAGATGAACTTAAATAAATAAACAATTTCAGCAATTTGTTTTTGTGTTTTTCCACTTTCGAAATGTTTAATAACTAACTCGCGTTTTTCTATTGAAGTTGCAAAATTAAGCAACTAACTGATTTTAATACTCTTGCATAGAAGCACTCTTTCTGCTATCATTATTGTTTATACTTGGATCTACCGTTAGTTCTTAGAATCCGTGATTTTCGAAATGGATAAGAATAGATATCAATAGAATTATGTGTTTGTTTAATTTTTTTTCCAATAAATCATTCAATGTTGAAATTTATGTAAATTTTTTTTATGTTTTATATTAAAGACTAAATTATTTACAAAACTGCATAGTTTATTTGTAGGTTTCAGAATAAAAAAAAAAAAATGTTGTGCTTGGTGTTCCAAAAATGTTCCTCACAGAATTACATTTCATGGTTTCTTTTATATAAGAGCTTCATTATTGTTAAACCGCTATAAAAAACCAAAAGTATAAAAAAATATTATTTTTCAAAGACGTTATAAAAATAAATAAAATTAAATGTGTAATCATTTAAAAAGAAAGTTAAATGAAGCATTCATAATTAAATGTCAAGTATCATAAAAATAAAAATGTAGAAATAAATTAAGGGGGGTATCGACTATAGGAAAATTTTTGTTTTAGATTTTTTTATATTTTATTTGGATATAGCATTCTCTTCAATATATGCTCAGAATATATCAATTAAAAATTCGAAGAAATAAAATTTCCACATGTTTTTTTTTTTGTAAAATTTATTTTAGTCACAAAGTAATATTCTATGCATTAAACTTGTACACGAAATTTTTTGGGAGCGTTTTTTATTATTGTCTTTATTATAAATCTTATTTCACATAATAGTACAGCAGAAAAAAAAAGGAAAAACTACATCAAAAGATGCAAAAATTGCACGCAGACTTTAAAGAAATTCCAATGACGAATCCTCGATGGTGGGCGAAGGCACGTTATATGAGGCAGATACTGATCGCTTTTTATAAGCCCTAAAAGTAATCACTGTATATAAAAAATAAAAAACAAATACAAAACAAATAAAAAAATGTACGAAACAAAAGATTTTGACCGAAATGAAATGTTTAATAAATTCTCTACCATCATTTTTAAGAATATTTGGTTTAATAAAGGGGTCTCCAATAGGCACTTGACAACTTTGTGAGTACTAACTCTAACAAAAAATTGTTCAGTACCTGCAACTGAATTTTAATATATCTTACACCATTTCCAATTAAAATATTTAATTTATTTTTTTTTTAAGTTTTTATTTATTCATAAACAAAAAATTTAGTTAAATAATTACAATTTTAAAAAGCAACCAATAGACAAAGTTTTCAAGGAAAGTATACTTTAAAACATGTGGTGTGTTCTCAAAAGAGACTATCTAAATACTGTGGACCTTTCTAAAAAACAAATTCAGAAGCTAATATTGATTCTAAGGATTTTTCTAAGGAAAAAATCAACTTGCTGATTTTCAGCTATTTTTGCTAAAATTACCAACTTTTTTGCAAGCATGCTCTTGACTAAAAATTTGCTGACACAGCAACATTTTTTGCTGACTTTACAGATTTTTTTCTTTTTTGAGTGAATGGAAGATATGTTGTTTTAGATATGTTTGTGGATTTTCCCACCAAAAAAGACTCAAAATCTAACAATTAAAAAGTAAGAGTTTTCGGAAAAATTTTCAAGAAAAAGGTCTTCACTCTTTAAAATATTATTATTGATTGCAACAAATTAACAGACTTTAAATACTACCGTCATCCTATTGAGAATCCCGTCAGATTATTACTGAAAGATAAACAATACTAAAACGATCCAGTCCTTCAAAAAATTCATCCATTCTAGGTTCTGTGGTATGTCACAAATGTCCCTTCTTCCCTTCTACGACAAAGCCTTATAAAAGTGAGTGCACTATTCCTGTAGCAGTTCGCAATGCTTTCAAAATTAAAACATTACCCAAAATTCGTTATTACTTTCAGCAACGGGATCAGCAAAATTTAGTAAATCAAGTAAAATCAATGCTTGATATGTTTAGCAATGTTTCTTTTTAAATATAAATTTTCAATACAAAAATTAATCTTTCTTCAACTGGATTTTTTTATTATTTTATAATAACAATTTTGACATCAATGCCAATAATATTCATTCGTAAAAATATTTGGATTGTTACAGCAACCAAATAATAGGAGGTAGGATTATTTCATAGTATAATTAACATTTGTATGTACTAACCATATTTATACCCTACACCACTATGTAGTCAGGGTATTATAAGTTTGTGCTGATGTTTGTAACACCAAAAAATATTGGTCGTAGACCCACCTTATGGTATACCGATCGGTTCAGAATTTTTTTTTATTTCGATTTAACGATGTCCGTCTGTCCGTCCGTCCGTCCGTCTGTCTGTCTGTCCATGCAATCTTGTGCGCACTCTACAGGTCGCAAATATTAAGATATTTTGATGAAATTTGGTACGCAAACCTATGTTGGCCCAAGGACGAACAAGTTTGATTTTGGTGAACATCGGTCCATGTTTAGACCTAGTGCCCATATAAGGGTCCTACCAAAATTATACTGTTTATACGCTGCAGGTCGTAAATATTAATATATTTTAATGAAATTTGGTACACAGACCTATATTGGCCCAATAACGCAGCCTATTGATTTTGGTGAACATCGGTCCATGTTTAGACCTAGTGCCCAAATAAGGGTCCTACCAAAATTATACTGTTTATACGCTGCAGGTCGCAAATATTAAGATATTTTGATGAAATTTGGTACACAGACCTTTATTGGCCCAATAACGCAGCCTATTGATTTTGGTGAACATCGGTCCATGTTTAGACCTAGTGCCCATATAAGGGTCCTACCAAAATTATACTGTTTATACGCTGCAGGTCGCAAATATTAAGATATTTTGATGAAATTTGGTACACAGACCTATATTGGCCCAATAACGCAGCCTATTGATTTTGGTGAACATTGGTCCATGTTTAGACCTAGTTCCCATTTTTTTAGGGTCCCCCCCAAAATTGGCTTGCGGCCCTATGCTCCTTGCAGGAGTAAAAGGAACAAATATATATATATAAAATTGGCTTGGTTACAAACTCCAGGTCGCAAATATTAAGATATTTTAATGAAATTTGGTGCGCTGACTCACATTATAGAAAATTTTGACACAAGCCCCATTTTACCCCATTCGAATTTCGGATCCAAACAATACACCAGACTGGTGTAGGGTATTATGTAGTCGGCATGCCCGACTTTAACCTTTTTACTCGTTTTTATTTAAAATTAATTGGGATACCCAACAAATTATTACGAAAACATTCCAGTCCTTTTGAGTATATTTTATTTTGACTAAGAACCGAATATCTTTTCTGATTACATAAGTAAAACAGATTCAACTGAAATAATTATTCCATAACTAAAATATAGAATTTGCCACCGATGTCTAACCGATGCTGCCGTGCCAGTGAGACAACGGGTTGGTCGAAGTGACGAAAATATCGCTGCCGTTCAGGCGTCCGTAGCAAATGATACAAATCAGAGGATTCCGCGGCGTTCTCAAGAACTGGGCATCGCCAAGTCCACTTTATGGCGAATTATGGCGAAGCTGACTCAAGAATTGAAGCTAGGGTTGCCACACCGCAAAAGTCTAATAACTTGACACTTCGCAAAAAATAACTTGATTTAAAAAAAATAAACCTTGACAATAAAAAAAATTGAATGTGCATATGTGTGCAGTAGGGTGATTCTTAATACAAAAATTTATAATTTTTTAATACACTCGCTATTTTATTAAGATTCATAAAAAAAATTTCGGTTTTTTTTTTGGAATTTTCGGGGACAAATTCGATAGTGCTACCAGCCATTGAAGTTTGGACATATGGGTTAAATTGACCAAATAAAAAAAAAAATACTTAAAAAAAAACTGACGAAATTGATTAATGTTTTATTTTTTTTTTGTAGCATTTATTCGTGTATAATAAGAAGAAAAAGATGAAGTCTTCAAGAAGTCGTTGACATTTTCAAACTTTAGTCCAAAAAAATATATCAACTTTCATAGTTTTCGAATGGTCAATTTGAAATTTTAACATATTTTTTTCTGAAACGTAAAAACACAAAACTTTTTTTTTATAAATTTATTAAATGGATGATATATAATCAAAATAAAATTGCACTTATTTTGTATAGAAAATATGCTAAAATTTTGAAATGGCATTGCGAGAATTATGAAAAATTTATATATTTTTTTTTTTGGCCTAAAGTTTGAAAATTTCAACGACTTCCTGCAGACTTCATCTTTCTTTTCTTATTGTTTAGAAATAAATGCTACTCAAACAAATTAAAACACTAATAAATTTCATCAGTTTTGTAATTTTACATGTTTTTTTTAACTACTGATACGACAAAAATTCAATTTAACTTGACAAAATAAATTTGACCTTGGCACTTGACAAGACTTAAATTAACTTGACAATCAAGGCCATTCAAGGCCATGTGGCAACCCTAATTGAAGCCGATGGACCATTTGACGCGATGTACGTTCTCCGATTGGGCTCTGGAGAAGATGAGCCAAGATGACGAATTTAATCGCAAAATCATCTTCAGTGACGAAGCTCATTTTTGGCTCAATGGGTTCGTCAATACGCAAAATATGCGTTATTGGTTTGGTGAAAATCCACATGTGCTTCATGAATCACCACTTCATCCACAAAAAATAACTGTTTGGTGCGGTTCTCTTTGTCCGATTCTTCTCAAATTTGGTGCATATGTATAAAACTGCAAGATATAAATTTTATTCATACACGGTTTTTTGAAATTTTGTTGGTTTCTTAGCGTAAAATTAATTTTAAACTTTACACAACCTTGAGTTCAAAATCGGCTGCCACTGTACAGCCAAGGTGGGTTAACCGATTTTGATAAGGGTTTTTTTTCTTTCATAGCAACAAAAAACTTTAGCCCTTTTCATGGCCGTTTTTTAATTTTGGTCAAATAAATTTTATATCCCGAAGCAAATGTGTTTTTTCTCGCCTTTTTATAATTAAAAATTATATATATAAATTGTTAAAAAAAATTTTTAAAAATAAAACTCGGGCCACGACAAGCACTAGAGAATTTACCTGGGATTAAGAATCACTTTACAGTTTTATTTTCCGATAATTAATGAAGGCTGCCAGTGGCAGCCGACTTTACCTTTTTTAAAAAAGGCCAGTAATGAAGTGGCAACTGTGGCGATTTTGGGTGGGGAAATATAAAACTAACTTAAACTATTTTTTGAAAATATTACAATAACATGATTTTTAAATAAAAAAATAAAATATGGAAAATATTGTTAATTGAATTTTTGACAACCGTGCAAATATGCCCTTTAAAATGATGTTGTTACAGTATTTAACCCCCTTAAATGACATAAAAGAAAAATTATTTACAATATTGAAATAAGAAAAAATGCCATTTAAATTAAAAAAATAATGAAAGTGTAAATATGGAATTGGAGGGTGGTTGAATTAATTAAATATTAAATATTTGTATCCAAAAGGAAGTTGTGCTCATTATTTTTATAAATATTATAATGAATTAACGTTGAATGGCGCTAAAAAAAAGCTGATAATTAGGGTTAAGGATTTCTCGGACTTTTTTAATGCCAGGAAACATATGTGGTTTATTTTGATGAGTTTAAATTATGTAGAAGAAATTAAGATTGTATTTGATGATAATAATAAATTAAAAGGTAAAGAGTAAAAAATATTAAAGTGAACAACAAAACACCCCGTAAGCATCCACAGTCTTTACCTAATGGATTTGTTTGATTGCTACAACTTTATTTAAATTAAAAAATTTGATAACCTAAAACAATTTAAAACAAATTTTATTGTCGTAACAATATTTTTTCATAACATTTTAAATTGTTGATTTACTGAATTTAGGCTGACATTTCTTTACAACAATTTTTTACAAATTCATACACTTATAGAAATAAATCTGTAAAAATAGCAGAAAAAGTTACTAAAAATTAGTTAAAAATTTTGCTCCAGAAAAACGGCTAAGATTAGCAGTTTTTTTTTGCTAAATATTAGTAATATAGGATTAGCAAAAATAAAACTGTTAAATATATAGAATTTTAGTTATATTTGAGCTAAATTTTTGTTAATGGAAAATAGCAAATTAACCTGCTAAAATCAGCAAAAAAATTTGTAAATAATTAGTAGCCTAAAAAACCAACAAAAAATTTTAAATCGAAGATTTTCGATTTTTTTTAAATGCAAATAAAAAATCCAGGTCTTCTGAAAACAGCAGTTTACAATTTTTTAGCAAATATTTCTGCTGATTTTAGCAGAATGCAATTTGCATTCAATTAAATATAGCTTAAAAATAGCAAAAATTTTGTAGGTATAACAGTTAATTTTTGCTATTTTTAGTCTACTAATGTTTAGCAAACATTTTCTGGAGATTTTACAGTACAATTTGCTATTTTCAATTAACGAAAAGTTAACTTAAATATAACTAAAATTCTATAAATTTAACAGTTTTAATTTTGCTCTTCTTATTTTAGTAGTATTTAGTAAAAACTTTTAGCAGCTTTTTCTGCAGCATAATTTTTAGCTAACTTTAAGTAACTTTTTCTGATATTTTTACAGATTTATTTCTATGACTGTACTAACAAAATATATTTTGTATATAAAAGGCATATTGGAAAATATAATAGTTTTTGGTATTTTTTAGTTTTTGACCTGAAAAGTAAAAAATTACTTTAGTTTTCCCATACAAATTGCATACTGAAAACCAGATTCTGTCGTTGGTTTTAGCATTTCTCGTTTTGCCGGGATTAAAGGAATTCCCGAACCACAAATACTACTAATAATATACCATAGGTTGATTCAGCTTTTTAATCTACAAGGCTGCTCTTATAATTTCAAAGGAAAAACTTATATAGTGCACCAAGAATTTTAACCATCCATCATTTTTTCCAACGCAAAATGAAATTATAACATCAATTAGCTCAGAAGGTATTCCAATGGATTCTCTGTGATTTTAATGAAATTCGGATATGTTATTTTAGCGGCCGAATCTCACGTTCGAATGTTAAAGAGTCGGCTTAAAAGCTAACCAATATTCCTAAGAAAATATGTGGACGCTGTAATGGTGTAATGGTTATAAGCGCGTTGGACTGTTACACATGGGTTTGCGGGTTCGATCCCGCAACCCCATGAGTTTTTTCTATCCCTCAGACATATCGCAGCGTCCTCTTTCGGTGTTCCCATAGCACTTAACTACACCGAAGTAAAATAATATAACAGGGCTATAAACTAAAAAGCTTCAACAAAGTTTGCCAACTCAACATCAACTCAGCGCGCAAAAACTGTTCTAAGATTCATCATATCGCGCAATTACAGTGTTGCCATATTTGAAGCCCTTCATCTTTCACCACCTTTCACATCTTCTCTATCCCCTTTCCAAAGGAAGCAACACATTAAGTAATAGGAAGAATTTCCTGAGTGTTGCTTCTCTTTAAGAAAAAAAATTATATTTATTTGTATACAGCATTAAAATTCTCCAGAAAATAAAACTTTTGATATCCATATTGGCCGTGTTGTGGATTCAAAGTTGCCACTTAATTGAAATATTTTTGAAAAGGCTATTAGAAAAGTTGCCATAAAGCCGAACAACGATGAATATCGAAAATAGTTCAAACACCTCCTCATTTCAATAAAAATGGGAAATAAAGTTTAACTAAAACCAATAACAATTTTCTTTGAAAATGTGCTGTTATACCCAATTTTTCTATTTTTCTTTGAAATTATAAGAAATAAATCATTTTTGATTGGGTAATTTTTAACCCTTACAAAAATATTATAACAGTAACTGACTGTAATTTATTTAAAAAGTCATCCATACATTTATTTTTAAATGATTATACAGTTAAACTACAAAGAGATATATTTTTTGACTGTTTTTGTCGTTTATTTAAAACATAAATTATATATATAGGGTTGTTCAACAGGGACACTACAAAAGTAGAAAGACAGGGACAGTAAACGACGCCATATTTCTTGCCGCTATTTTGACTTTTCTCTTCAGTAAGGTTTGCCATTTCATGACGGAAAGATATACGAGCCAACAACGAGTCGAAATTATTAAAATTTACTACCGAAATTCGGAGTCAGTGGCCTCAACGTTAAGAGCGCTACGTCCAATTTATGGTCGTCATAATCGTCCTAGCAGATCAACAATTGAGCGTGGGGCTACGTTAAATCTATGGTCTATGCCAACAAGCCAGCGACGATTGATGAACTTCGTACGAATATCAAACGTGAAATTGCAGCAGTATCGGCCGATTTATGCTTGAAAACCGTCGAAAATTGGGTTCAGCGTCTGGACTTCTGCAGGCGTGCCCGTGGTGGCCATGCAAAAGAGATCGATTTCCATACATAATGGCATCGAACGTACTTTCACAGGAATAAATAATTTCATTGATATCCAAAACCGTTTTTGTTTTATTTAAACTTTTTTACTTTTGTAGCGCTCTTATTGAAAAACCCTTTAAATACGAATTTTCTATTACAGTTAATATTTTCATTTAAAATGTTTTGTTATAAAAATAAACACTTTTAGGTTTCTATGTCAGTTAAAAACACGAAATAAACTAAATGTCATTTATTCTTACGGATTTTGTAGTTAATTTTTTTAAAGTTAAAATAACGAAATAAATGAAAAATCATTATTTTTTTTTAAGGATTTTGTAGTTCATTTATTAACACTTAAAGATAAATGAGAAGTTCTTTTAATTTAAATGAAAAGTCAGTAGACCGGTTTTCAAGTAATTTTTCATTTATTTTAAATTACATTTTCAGTTAATTTAAACTACAAACTATTTTGAGTGGCATTACTTTTACAACATTATTTATTTATTATTTTTCTTGAATCTCATTAAGATCTGAGATAACTAATTGCGATACCCTCTTTGTCACATTTTTAATTTATGACCTCTTGAAATATCTGTATTTTTAAATGGCCCCCACAGCGCGAAGACGCAAGACAGGTATCTAATTTTTATTTCAATTATTTGACTTTATTTTTGCAGTTCGGTATTAAAAAATATGTAAATTGGTTCAGCCGTTCAAAAGTCACAAAAGAAAATGGGATTATTTGAAAAACTTGTATAATGTAAATTTTTAGGTGCAATCACATTTTTGCTTACAATCTATCAACCCCAGAAGCGATTTCAATCATTTTTGACACAAAACTGCCCACACAAATAAGCTGCGCAAGAATTAGCAACTTACTTTGCATTTTAACACCATTACTGCCATCAAAACACACTGAAATTTGAAGAAGCCATAAAATAAAAATCGGATCTAACTTTATCTCTGTTACATATCGCTGTTTTCCTCTATAACATATCAAAAATTCTATCTCAATCAGAGTTTTTACCCAGGGGAGGTCTCTTACAAGTGCAAATACCTCATAATCTCTATTTTGTTTAGCGAATTTTCTAAATAATTATTGAAATGACACTCCTTCCCTAATTGTTTGCATGCTGCAAATTATGTAAAGTACGTAGTTTAAATAATTCAGCCAACCCTTAACAAGGATTTACTACATTTCAAGTAATTTTTATTACATAACAGCAATCGTTTTATGTGAATTTGTAAAAACAACAAAATGCTTTACTTTGCTATGTTTTAAAAACACCCATTAAATTACAAACATAAAACCCAAAATTGCAAAAAATTCATATTCATGTAACCTTCCATAAACAATGAATTTCAAATATTTGTTTTCATTTCATTTTAGATTTACAACTGGCAACACCCAACATTAAATAAATAAAATAAAATACACAGCAAACAAAAGAAACAAAAATTTAGAAGTACATTTTGAACATTGTTGTGAAATAATAAATACTGACAGTTATTTCTATGAGTCCTTATTAGCATTTTATTGTATTTAATCTTTGTGCTGTGTTGGAGGTGGCATAATATTAAGTCAAACTACTTCCACCAACAACACTGATACAAACGTGGCAAGACATCTTTCTAACAATGTCAATGACATGACCGCAGCAATAGCATTAGCAAGTCTATGCTTGCTTTTTTAAGGTGTGCTAATAGTTCCACAAATAAGGTTGCTAAAAAATGTAAATTACCTCTGTGTGACATTTAAATATACACAAAAGCCCATAAAAGTGTGAAAAAATGGAGTGAAATTAATGGAAGATAGAAACAACGAGAACAGAATCTCAAGAGTATGCATGCGTCTCAACATCTGTTAACTGGCTTTGTTCGATATTATAAAAAAATTTTAATAAAATGTGATAAATTTTATGGTGAATTTTTATTAAATATTACAAACTGTAAATTAATGTTTTTTTGTTTCTTTCGAGATCATACAAATAAACTAAACAGAAGAAAAAATTTTTAAAATTTGATAAGGCCATCAGGATAGAATACGTATTTTCGGGTTTCGCTACAGACCCATCTTCAGTATCCAATGCCTTTATGGGTTAATAATTGATGATAGTCTATTTATACTCAATTATACTAACATCAACGACATTCTAACAGTGCTAGTTTTATCCTCTTTTATTACTGTTTTTGCTTTGAAAAAGTATCGACGGTGGTTCTATTCAACTCTGACTACAAACCTATAAAACACAGATTTATGAACGACAATGAACAAAAATTAACTTTTTCATTTCTAGCGGCTCATCTTATTTCGCTTTATGACATCTATAGCGATCAATGAATTCTGCCGAAATCTCCATGAAATGAAAGCCTTTAATTAGCTTCAAACTAAAATCGGAGAGGCATTACAATATGTTAAGGATTAAAAAATTTCCTAGACTCAAAAAGCTTGCAATAATGGTTTCCACTAAATAAATAACCCTCAACATCTTGGTATCGCCGGAAAATTTCGTATATTCAAAAATAATCGCGGTTTTCTTTTTAAGTCCTAGGATCTGACAAAATATTTTTGAATGTTTTTTTTATATTTTGATAGGTGTACTTAATAATATATTTATATGTCCACGATCTTTATATTGATGAAAATTTTATAAAATTTAAGCGAAAACTATAATTTTAGAATCTTTTGAAATTTTTAATTTAAGGTCGCCATAATTTTTGCGGTTTTAACGAAAAGCGATTTACGCGGATGGATTTAGCGTGCTTAAACATCGCCTTCAATAAACAAAAAACGACACTCATGCCGTGAAAAAATGTTTTTTTTTAATATTTTATCCTCAAAATTTTCATTATTTTTGTTATTAAATACTTATATATAAGCAGAAAATATGTTTGCAGCAGCGAGATTTGTTTTAACGTGTACAAAATACGGAAAAATATACAATAAAAAAAACCTAAACCCATTAACTCCAATTTAACTTCTAGAAATATTAGACAGAGCCATTGAGAGAGTGTTTGGCAGTAGTTCAGCGACTTGCAAAAATCCTGTTAAAATACAAAAAGCAAGCAAGCATTCCACCAAAGGAATTCAACGTAAATAATAAGTTGATATGTTGCCTGCCTACATTGTTGGATGGTTGTTTATTAGCAGTGTTGCCATTTCAAGAGAATTTAATCCAAAAATATAAAGTTTAATGTGCTAATTCATAAAAAAAATGTATTTGGTATTTGAAGCTTGCTATAGGTAAAGTACATATTTCGCGTAATAAAGAGTTATTAGAAATCTTGATTCGAGCAATTCCATTTTATTTCAACGAACATTTTTTCGGTAGCGTCCGATTTTGATAAAACTTGGTGAATGTGTGTAGTAGTGTATGTATGTTCACAAAACGATTTTTAATTTTTTTGTTTTCGAAAACTGTGGCAACCCTGCAGCTTTGAAATACTGAAAATTGCAGGGTAGGCACTACACTTAAAATTTCATAACTTTTGTTGTGAGCAAGATATTGAAAAAATTCTTTTTGCGTGGGATTAGTGAAGTTTTTAGGTTTAAGAAATTTATTATTATTTTTTTTTTTTTTTTAATTTTTAAAATTTTTAAAAAAAAAAAAAATTAAAATTTATTTTTTGAAAAAAACCCATTTTTTAAAATTTTTATATTTTTTGCACAAAATGCCACATATGTGTTCTAAACATCCTAAAAATTTCAGAGTGGAATGCCTACTACTTTTTGAGATATATTAAAAAATGTACTGGTATGTTTATAAGAAATACTCTCTTTTACTAGAACTACTACACCTTTTGCAATTGTAATTCAGAAAATATCAATTGAAATTCAGAAAATATCAATTGAAATTCAGAATTTCCATTTGAAATTCAGAAAACATCAATTGAAATTCAGAATTTCCATTTGAAATTCAGAAAACATCAATTGAAATTCAGAAAATATCATTTGAAATTCAGAAAATATCAATTGAAATTCAGAAAATATCATTTGAAATTCAGAAAATATCATTTGAAATTCAGAAAATATCAATTATTATTCAGAAAACATCAATTGAAATTCAGAAAATATCAATTGAAATTCAGAAAATATCAATTGAAATTCAGAAATCGTCATCTGAAATTCAGAAAATATCAATTGAAATTCAGAAACCGTCATTTGAAATTCAGAAAATATCAATTGAAATTCAGAAAATATCATTTGAAATTCAGAAAATGTCAATTGAAATTCAGAAAATATCATTTGCAATTCAGAAAATATCATTTGAAATTCAGAAAATGTCAATTGAAATTCAGAAAATATCAATTGATATTCAGAAAACATCAATTGAAATTAAGAAAATATCAATTGAAATTCTATTGATATTTTCTGAATTTCAAATGACGATTTCTGAATTTCAATTGATATTTTCTGAATTTCAATTGATGTTTTCTGAATTTCAATTGATATTTTCTGAATTTCAAATGATATTTTCTGAATTTCAAATGATGATTTCTGAATTTCAATTGACATTTTCTGAATTTCAAATGATATTTTCTGAATTTCAATTGATATTTTCTGAATTTCAAATGAAGGTTTCTGAATTTCAATTCATATTTTCTGAATTTCAAATGACGGTTTCTGAATTTCAATTGATATTTTCTGAATTTCAGATGACGATTTCTGAATTTCAATTGATATTTTCTGAATTTCAATTGATATTTTCTGAATTTCAATTGATGTTTTCTGAATAATAATTGATATTTTCTGAATTTCAAATGATATTTTCTGAATTTCAAATGATATTTTCTGAATTTCAAATGATGATTTCTGAATTTCAATTGACATTTTCTGAATTTCAAATGATATTTTCTGAATTTCAAATGACGGTTTCTGAATTTCAATTGATATTTTCTGAATTTCAAATGACGATTTCTGAATTTCAATTGATATTTTCTGAATTTCAATTGATATTTTCTGAATTTCAATTGATGTTTTTTGAATAATAATTGATATTTTCTGAATTTCAAATGATATTTTCTGAATTTGAAATGATATTTTCTGAATTTCAATTGATATTTTCTGAATTTCAAATGATATTTTCTGAACTTCAATTGATATTTTCTGAATTTCAAATGGAAAATCTGAATTTCAATTGATGTTTTCTGAATTTCAAATGGAAATTCTGAATTTCAATTGATGTTTTCTGAATTTCAAATGGAAATTCTGAATTTCAATTGATATTTTCTGAATTTCAAATGGAAATTCTGAATTTCAATTGATATTTTCTGAATTACAGTTGCAAAAGGTGTAGTAAAAGAGAGTATTTCTTATAAACATACCAGTACATTTTTTAATATATCTCAAAAAGTAGGAGGCCTTCCACTCTGAAATTTTTAGGATGTTTAGAACACATATGTGGCATTTTGTGCAAAAAATATAAAAATTTTAAAAAATGGGTTTTTTTCAAAAAATAAATTTTAATTTTTTTTTTTAAAAAAAATTTTAAAAATTTAAAAAAAAAAAAAAATAATAATAAATTTCTTAAACCTAAAAACTTCACTAATCCCACGCAAAAAGAATTTTTTCAATATCTTGCTCACAACAAAAGTTATGAAATTTTAAGTGTAGTGCCTACCCTGCAATTTTCAGTATTTCAAAGCTGCAGGGTTGCCACAGTTTTCGAAAACAAAAAAATTAAAAATCGTTTTGTGAACATACATACACTACTACACACATTCACCAAGTTTTATCAAAATCGGACACTACCGAAAAAATGTTCGTTGAAATAAAATGGAATTGCTCATTCATAATCGTATTTTAACTATAACTTAATTTTTCGATTCGATACTGGCAACACTATTGTTTATTTTCTCTCTTCTCCCAAATAAGTCGTAAGTGATGTACAAACTTAGTAAACGATTGACCCGGTAATCGGAAGTGAAAATGTATTTTCTTAAATTAGAGAACCAATGATGGTCTAAGATAAAGTTAAAAGGTATTAAAAACATTTTTTTTTATTTATAACGCCAATCAATGGAAAGGTCTGTAAAAAAGCTATTTTTTAGACCATATTATTCGAAGCATTCAAAGGTAATCGAATTTCGAATAATGTTTTGACAGTCTGTACATCACTATTGTTTTGTTTTTCTTTTTAATTTTATTTTTACATTTTTTTTTGCAAATTTTTTCGAAAAAGGTCTTTGTCTACAATCTAATTAAATTCTGTTGGAATTTACCCAACTTATATGAGTCAGAAATGTCTTGATACTATGCGCAGGACCTAGGAAGAGTTTGAGGACAGTCCCCAAACTAACCAAATGTCTCCATACTAAACACTTGATCGAAAAAATGTCCCCGTACCATGCGCTATGCATACATATATTATTATATGTCCATATGTGAACATATACTTAGGTGTGACCTCATTTTTCGGATCCATACATATATGGTTGAACCATAAATGTTCATATATGGAAATTTTTTACCGGGTTGTATTAATTTATATTTATTACCACATAAGTTAAAAAAAAAACTAAGTTATCCGGTAACTGTTTTATCAAAATTATCGGAATCCCTGCTGGATCTACCTAGTTTGCTGTATTTGAGTGTGCTGTTTAGTTGAGTTTTGCAAAAATGTTGCCTGTTTTTCGACATCTCGATTAGTTTTTGAGATACTGGCCATTTTGAAAAATTATGATTTTAACCCTTATGTGTGTGGAAAAAAAACACCTTCTATAGGGTGGATAGGTACCTGGGTACCTTCATGCAAATTGTATGAGAAATGTAATTTTTTGTCTTGTATTGTACAAAAAATCGATGGTTAATGATATAATATTAGAATTTTACTCTGGTTTTCCCCTTTTCATATATTTTTTAAAATCCTACTCCCAAAAAAAAAAAATTTTTAATATCAGCAACTTTTTTGCTGGGAGGATCTTTGCAGAAAAAGTTGCTAACATTAGCAAAAAAATTGCTAAACTCAGCAAGTTTTTTGCTGAATTTAGCAACTTTTGCTGAATTTCGCAACTTTTTCTGCTAGGATCCTCTCAGAAAACAAGTTGCTGATATTACAAACTTTTTTTTTTGGGTGTATAATAAATGCCTTATTCTGTGATTCCCATAAAATGTATGAGCACACAATAAATGTTGTGGGTTCCCTTTTTCTTTTCTTCTAGATAGATAAAATTTCATTGTGGGATTCCCCTTTAAATATATTTTTAAATCTGAAGCAAAAAAATAAAAATCTTATTATGTGATTCCCCGTATAATGAATGAGCAAACACTACGTATTTTCTTTTGTTGCACATATAAGATACGCACATCTCCGCAGTTTTTATTGACATTTTGACATTGATTTTGCATAAAGAGTTTCATTCGAAATAATTTTTCACCAAGTAAATGTGCCTAGTTTTTTAAAAGTGCATTTTTTATTTCCGCAAAATGGATCAAAATATAAGAACACGTTCTAATAGATTTTCGTCAACCGAAATTCGTGAGATGTTGTGTGAATGTGAAAGTGATGAAGACGAATTTTCACCATCTGATATCGACGATGAATACATTACACCAGCTAACGACGCAGCATCAGAAGGTTCAGATGCTGAGCAGGTGGGATGCATTGAGGCTGCTGAGGATTCATATGATTCAGATGATAGTGAGGAAGAAGAGCCAAACAATGAACTCTGTGGTAAAGATGGCACTGTTTGGGATCTTAAACCTTTTACTGAATCGCAACCAATAAACCGAAACACTTTACGTCAGCGTAGCGGCGCAGCCCTTGGCAGAAATATTTTAACAGCACAGCAAATATTTAAAAGCTTTTTGTCGACCGAAATGTGTGACATAATTTTACGCGAAACAAACCGAAAAGGAAAAAAAATTATTGATGATTACAATCTTAACATGACACAAAAGTTTCCAAACGTGGCCGACCGGCCAAAAACAAAAATATTCCAACCATTTACAGAAGAAGAACTAGACGCCTTTTTTTGGAATTTTAATTTTTTGTGGAGTGCACAAATCTAATAAGGAGCATTTGTCAGAATTATGGAAACCTATTCATCTACCACTGATTCGAGCTGCAATGTCTCTTGATAGATTTAGAATAATGTTGCGTGTCATCAGATTTGACAACGATGCCACTCGTACTTCACGTGCCGCAACTGATAAAGCTGCAGCCATTCGAGATATTTGGCAATGCTTAATGACAATTTAACTCGTGGAATTTAACTCTAGTTGGAACAGTAAGAAAGAACAAAAGATTTTTACCAGCAAATATGCAGCCACATAAAGACAGGTAAGTTTAATTTTACACATAAAGAGAAATGCGTGCATGATACACTGACTATGCAAAAATAAAATTAAATTGACAAGCAAATATTATTATTTCCGGCAAATAAATTCCACCAACTTTGCCTTCAGAAATGAGGCAACTTTGTGCTCCTACGTTCCTAAAAAGAAAAAAGCAGTAGTAATGTTATCTACTATGCACACAAAGCCTGTAACAGAACCCACTACAGCTGCTAAACCAGAAATTATAATTTATTACAACCAAACTAAAGGAGGTGTCGACAATATGGATAAGCTATTGGGAGAATATACTTCTAAACGTTAGCATTATTTTTCAATATTATCGATGTAGCAGCATTAGCAGCATACATCGTTTACATGGAGTACAATGCCCAATTTATTTCAACTGACCGTCGCAGACTATTTTTGAAAGATTTAAGTTTTGAACTATGTAAGGACAACATTGACCGACGTGCCAAAAATTCAAATGTAATAAAAATCGATTCCACTCGATCAGCAATACAGGTTGTATTGGGGCGAGATATTTCAACAACAGCTGTTACTAATGTAGAAACTCGAGATAAGAATGGCCGTATTGCGGTTGTGGGTAGTTGTTACCTATGCTCTAAGCTTACAAAGAAGCAGAGAAAAACTCGAAAGGCTTGCAAAAATTGCTTCAAGCCTATTTGTAACGAGCACTCAATCAATCGTCCCATATGTAACAACTGTTTGGATTAATTTTTCTATGTCTTTTATTTATATTTAAATTATATTTTTTTTTGTGTTAAACCTTGAAATAAATTTTTTTATGAAAAATAATTTTTTTATCAAAAATAAACCCTGAATAAATTTTTTTTTTATTGTAAAACAATTTTTCTTTTATCAAATAAAGTTTTATTTAATGGTATTTCTAAAAACCACGTCAAATAATTTGGATTATCACACGTTAGTAAAGCAACTAATTAATTTTTTTCATGTGCCTCCATATAAAACGTATACAGGTACCCAGGTACCTATTCACCCTATTAAGGGTGCAAAAAGCAAATTGATATGCCACGCCCCCCCCCCCCCCCCCAAACTGATATTGTAACACCTATGAAAATATAATAATAACAAAAAGTTAGGAGTTCTCATGAAATTGTAGAATTGTAGACTAAAATCTTATATAAAAAATTTCGATTTGAAAACGCAATAGGTACACAGGTACCTGTCCACACACATAAGGGTTAAGAAGAAAATTGTAAAACTTATTTCGAGCTTACTTTAACTTAAGTTAATTTCACATTTTTTTTTTTTGCTCAAAAAGAATATTGAAACGATTTTTAGTTTTTATACGACTTTCTTGTTAATGTAGTAATTTGATACAAATGAAACTTAAACTTCCTGGTAAATTTTTGTTAAATTTTATAGTAAAACTTCATTTTCCAGCAAAATATTTAATTAGTTTTCCAATATTATTAAAATTATATAAACAATTTTATTTCCAACTTCGACAAATCACAGAAAGCGTAATTCTTAAAACATTAGAGATAAATATTTAACGCAATAAAATTGTTATCCTCAGCTTCCACTCTGTCCTTAAAACTTTATTTTGTTTTTGTGATCAAAAGTTTTAAGAAACATTTTTGAAAGTTTGATAGCATTATTATCATTAATGTCCAAAAGATTGTAAGTAAGTTCATACTCAGTACGAACATTCCATAATATTAAGATTAAATTTGAAATCCATTTTGTTGTATTCTATTTTTATGAAACGCAAAAATCTTCACTCACTGCTATCTATAATATTTTCAAATTCATTCAGTAATTCATAATTAAAGCAATTAATTTTAATAGCCTTAAGCAGCTTAAAAGGAATTTTACGTATTATTTTTTTAAGTATTATTGTTTTTATAAGTACTTACAATATTTAAAAATCTTTGTTGTTTTTTGTTAATTTTTTATGGATGTTTGCAATTTAGCGGATGTTTGTCATTCCACGCCAATACACTTCATTTCACAAGATATTAAAGTTTGTTTTAAAATTATTTGCTTTTCAAGTTTATTTAGAAATTTAATGTTATTAATTAAATTTAATTAAATTTATACATACATATTGGCCATTGCATGGAAGATTGGTAAAAAACAACACCATTTTTAAATATGCACGCAAAGAAAAAACATGGTTCGAAGAGTGTCATATATGTACTTTTGGGTTTATGACTGCGACATTCATATTATGAAATAACTTTTTTTATCATAACACGATCCCTTAATTATCACATTATGATTGCAAAATGATCCTTATATTATCATATTATAGTTCTGCGTATTATACTATGATCCGTATTTTATTTGTCCCAGCATTATCTTGAAGTTTAGTTTAAAAGCTATGCATGGTTTGTTTTATTCAAAATATAACATATATTTGTTCAACGACTAATTTATGCATTAAATAATTTAAATTATTTTTGGTTATAATTTGTATGTGACCATCTCCCAGAAAAGGGACCTAGTGTGTGAAAATGAAGTTTTAAATTAAACATTAAAATTTTAATGTTTTTCTCATTTTTATCGATTTTCCCACTCTTAAGTCCAAACCCGTTTTTGACATACTAGGTCCCTTTTCTCGGAGAAGGTCACATACATAATTAAAAATATATTAAAAAACTAATAATATTAGCGCATAGAAAAATATTTTTAACGAGTAAAAAGGTTAAAGTCGGGCATGCCGACTATACAATACCCTACACCAGTCTGGGTAAAAGCCAACTAATGTTTGGATCCGAAATTCGAATGGGTTAAAATGGGGCTTGTGTCAAAATATGCTATAATGCGAGTCAGCGCAACAAATTTCATTAAAATATCTTAATATTTGCGATCTGCAATTTATAACCAAGCCAATTTTGGGCGGACCTTATATGGGCACTAGGTCTAAACATGGACCGATGTTCACCAAAATCAATAGGCTTCGTCCTTGGGCTGCCATAGGTGGGTGTACCAAATTTCATCAAAATATCTTAATATTTACGACCTACAGCGTATAAACAATATAATTTTGGGGGGACCTTATATGAGCACTAGGTCTAAACATGGACCGATATTCACCAAAATCAATAGGCTCCGTCCTTGGGCCAACATAGGTCTGTGTATCAAATTTCACCAAAATATCTTAATATTTGCGACCTGCAGCGTATAAACAATATAATTTTGGGGGACCCTTATATGGGCACTAGGTCTAAACATAGACCGATGTTCACCAAAATCAATAGGATGCGTTATTGGACCAAATTTCATCAAAATATCTTAATATTTGCGACCTGCAGCGTATAAACAATATAATTTTGGGGGGACCATTATATGGGCACTAGGTCTAAACATGGGGAGATTTTAACCAAAATCAATAGGCGTTGTCCTTGGGGCGACATAAGTCGGTGTACCAAGTTTCATCAAAATATCTTAATATTTGCGATCTGTAGAGTGCGCACAAGAATGCATGGACAGACAGACAGACAGACGGACGGACGGACAGACGGACATCGTTAAATCGAAATTAAAAAAAAATCTGAGCCGATCGGTATACTATAAGGATGGTCTAGGACCAATATTTTTTGGTGTTACAAACATCAGCACAAACTTATAATACCCTGACCACATAGTGGTGTAGGGTATAAAAATACAATTTCACAATGCATCTGAAAAAATCATAATATATTTCTAACGATCACAATATATTCCTAATGATTATAATATTTTCCCAGTGACTATATTATGGTAATGTGGAATATTTTGTGATCATCAGAGAAGACAAATTTGCTAGTTTTGCTTTTTATTCTTTTAATTGCTTGTTTACTCGTATTGGCTTCTTTTAGCTTTTTTTGGATTTTCGGTTTTTAGCTTTAAAATAGCTTTTTCTAAAGATTTTTGAGCTTTGAATTGCTTTTTTAAGACTTTTTGCCCAAAAATATTTTTTTTGCTCATAACTTTGAATTAAAAAAAAACTGTTGTTCTTCCAAGTTTTTTTACTTTTTCTTGCTTTTTTACAATATTTTTTGCTTTAAATACATCGGATTTAGCTTTTTTCTGTCTTCTCTGGTGATCATTTAGGATCATATTAATTTTAATAATTTCTCTGCGTGTAGAATATCCGATATTAATTATATTTTGCTTATACTTAGAAAATCGAAAGAGCTACTTTGAATTTTAAAAGGTTTTTTCAGAACTTTATTAAAAATAGTTAAGTGCCGGGATCAAAAAATTTAAATTTTTGTTTTAAGTAAAAAGCTTATAATTTGTTTTCCATGGTACTCCTAGTTTTGGCGAATGGATTTAAAATAGGAACTGTGAGTTTTTCAAAAGTGTTTTGGTTTTAATTGACAATATATTATTCTTTGAAAAACCATTTTAGTCGTTAGTTTGACTGTAACGTAGCGTCCCGTGCCAGATGGACTTGTTAAAAACATAATTTTTGTTCTCCGTTAAGTGATAGCGAGCTGAGATTCGAATTGCTTAAACTGGCTGAGCCGAGCCGTCGTCCAATTTTTGCAACCGGCGGCGTGAAAAAATTTTTTACACGATAAAAATTTTTAAATAATCGTTTTTTTTAATTCTCTTTTTTTACCGTTAAACCGATGTTTTGTATGTGTCAACTTAAAGTTGGCTAGCTGATCAGCTTTTGGCTCACATGCAGCTTTAAAGCGCCGCTGAAATTTTTTTATTCAGCCACCACAGCCGTTTTATCTGGTCGAAACAGATCTTTGCTAAGATTTCTTTTAAAAACAGGTAAATAAACAACATTAAACAGCTGATACGTTGTTATGGAAATAAATAACTACACAAACGATCCATCCGGCACGTCACGTTACAGAAACGCTACGGAACGCAGAGACTGAAGACGTATCTTCTTATGGAAAATCTAATAAGTTAAAAGAAAATAGCTTACAATTTGTTTCTTTTCACTCATTATCTTAGATTGAATCAGCTGAACGATCCAGTAACGAAGCCTAATGGAGCTTTCAAGTTTTCAAAATTAGAAAATTTGTTTACTATGTTTGAGATCCAATGAAAAAAACTAATATTATTTCGCTCCATCACAAAAAAAATAGACACGATTTTAGAAGTGAATTTTTTTCGGGTTTTGACAAAACTTGTCCCAATTATCCTCCAAAGTCTAAAACTGATATTTAAAAAAAGAAAAAATTTAAATGTACCCTATATGCATTTAGGGTTAAAATGGCTCAAAATTTCCAAAACATTAAAATACACTTTTGGATGAAAATATTTTCATAACAATTTTAAGTTTGTTCTAATTATGGAAATTTGCAGGATATCATAATTTTGTAGGAAATAATAATTGGTATCTGGCTTATTCCGGATGCTGCACCAAAAGCACAATTCTGAGTATGTTTTTCATCAACTTGAATGAAAATTATTTTTTATATCTCCTATAGAAAAACCTTATAGGAAAATTTACTTAAACTCATCAAAATATATGGAAGATAAACAAAAATTTAAAAGTAGAATGTTTGGTCTGTGTTGACCACTTCTGAAACTAAAAAACCATAACAGAAAACGGAATAAGAAAGAAAACAATTAGTTACATTGCATTCAAGGCCTTACTTGGGTGAGATGGCTAAGCGGTCGCACCTTAGTATAGTTACGATTGTAATGTAGGAATGGCACAGGTTCGATTCCTACAGCCGACAGGTTGTTGAAAAATTATCATATAGAGACTATCTTACAATAAAATAAATATAAACAATAATATAATTTAATGGAAAATCACTGATGAAGCCTAAATCAAGTCTGCCCTATAAACAATTTCACTGGAATTCAAGTTGAAATCAATTTCAATTCCAGCCCTGTTTTCCAGTTTAAAGGCTTCAATACAACTTTTATTACATTTTATTTTAATATCATACTCCAGCAAAAGGGAAACAAAAATTCAAGTTTGAAATATTTTTATTAAATATACAAATGCTAAAATTTGAAATCTACTTTACTTCAAGCTAAATTTAAAGTACTTGAATTTTTAAAACCTATTTGCTTATCGGATGATTTGCAAATTAATGTGTTTATAATTTTTAGAGAAAAAGGTTTATTCTTCTTCTTAACCTTAAACCTACTAAATAGTCTAATGTAATTTAATTAATTTGACGATATAAATCTAATCCATCAATATAAGAGAAAAAGTTTGTACAACTAAAATTCAATTTATATAGTGGTAATCCGATGAACAAGTAGTAATAAATGCAGAACAATTTTACCTTACATGCTCTAAAAAATTTTTATTTTTCAAAATCAAGAAATTTTTGTGATTGGAGGAAATAAAAATGGCATCCTATAATTGGCTCCGCATACAAAATGTAATTAGATTCGGATAATCCAATGTAAGATTTTGGTTAATCTATTATGGAATGACCGATTCATTTTACACACATTGGATTAAAGGATATAAAAGAAGAACTTTAATTAGAATTGTTTTTCTAAATCTCTAATAGCTCATTTAGAAAGCGAAATTAATCTACTTAATTAAAGTTAATCCAACTTTTTAATTTTCATCGTTTAACTTGACAGTTAAAAATTTAACTCTGTCTGTTGAAAATTTCAAGGTGGAGACGACAGCGATCCGGCATAAGATAAACATGGAAAATGTTGGCAACATATTTTTCGATAGCTCCAAAATATTTTTGTGGCAGTGTCTAATGTTAATTTTTATCTGAATTTATATATGTGACGCGCAAAATAGAAAGGAACCTAAGGGTAAAACCCGGTTTCGTTCATGAGGGCATGGGATCGGTCTCATTCGATGCTCAGATGTTGTCCACATCAAAAAAAAATTGATTTTTTACCCTTAGGTCCCTTTTTCTATGCGCTGTCAAATATGTGTTTTTAGTATTGCCAACCGCCATTATAATAAAAAACAGCGATGCATACAATTAGTAGTATGGATAAAAAGTCGTTTAGAAATACTAACCAGATTAAGAGTTGAATTAGCTTATAATCAAAGAGATTAAAATATGATTTAATATAATTGTTTAGGGATTGACTAAGAAGTTATTCCGACTTTTAAGAGATTCACTTTTCTGTCTAAACGGGGTATAAATTACATTGCAATTGGTGGAACCCCATGGATTTCAAACGTGCACTGAAAATATTATTACAGTAACTGACTGTAGTTTATTTAAAAAATTTTCCCTACATTTATTTTTAAATAATTATACAATTACCCCTAAATTCATAAACGCTTTGTAAAATTATAGGAGGTTTATTGAACAAATTTTGTATGAAAATGACGTATTGTAAACCTGCTATAACTTTACAAAGCATTTATGAATTGAGGGGTTAAAAAGAAAAGAAATATATTTCTCAACTTTTTTTTGTCATTTATTTAAAAAATAAACTGCACATAAATACGGATTTTCTATTACAGTTAATATTTTCATTTAAAATGTTACGTTAAAAAAAGAAACCTTTTTAGATTTCTGGGGCAGTTTAAAAAATGAAATAAACTAAATATCATTTATTCTTGGGTCATATGAATAAAACTTAGCAATTACTTTGAAGTAATTACTTTGGGCTTAGGAATGGCTTTTAACTCCAAATTTACCAATTGGCTGGTAGAATGGCATGAAATGTAAACGAAAATTAAAAAATTAAATTTCTAGTCTACTCCCAAGCAAACTAGATTTGGGAAGTAATTGCTTAAAAAACCCTGTATTTCCCCCTATTAGTAATATCTATTTTTAATTCATATGAGCCATTGTAGTTAATTTTTTGAAAGTTAAAAAAACGAAAAAAAAAAATTAATTCATATAGAGACAATCTGACAATAAAAATATGAACAATAATACAATTTAAAGGAAGATCACTGATAAAGCCTGTCCATAAAAAGGCAGAAACTAGATCTAGTCTGATTTGCAAATTTAATGTGTTTATAACTTTTGAAGAAGGTTTATTCTTCTTCTTAACCTCAAACCTACTAAATTAGAATTAATAAAAATACATTTTAATGACAATAATAATTGTATTTGGTCTATACGACGCGTATGAAAAAACAACACTTTACTAAAAACCATTATTTTGTTAAGGATTTTGTAGTTAATTTATTAACATTTAAAAATAAATGAAATGATCTTTTGATTTAAATGAAAAGTTAGTAGACCGGTTTTCAAGTCATTTTTCATTTATTTTAAATTACATTTTCAGTTAATTTAAACTACAAACTATTTTGAGTGTGCCTTTATTCCTTTTACGAGATATTTCATTGTAGACACAAATACAATTTTAGGCTCCTGTAGAGTTAACGAATACGAGTTTTTTTTAAGAATAAGTGAGTGTTTTAAAAATATTACGGTGCTCTGTTTGTTATTGTATGTATGGAAAAGCGATAATACTTTTTGTTTTCTTTAAATCCTTCCCAATATGTACTTTACGTACTTTGTATGTCGATTTAAATTCTTAAACTGACTTTACTTTTACATTCGTATGTATTTACACACACACTTGTTCACACATTTACATTTGCTTTACATAATATTTGAAAACAAAAGCAAATATTATGTAAAGAAAATTCACAGTCATACAAGATAACAAAAGATGGAATTGTACTTAAAATTTTATGAAAATGGATAGATTTAAAATATGTTGGTATGCGTGTGCATGTATATGCGAATAAAATAGTAGTGCTCTACACATTTATGTATAGTAAAGTGCAAGAATAATACAAGTTATATTTCGACATTTCTGACACTTTGATAAATTGACAAATTGCTAAACTAAAGTAAACAAAAAAAGAACCAAAAATAAAAACTGAAAACTCAACTAGAATACACTTCCCCATGAAACCACATACACACGCATACATACTGTGTGACAAGTTATACAAGTACAATGACATACACTTTATACAGAAATACAATGGAAACGAAATAAATGTTGGCGACATGAATGTCATTTGTTTGTAAACACAACGCAGACCGACACGTTGGGAAAGAACAGACAGATAGACGGATGAGAATTTAGACATTCTGGCATTCACTCTCTTAGTATGTGTGGTTACAAGTGTATTGTATACACTTTCGGTTATGTGCCAGAATCAATATTTTTTTTTTTTTTTTACAAACGTGTAACAAATTGTATCATAAAATAGCACTACCCAAAAAAAATTCACATAAAAAACTTAAAAAATGTGTATAAAACAAATACTCACACCAAAGCAGGAAAATCTCAAAGATACAAAGAAGCATACAAAAAAAAAACTTTGTTAAAATATTAACAAAAGAATTCAATTGTGTTGTTTTTTTCGCTATAATCCAGTACGTGTGGTGTTATTGTTTATTTTTTTCTAGCATTGTTTGATTATAAATTCAATTCCGTGGATTAAGACATTAGAATCATTCAAATATATTCTCATAAGCATATCAAAATACATACATTTCTGTAGAGAAAATGTGAACGGTAGGATAGCTATAGCTTTTGGGGAATTAATACCCTAAAGCACAAAACAACCTTAAGGCGATTCATTAGTACATACACAGAAAAAATTACTATCCTTAAATATCTAATTAGACATATGTTAAAAAAAAAAATTTTTTTAATCAAATATCTAATTGAATTACTGTTTTTTTTTAGTTAACTTTTAAATATTTCAGTAAATTTTTGATCAATGGGCTGACGTACATAAAAAATGTTTAGTTTTTAAATAAATTTTATGAAAAAAGTATAATCGCGAATTGTACAAAATCTAGAGCCATTTTGAACAAATTGGTGGCAGATTAGAAATCAGCACCCCTCAATTATCCTCATATCATTCACTTGCAATATCATATCATTCACTTTTTTTTGTAGAGCAGTGTTATTAATATGTTTTCTTAGTCTCAAGTTGTCGAATTTCGCGAAATTCGGGACTGTACTGAAATTATTATTACAGTAACTGACTGCAGTTTATTTAAAAAATTATCCGTACATTTATTTTTAAATGATTATAAAGTTAAAATGAAAAGAAATACATATTTCAACTTTTTTATCTTTTATTTAAAAAATAATTTCAATGGATTTTGTGTTACAGTTAATATTTTCATTTAAAATGTTTTGTTAAAAAAAGAAAACTTTTTAGATTTCTAAGTCACTTAAGAAAACGAAATAAACTCAACATCATTTATTCTTAAGGATTTTGTAGTTAAATTTTTGAAAGTTAAAACAAACATTATTTTTTTTTTTAATTTCTGGTTTATTTATTAAAATTTAAAAATAAATGAAAAATTAGTAGGCCGGTTTTAAAGTGATTTTTCGTTTATTTTAAATTACATTTTCAGTTAATTTAAACTGCAAATGTGTGTGATTTTAATTTTGATTTTAAATTCGTAAATAGAGCCCTAAATTATATTTGATTTGAAGCGTATCGAGCACAACCTCTATACATTGAAAATGTTATTGCAGTAACTGACTGTAGTTTATTTAAAGAGTCATACGTACATATTATACAGTTAAAATAAGAGAGATATATTTTTTTAACTTTTTTTGTATTTTACTTAAAAAATAAATCACATATAAATACGTATCTTCCCAGGTAGAAAATTACAAAGGGGCCAGCACTGGCAAAGCACCGAAAAAGGTGGTATGAGTGCTTGTTAACAGCGCTTTCCCAACGCCCAAATGATAGCACCGTTCCACGGTGGTGCCAATGCTATACCAAGCCCTGGGAAAGCACCCATAAACATAAAAATCAAATGCTTTGCCAACGCTCAAATAAAAAAACTAAAGTGCTTTCCTGACACCCAAATGATAGCACCAAAAAAACATAAAAATCACGTGTTTTTTTCCTTGCCACCAAATTATGAGCCCTCATCACTGAAGAATTTTAAATTACTCAAAAAATAGACGATTCTTGGAGTTATTGTATTGTGGAGTCAAAAATTATTTAAATATCCACTCTTAGAGTTTCTTTTTCAAAAACAAAATAATGTTATAGGGAAACAAGCGCTGGGAATTCACCCATTTCAAGCGTTGGGAAAGCGTCCAAATTTAGTGCTTTGCCAGTGCTTCTTTTTTGTTACCACACATAATTTCCACCTGGGTTCTGTTACAGTTAATATTTTCATTTAAAATGTTTTTTGAAAAAAGAAACCCTTTAGACCCAGTGTATAAACGGTAATTACATATCATTATTTTTTGGACTACCAGTAATGGCACCCACCTACCTTCTGAATTATTTTAAAACATATAATAATGAGTTACTGATAATGACTTGTTTTTATCACTATTTCAAATAGAAAATAATTTTCTAGATTTTTTTTTTAATTTTTTGAAATCTATTTTTAGACTCAATATTTTTTAAATACTGGTAAGGATATATGTAACCACATATTTTTTGATTTTTTGTATGTTGGTGAGTAAGCTCACTTGTGCGCTGCAGGTCAATTATGTTTTTATATATCAAATATAATATGTCGACATAGCTCAGATGGTAGAGCTATTGACTGGCAATCTGTAGACCCAGGTTCGATTCCCGCACCAGCAAATTTTATTTATCAAAAAAAAAATAAAATTAAAAATATTTTTTATATAATTTATTTTTTTGAAAATCTATTTTTAGACTCATTATTTTTGTCACTACTGGTAAGCACATAGGTAAGGATATATTTTTTGATTTTTCGTATGCTGGTGTGTAACCATAACTCATTATTTTTCGCGACATCGCCATATAAAGGTAATAAGTGTAATAACAAAAGTATTTAGTTACCATTACCAAGTACATATGTACCCTACGGGAAATTTTAACAAACTGTCACCGAACTGGCCCCTTTATATGAAATAGACTGGTCACTTTTACATGGCGTTGTCATAGGAGGGGGAAATTAACCCCTTGTGACATGTCACAAGACAAATCCTAGGACAGGTAACTGAACTCTCATAAAAAACAAAATTCAGGGACCTGTCCTGGGATTTATCTTGCGACATGTCATAAGGGGTCAATTGCCCCCTCCTATGACAACGCCATGTAAAAGTGACCAGTCTATTTCATATAAAGGGGCCAGTTCGGTGACAGTTTGCTAAAATTTCCCGTAGGGTAGTTACATAACCACATATCTGGTAATGATTTTCTACACTGGAGATTTCTAGGTCTGTTAAGAAAGCGAATTAAACTAAATATCACTTATTCAGTCGGATTGTGTAGTTAATTTTTTGAAAGTTAAAAAAAAAACAAAATAAATGAATAATCATTATTTTTTTAAGGATTTTGTAGTTAATTTATTAACATTTAAAAATAAATGAAAAGTTCTTTTGATTTAAATGAAAAGTTAGTAGACCGGTTTTCAAGTGATTTTTCGGTTATTTGAAATTACATTTTCAGTTAATTTAAACTACAAACTATTTGGAATGTATTACATTTTTTTCATTTTTTGGACTTCCTTAATGAACAGAGATTTAGGTTTAAAATATGAAATAATATTATTTATAACATCTTTTTAGATGACTTTTGTAATATTTACCATTTCCATATAAAAACATCAAAAGCAACTAGACGATTTAGTAATTACTCAAAAATACGTTGTGTATAAAAAAAAATTCTGTTTTTTTATCACTAATTAAGCTTAAATATAAAATGGTATATAGACACCATATTTGGAAATTTTCATTACCATTTAAGTTCCTGTACCAGTAGTTGACACTAATGCAAATTGAAAAAATTTCATTTGAAATATTTTGTATTAGCAAAACTTAGAAAAGACACTAATACACCCAGGGAATTTCTGTAGTCAGAATTTGTTAGTTGTTAAAGTAGTATTTCAGTTTTGTTATTTTATGTGCAACATTAATTTTTAAGAAATGTGAAGAAAATACTGAGAATTCGTACCATTCACTTTATTCGGTCATTTTTGTTGCTAAAAAAACAAAAAATGTTGTATGTATTTTTTGTTAATTTTCTTTGACTAATTTAAGAGTCATTTCATTAATAGTCAAAAACAAAAGAAGTTGTAAGATACATTTAATAAAATCTGAGTTGCTCCGTTTGCAAATAAAATTTTATTTTGGCATATTTAATCGAAAAGTTCGGTAAGTGTTCAGATTTTATTCAAACTTACAAGACAAATATCTCATGTGACAGTCATCGATCTTAATGAAATTTGGATATTTTGTAGAAAAAAACTTCTAAGATTGGGGTGTCTGAGATTATCGGCCATCTCGGGCATTTAGGGGGTTAAAACTGGGGTCAAAAATTACCCATTTTTTTATTTTTTTCCACTTATTTTTAATTCGATACAAGACAACTATACACAAAATAATTTGTAGTTTACATTAACTGAAAATGTAATTTAAAATTTATGAAAAATCACTTGAAAACCCGTCTACTAACTTTTCATTTAAAAAAAAGAACTTTTCATTTATTTTTAAATGTTAATAAATTAATTACAAAATCCTTGAAAAAAATAATGATTTTTCATTTATTTAGTTTTTTTAACTTTCAATATTTTCAATGTATATATAAATGTTATATTTTCGAATAGGGATTTTAAAGGGCCACTTTTTGGTATCTTTCTTTGGTACGTTGTTGTTGTTTTGTGGTTGTTGTTGTAAGAAATGTGTTAATTTAAGGGTACTTTATATGGACATGTATATTCGTACGATCGTCAAATTCACGTATATTAATCCTTGTTAAGTTTAAGTGGACCCGTATTTTTGTTTTTTTCTATATTCCGACTACTTCGCGTTTTATCGGGTTTTCCCGAAACACTATATTTTAGGTTGGAAACCCTATGATTCTAATATAGGCAGTATGAGTAATAAACTCTTTCTTTTTGAGAGCAAATTCCTGTTCTTTAAAAATAATTATATAGTTCATAAATTTTAGACATGTCGCCATACAAAAAAGTATGAAGATAGGAGTTCTTACCAAATATTTTTTTTGGTTATTATACAACATGTCATGTCTTTGTTCGTATGGATAAGGCCTATTAGTGTACATACTTAGAAATGCGGCGACTAGTCTAGGTATTCCAGAAATTTAAATTTTGTTTACTGACCACCAGTGGTGAATCGCATTTTCATGGAGCAACTCCACAAAAAACTGATAGGATATAAGTGTGATACACCAAAATGCTCGTATGGATAAGGCCTATTAGTATCCATACTTAGAAATGCGGCGACTAGTCTAGGTATTCCACAAATTCAGATTTTGTTTACCGACCACCATTGGTGAATCACATTTTCATGGAGCAACTCCACAAAAAACTGATAGGATATAAGTGTGGTATACCAAAATGTTCGTATGAATAAGGTCTATTAGTGTCCATGCTTAGAAATGCGGCGACTAGTCTAGGTATTCCACAAATTCAGATTTTGTTTACCGACCACCATTGGTGAATCGCATTTTCATGGACCAACTCCACAAAAAACTGATAGGATATAAGTAAGATACACCAAAATGTTCGTAGGGATAAGGTCTATTAGTGTCCGTACTTAGAAATGCGGCGACTAGTCTAGGTATTCCACGAATTCAGATTTTGTTTACCGACCACCATTGGTGAATCACATTTTCATGGAGCAACTCCACAAAAAACTGATAGGATATAAGTGTGTATACCAAAATGTTCGTATGAATAAGGCCTATTAGCATCCATACTTAGAAATGCGGCGACTAGTCTAGGTATTCCACAAATTCAGATTTTGTTTACCGACCACCATTGATGAATCACATTTTCATGGAGCAACTCCACAAAAAACTGATAGTATATAAGTGTGGTATACCAAAATGCTCGTATGGATAAGGCCTATTACTGTCCATACTTAGAAATGTGTCGACTAGTCTAGGTATTCCACAAATTCAGATTTTGTTTACCGACCACCATTGGTGAATCACATTTTCATGGAGCAACTCCACAAAAAACTGATAGTATATAAGTGTGGTATACCAAAATGCTCGTATGGATAAGGCCTATTAGTGTCCATACTTAGAAATGCGGCGACTAGTCTAGGTATTCCACAAATTCAGATTTTGTTTACCGACCACCATTGGTGAATCACATTTTCATGGAGCAACTCCACAAAAAACTGATTGTATATAAGTGTGGTATACCAAAATGCTCGTATGGATAAGGCCTATTAGTGTCCATACTTAGAAATGCGGCGACTAGTCTAGGTATTCCACAAATTCAGATTTTGTTTACCGACCACCATTGGTGAATCACATTTTCATGGAGCAACTCCACAAAAAACTGATAGGATATAAGTGTGATACACCAAAATGCTCGTATGGATAACGCCTATTAGTCTCCATACTTAGAAATGCGGCGACTAGTCTAGGTATTCCACAAATTCAGATTTTGTTTACCGACCACCATTGGTGAATCACATTTTCATGGAGCAACTCCACAAAAAACTGATAGGATATAAGTGTGGTATACCAAAATGTTCGTATGAATAAGGCCTATTAGCGTCCATACTTAGAAATGCGGCGACTAGTCTAGGTATTCCACAAATTCAGATTTTGTTTACCGACCACCATTGGTGAATCACATTTTCATGGAGCAACTCCACAAAAAACTGATAGGATATAAGTGTGATACACCAAAATGCTCGTATGGATAAGGCCTATTAGTGTCCATACTTAGAAATGCGGCGACTAGTCTAGGTATTCCACAAATTCAGATTTTGTTTACCGACCACCATTGGTGAATCACATTTTCATGGAGCAACTCCACAAAAAACTGATAATATATAAGTGTGGTATACCAAAATGCTCGTATGGATAAGGCCTATTAGTGTCCATACTTAGAAATGCGGCGACTAGTCTAGGTATTCCACAAATTCAGATTTTGTTTACCGACCACCATTGGTGAATCACATTTTCATGGAGCAACTCCACAAAAAACTGATAGGATATAAGTGTGGTATACCAAAATGCTCGTATGGATAAGGCCTATTAGTGTCCATACTTAGAAATGCGGCGACTAGTCTAGGTATTCCACAAATTCAGATTTTGTTTACCGACCACCATTGGTGGTATTCCAGAAATTCAAATTTTGTTTACTGACCACCAGTGGTGAATCGCATTTTCATGGAGCAACTCCACAAAAAACTGATAGGATATAAGTGTGATACGCCAAAATGCTCGTATGGATAAGGCCTATTAGTGTCCATACTTAGAAATGCGGCGACTAGTCTAGGTATTCCACAAATTCAGATTTTGTTTACCGACCACCATTGGTGAATCACATTTTCATGGAGCAACTACACAAAAAACTGATAGTATATAAGTGTGGTATACCAAAATGCTCGTATGGATAAGGCCTATTAGTGTCCATACTTAGAAATGCGGCGACTAGTCTAGGTATTCCACAAATTCAGATTTTGTTTACCGACCACCATTGGTGAATCACATTTTCATGGAGCAACTCCACAAAAAACTGATAGGATATAAGTGTGGTATACCAAAATGCTCGTATGGATAAGGCCTATTAGTGTCCATACTTAGAAATGCGGCGACTAGTCTAGGTATTCCAGAAATTCAAATTTTGTTTACTGACCACCAGTGGTGAATCGCATTTTCATGGAGCAACTCCACAAAAAACTGATAGGATATAAGTAAGATACACCAAAATGTTCGTAGGGATAAGGTCTATTAGTGTCCGAACTTAGAAATGCGGCGACTAGTCTAGGTATTCCACAAATTCAGATTTTGTTTACCGACCACCATTGGTGAATCACATTTTCATGGAGCAACTCCACAAAAAACTGATAGGATATAAGTGTGGTATACCAAAATGTTCGTATGAATAAGGTCTATAAGTGTCCATGCTTAGAAATGCGGCGACTAGTCTAGGTATTCCACAAATTCAGATTTTGTTTACCGACCACCATTGCTGAATCACATTTTCATGGAGCAACTCCACAAAAAACTGATAGGATATAAGTAAGATACACCAAAATGTTCGTAGGGATAAGGTCTATTAGTGTCCATACTTAGAAATGCGGCGACTAGTCTAGGTATTCCAAAAATTCAAATTTTGTTTACTGACCACCAGTGGTGAATCGCATTTTCATGGAGCAACTCCACAAAAAACTGATAGGATATAAGTGTGGTATACCAAAATGCTCGTATGGATAAGGCCTATTAGTGTCCGTACTTAGAAATGCGGCGACTAGTCTAGGTATTCCAGAAATTCAAATTTTGTTTACTGACCACCAGTGGTGAATCGCATTTTCATGGAGCAACTCCACAAAAAACTGATAGGATATAAGTAAGATACACCAAAATGTTCGTAGGGATAAGGTCTATTAGTGTCCGTACTTAGAAATGCGGCGACTAGTCTAGGTATTCCACAAATTCAGATTTTGTTTACCGACCACCATTGGTGAATCACATTTTCATGGAGCAACTCCACAAAAAACTGATAGGATATAAGTGTGTATACCAAAATGTTCGTATGAATAAGGTCTATAAGTGTCCATGCTTAGAAATGCGGCGACTAGTCTAGGTATTCCACAAATTCAGATTTTGTTTACCGACCACCATTGCTGAATCACATTTTCATGGAGCAACTCCACAAAAAACTGATAGGATATAAGTAAGATACACCAAAATGTTCGTAGGGATAAGGTCTATTAGTGTCCATACTTAGAAATGCGGCGACTAGTCTAGGTATTCCACAAATTCAGATTTTGTTTACCGACCACCATTGGTGAATCACATTTTCATGGAGCAACTCCACAAAAAACTGATAGGATATAAGTGTGATACACCAAAATGCTCGTATGGATAAGGCCTATTAGTGTCCATACTTAGAAATGCGGCGACTAGTCTAGGTATTCCACAAATTCATATTATGTTTACCGACCACCATTGGTGAATCACATTTTCATGGAGCAACTCCACAAAAAACTGATAGGATATAAGTGTGGTATACCAAAATGCTCGTATGGATAAGGCCTATTAGTGTCCATACTTAGAAATGCGGCGACTAGTCTAGGTATTCCACAAATTCAGATTTTGTTTACCGACCACCATTGGTGACTCACATTTTCATGGAGCAACTCCACAAAAAACTGATAGGATATAAGTGTGATACGCCAAAATGTTCGTATGAATAAGGCCTATTAGCGTCCATACTTAGAAATGCGGCGACTAGTCTAGGTATTCCACAAATTCAGATTTTGTTTACCGACCACCATTGGTGAATCACATTTTCATGGAGCAACTCCACAAAAAACTGATAGGATATAAGTGTGGTATACCAAAATGTTCGTATGAATAAGGCCTATTAGCGTCCATACTTAGAAATGCGGCGACTAGTCTAGGTATTCCACAAATTCAGATTTTGTTTACCGACCACCATTGGTGAATCACATTTTCATGGAGCAACTCCACAAAAAACTTATAGTATATAAGTGTGGTATACCAAAATGCTCGTATGGATAAGGCCTATTAGTGTCCATACTTAGAAATGCGGCGACTAGTCTAGGTATTCCACAAATTCAGATTTTGTTTACCGACCACCATTGGTGAATCACATTTTCATGGAGCAACTCCACAAAAAACTGATAGGATATAAGTGTGGTATACCAAAATGTTCGTATGAATAAGGCCTATTAGCGTCCATACTTAGAAATGCGGCGACTAGTCTAGGTATTCCACAAATTCAGATTTTGTTTACCGACCACCATTGGTGAATCACATTTTCATGGAGCAACTCCACAAAAAACTGATAGGATATAAGTGTGGTATACCAAAATGTTCGTATGAATAAGGCCTATTAGCGTCCATACTTAGAAATGCGGCGACTAGTCTAGGTATTCCACAAATTCAGATTTTGTTTACCGACCACCATTGGTGAATCACATTTTCATGGAGCAACTCCACAAAAAACTGATAGGATATAAGTGTGATACACCAAAATGCTCGTATGGATAAGGCCTATTAGTATCCATACTTAGAAATGCAGCGACTAGTCTAGGTATTCCACAAATTCAGATTTTGTTTACCGACCACCATTGGTGAATCACATTTTCATGGAGCAACTCCACAAAAAACTGATAGGATATAAGTGTGGTATACCAAAATGTTCGTATGAATAAGGCCTATTAGTGTCCATACTTAGAAATGCGGCGACTAGTCTAGGTATTCCACAAATTCAGATTTTGTTTACCGACCACCATTGGTGAATCACATTTTCATGGAGCAACTCCACAAAAAACTGACAGGATATAAGTGTGATACACCAAAATGCTCGTACGGATAAGGCCTATTAGCGTCCATACATAGAAATGCGGCGACTAGTCTAGGTATTCCACAAATTCAGATTTTGTTTACCGACCACCATTGGTGAATCACATTTTCATGGAGCAACTCCACAAAAAACTGATAGGATATAAGTGTGGTATGCCAAAATGTTCGTATGAATAAGGCCTATTAGCGTCCATACTTAGAAATGCGGCGACTAGTCTAGGTATTCCACAAATTCAGATTTTGTTTACCGACCACCATTGGTGAATCACATTTTAATGGAGCAACTCCACAAAAACCTGATAGTATATAAGTGTGGTATACCAAAATGCTCGTATGGATAAGGCCTATTAGTGTCCATGCTTAGAAATGCAGCGACTAGTCTAGGTATTCCACAAATTCAGATTTTGTTTACCGACCACCATTGCTGAATCACATTTTCATGGAGCAACTCCACAAAAAAATGATAGGATATAAGTGTGATACACCAAAATGCTTGTATGGATAAGGCCTATTATTGTCCATACTTAGAAATGCGTCGACTAGTCTAGGTATTCCACAAATTCAGATTTTGTTTACCGACCACCATTGGTGAATCACATTTTCATGGAGCAACTCCACAAAAAACTGATAGGATATAAGTGTGGTATACCAAAATGTTCGTATGAATAAGGTCTATAAGTGTCCATGCTTAGAAATGCGGCGACTAGTCTAGGTATTCCACAAATTCAGATTTTGTTTACCGACCACCATTGCTGAATCACATTTTCATGGAGCAACTCCACAAAAAACTGATAGGATATAAGTAAGATACACCAAAATGTTCGTAGGGATAAGGTCTATTAGTGTCCATACTTAGAAATGCGGCGACTAGTCTAGGTATTCCAAAAATTCAAATTTTGTTTACTGACCACCAGTGGTGAATCGCATTTTCATGGAGCAACTCCACAAAAAACTGATAGGATATAAGTGTGGTATACCAAAATGCTCGTATGGATAAGGCCTATTAGTGTCCATACTTAGAAATGCGGCGACTAGTCTAGGTATTCCAGAAATTCAAATTTTGTTTACTGACCACCAGTGGTGAATCGCATTTTCATGGAGCAACTCCACAAAAAACTGATAGGATATAAGTAAGATACACCAAAATGTTCGTAGGGATAAGGTCTATTAGTGTCCGTACTTAGAAATGCGGCGACTAGTCTAGGTATTCCACAAATTCAGATTTTGTTTACCGACCACCATTGCTGAATCACATTTTCATGGAGCAACTCCACAAAAAACTGATAGGATATAAGTGTGGTATACCAAAATGTTCGTATGAATAAGGCCTATTAGCGTCCATACTTAGAAATGCGGCGACTAGTCTAGGTATTCCAAAAATTCAAATTTTGTTTACTGACCACCAGTGGTGAATCGCATTTTCATGGAGCAACTCCACAAAAAACTGATAGGATATAAGTGTGATACACCAAAATGCTCGTATGGACAAGGCCTATTAGCGTCCATACTTAGAAATGCGGCGACTAGTCTAGGTATTCCACAAATTCAGATTTTGTTTACCGACCACCATTGGTGAATCACATTTTCATGGAGCAACTCCACAAAAAACTGATAGGATATAAGTATGATACACCAAAATGCTCGTATGGATAAGGCCTATTAGTGTCCATACTTAGAAATGCGGCGACTAGTCTAGGTATTCCACAAATTCAGATTTTGTTTACCGACCACCATTGCTGAATCACATTTTCATGGAGCAACTCCACAAAAAACTGATAGGATATAAGTGTGGTATACCAAAATGCTCGTATGGATAAGGCTTATTAGTATCCATACTTAGAAATGCGGCGACTAGTCTAGGTATTCCACAAATTCAGATTTTGTTTACCGACCACCATTGCTGAATCACATTTTCATGGAGCAACTCCACAAAAAACTGATAGGATATAAGTGTGGTATACCAAAATGTTCGTATGAATAAGGCCTATTAGCGTCCATACTTAGAAATGCGGCGACTAGTCTAGGTATTCCAAAAATTCAAATTTTGTTTACTGACCACCAGTGGTGACTCGCATTTTCATGGAGCAACTCCACAAAAAACTGATAGGATATAAGTGTGATACACCAAAATGCTCGTATAGATAAGGCCTATTAGTGTCCATACTTAGAAATGCGGCGACTAGTCTAGGTATTCCACAAATTCGGACTTTGTTTACCGACAACCATTGGTGAATCACATTTTCATGGAGCAACTCCACAAAAAACTGATAGTATATAAGTGTGGTACACCAAAATGCTCGTACGGATAAGGCCTATTAGTGTCCATACTTAGAAATGCGGCGACTAGTCTAGGTATTTCACAAATTCAGATTTTGTTTACCGACCACCATTGGTGAATCACATTTTCATGGAGCAACTCCACAAAAAACTGATAGGATATAAGTGTGGTATACCAAAATGCTCGTATGGATAAGGCCTATTAGTGTCCATACTTAGAAATGCGGCGACTAGTCTAGGTATTCCACAAATTCAGATTTTGTTTACCGACCACCATTGGTGAATCACATTTTCATGGAGCAACTCCACAAAAAACTGATAGGATATAAGTGTGATACACCAAAATGCTCGTATGGATAACGCCTATTAGTGTCCATACTTAGAAATGCGGCGACTAGTCTAGGTATTCCACAAATTCAGATTTTGTTTACCGACCACCATTGGTGAATCACATTTTCATGGAGCAACTCCACAAAAAACTGATAGGATATAAGTGTGATACACCAAAATGCTCGTATGGATAAGGCCTATTAGTGTCCATACTTAGAAATGCGGCGACTAGTCTAGGTATTCCACAAATTCAGATTTTGTTTACCGACCATCATTGGTGAATCACATTTTCATGGAGCAACTCCACAAAAAACTGATAGTATATAAGTGTGGTATACCAAAATGCTCGTATGGATAAGGCCTATTAGTGTCCATACTTAGAAATGCGGCGACTAGTCTAGGTATTCCACAAATTCAGATTTTGTTTACCGACCACCATTGGTGAATCACATTTTCATGGAGCAACTCCACAAAAAACTGATAGGATATAAGTGTGGTATACCAAAATGCTCGTATGGATAAGGCCTATTAGTGTCCATACTTAGAAATGCGGCGACTAGTCTAGGTATTCCACAAATTCAGATTTTGTTTACCGACCACCATTGGTGGTATTCCAGAAATTCAAATTTTGTTTACTGACCACCAGTGGTGAATCGCATTTTCATGGAGCAACTCCACAAAAAACTGATAGGATATAAGTAAGATACACCAAAATGTTCGTAGGGATAAGGTCTATTAGTGTCCATACTTAGAAATGCGGCGACTAGTCTAGGTATTCCACAAATTCAGATTTTGTTTACCGACCACCATTGGTGAATCACATTTTCATGGAGCAACTCCACAAAAAACCGATAGGATATAAGTGTGGTATACCAAAATGTTCGTATGAATAAGGTCTATAAGTGTCCATGCTTAGAAATGCGGCGAATAGTCTAGGTATTCCACAAATTCAGATTTTGTTTACCGACCACCATTGCTGAATCACATTTTCATGGAGCAACTCCACAAAAAACTGATAGGATATAAGTGTGATACACCAAAATGCTCGTATGGATAAGGCCTATTACTGTTCATGGAGCAACTCCACAAAAAACTGATAGGATATAAGTGTGGTATACCAAAATGTTCGTATGAATAAGGCATATTAGCGTCCATACTTAGAAATGAGGCGACTAGTCTGGGTATTCCAGAAATTCAGATTTTGTTTACCGACCACCATTGGTGAATCACATTTTCATGGAGCAACTCCACAAAAAACTGATAGGATATAAGTGTGGTATACCAAAATGTTCGTATGAATAAGGCCTATTAGTGTCCATACTTAGAAATGCGGCGACTAGTCTAGGTATTCCACAAATTCAAATTTTGTTTACTGACCACCAGTGGTGAATCGCATTTTCATGGAGCAACTCCACAAAAAACTGATAGGATATAAGTAAGATACACCAAAATGTTCGTAGGGATAAGGTCTATTAGTGTCCATACTTAGAAATGCGGCGACTAGTCTAGGTATTCCACAAATTCAGATTTTGTTTACCGACCACCATTGGTGAATCACATTTTCATGGAGCAACTCCACAAAAAACTGATAGGATATAAGTGTGGTATACCAAAATGTTCGTATGAATAAGACCTATTAGCGTCCATACTTAGAAATGCGGCGACTAGTCTAAAAAACTGATAGGATATAAGTGTGGTATACCAAAATGTTCGTATGAATAAGGCATATTAGCGTCCATACTTAGAAATGAGGCGACTAGTCTGGGTATTCCAGAAATTCAGATTTTGTTTACCGACCACCATTGGTGAATCACATTTTCATGGAGCAACTCCACAAAAAACTGATAGGATATAAGTGTGGTATACCAAAATGTTCGTATGAATAAGGCCTATTAGTGTCCATACTTAGAAATGCGGCGACTAGTCTAGGTATTCCACAAATTCAAATTTTGTTTACTGACCACCAGTGGTGAATCGCATTTTCATGGAGCAACTCCACAAAAAACTGATAGGATATAAGTAAGATACACCAAAATGTTCGTAGGGATAAGGTCTATTAGTGTCCATACTTAGAAATGCGGCGACTAGTCTAGGTATTCCACAAATTCAGATTTTGTTTACCGACCACCATTGGTGAATCACATTTTCATGGAGCAACTCCACAAAAAACTGATAGGATATAAGTGTGGTATACCAAAATGTTCGTATGAATAAGACCTATTAGCGTCCATACTTAGAAATGCGGCGACTAGTCTAGGTATTCCACAAATTCAGATTTTGTTTACCGACCACCATTGGTGAATCACATTTTCATGGAGCAACTCCACAAAAAACTGATAGGATATAAGTGTGGTATACCAAAATGTTCGTATGAATAAGGTCTATAAGTGTCCATACTTAGAAATGCGGCGACTAGTCTAGGTATTCCACAATTTCAGATTTTGTTTACCGACCACCATTGGTGAATCACATTTTCATGGAGCAACTCCACAAAAAACTGATAGGATATAAGTGTGGTATACCAAAATGTTCGTATGGATAAGGTCTATTAGTGTCCATGCTTAGAAATGCGGCGACTAGTCTAGGTATTCCACAAATTCAGATTTTGTTTACCGACCACCATTGGTGAATCACATTTTCATGGAGCAACTCCACAAAAAACTGATAGGATATAAGTGTGATACACCAAAATGTTCGTATGAATAAGGCCTATTAGTGTCCATACTTAGAAATGCGGCGACTAGTCTAGGTATTCCAGAAATTCAGATTTTGTTTACCGACCACCATTGGTGAATCACATTTTCATGGAGCAACTCCACAAAAAACTGATAGTATATAAGTGTGGTATACCAAAATGCTCGTATGGATAAGGCCTATTACTGTTCATGGAGCAACTCCACAAAAAACTGATAGGATATAAGTGTGGTATACCAAAATGTTCGTATGAATAAGGCATATTAGTGTCCATACTTAGAAATGCGGCGACTAGTCTAGGTATTCCACAAATTCAGATTTTGTTTACCGACCACCATTGGTGAATCACATTTTCATGGAGCAACTCCACAAAAAACTGATAGTATATAAGTGTGGTATACCAAAATGCTCGTATGGATAAGGCCTATTACTGTTCATGGAGCAACTCCACAAAAAACTGATAGGATATAAGTGTGGTATACCAAAATGTTCGTATGAATAAGGCATATTAGTGTCCATACTTAGAAATGCGGCGACTAGTCTAGGTATTCCACAAATTCAGATTTTGTTTACCGACCACCATTGGTGAATCACATTTTCATGGATCAACTCCACAAAAAACTGAAAGGATATAAGTGTGGTACACCAAAATGCTCGTATGGATAAGGCCTATTAGTGTCCGTACTTAGAAATGCGGCGACTAGTCTAGGTATTCCACAAATTCAGATTTTGTTTACCGACCACCATTGGTGAATCACATTTTCATGGATCAACTCCACAAAAAACTGAAAGGATATAAGTGTGGTACACCAAAATGCTCGTATGAATAAGGTCTATTAGTGTCCATGCTTGGAAATGCGGCGACTAGTCTGGGTATTCCACAAATTCAGATTTTGTTTACCGACCACCATTGGTGAATCACATTTTCATGGAGCAACTCCACAAAAAACTGATAGGATATAAGTGTGGTATACCAAAATGTTCGTATGAATAAGGCCTATTAGCGTCCATACTTAGAAATGAGGCGACTAGTCTGGGTATTCCAGAAATTCAGATTTTGTTTACCGACAACCATTGGTGAATCACATTTTCATGGATCAACTCCACAAAAAACTGATAGGATATAAGTTTGGTACACCAAAATGCTCGTACGAATAAGGCCTATTAGTGTCCATACTTAGAAATGCAGCGACTAGTCTAGGTATTCCACAAATTCAGATTTTGTTTACCGACCACCATTGGTGAATCACATTTTCATGGAGCAACTCCACAAAAAACTGATAGGATATAAGTGTGATACACCAAAATGCTCGTATGGATATGGCCTATTAGTGTCCATACTTAGAAATGCGGCGACTAGTCTAGGTATTCCACAAATTCAGATTTTGTTTACCGACCACCATTGGTGAATCACATTTTCATGGAGCAACTCCACAAAAAACTGATAGGATATAAGTGTGGTATACCAAAATGTTCGTATGAATAAGGCCTATTAGCGTCCATACTTAGAAATGCGGCGACTAGTCTGGGTATTCCAGAAATTCAAATTTTGTTTACTGGCCACCAGTGGTGAATCGCATTTTCATGGAGGAACTCCACAAAAAACTGATAGGATATAAGTGTGATACACCAAAATGCTCGTATGGATATGGCCTATTAGTGTCCATACCTAGAAATGCGGCGACTAGTCTAGGTATTCCACAAATTCAGATTTTGTTTACCGACCACCATTGGTGAATCACATTTTCATGGAGCAACTCCACAAAAAACTGATAGGATATAAGTGTGGTATACCAAAATGTTCGTATGAATAAGGTCTATTAGTGTCCATGGAGCAACTCCACAAAAAACTGATAGGATATAAGTGTGGTATACCAAAATGTTCGTATGAATAAGGCCTATTAGTGTCCATACTTAGAAATGCGGCGACTAGTCTAGGTATTCCACAAATTCAGATTTTGTTTACCGACCACCATTGGTGAATCACATTTTCATGGAGCAACTCCACAAAAAACTGATAGGATATAAGTGTGGTACACCAAAATGTTCGTATGAATAAGGTCTATTAGTGTCTATGCTTGGAAATGCGGCGACTAGTCTGGGTATTCCACAAATTCAGATTTTGTTTACCGACCACCATTGGTGAATCACATTTTCATGGAGCAACTCCACAAAAAACTGATAGGATATAAGTGTGGTATACCAAAATGTTCGTATGAATAAGGCATATTAGTGTCCATACTTAGAAATGCGGCGACTAGTCTAGGTATTCCACAAATTCAGATTTTGTTTACCGACCACCATTGGTGAATCACATTTTCATGGATCAACTCCACAAAAAACTGAAAGGATATAAGTGTGGTACACCAAAATGCTCGTATGGATAAGGCCTATTAGTGTCCGTACTTAGAAATGCGGCGACTAGTCTAGGTATTCCACAAATTCAGATTTTGTTTACCGACCACCATTGGTGAATCACATTTTCATGGATCAACTCCACAAAAAACTGAAAGGATATAAGTGTGGTACACCAAAATGCTCGTATGAATAAGGTCTATTAGTGTCCATGCTTGGAAATGCGGCGACTAGTCTGGGTATTCCACAAATTCAGATTTTGTTTACCGACCACCATTGGTGAATCACATTTTCATGGAGCAACTCCACAAAAAACTGATAGGATATAAGTGTGGTATACCAAAATGTTCGTATGAATAAGGCCTATTAGCGTCCATACTTAGAAATGAGGCGACTAGTCTGGGTATTCCAGAAATTCAGATTTTGTTTACCGACAACCATTGGTGAATCACATTTTCATGGATCAACTCCACAAAAAACTGATAGGATATAAGTTTGGTACACCAAAATGTTCGTACGAATAAGGCCTATTAGTGTCCATACTTAGAAATGCAGCGACTAGTCTAGGTATTCCACAAATTCAGATTTTGTTTACCGACCACCATTGGTGAATCACATTTTCATGGAGCAACTCCACAAAAAACTGATAGGATATAAGTGTGGTATACCAAAATGTTCGTATGAATAAGGTCTATTAGTGTCCATGGAGCAACTCCACAAAAAACTGATAGGATATAAGTGTGGTATACCAAAATGTTCGTATGAATAAGGCCTATTAGTGTCCATACTTAGAAATGCGGCGACTAGTCTAGGTATTCCACAAATTCAGATTTTGTTTACCGACCACCATTGGTGAATCACATTTTCATGGAGCAACTCCACAAAAAACTGATAGGATATAAGTGTGGTATACCAAAATGTTCGTATGAATAAGGTCTATTAGTGTCCATGCTTGGAAATGCGGCGACTAGTCTGGGTATTCCACAAATTCAGATTTTGTTTACCGACCACCATTGGTGAATCACATTTTCATGGAGCAACTCCACAAAAAACTGATAGGATATAAGTGTGGTATACCAAAATGTTCGTATGAATAAGACATATTAGTGTCCATACTTAGAAATGCGGCGACTAGTCTAGGTATTCCACAAATTCAGATTTTGTTTACCGACCACCATTGGTGAATCACATTTTCATGGATCAACTCCACAAAAAACTGAAAGGATATAAGTGTGGTACACCAAAATGCTCGTATGGATAAGACCTATTAGTGTCCGTACTTAGAAATGCGGCGACTAGTCTAGGTATTCCACAAATTCAGATTTTGTTTACCGACCACCATTGGTGAATCACATTTTCATGGATCAACTCCACAAAAAACTGAAAGGATATAAGTGTGGTACACCAAAATGCTCGTATGAATAAGGTCTATTAGTGTCCATGCTTGGAAATGCGGCGACTAGTCTGGGTATTCCACAAATTCAGATTTTGTTTACCGACCACCATTGGTGAATCACATTTTCATGGAGCAACTCCACAAAAAACTGATAGGATATAAGTGTGGTATACCAAAATGTTCGTATGAATAAGGCCTATTAGCGTCCATACTTAGAAATGAGGCGACTAGTCTGGGTATTCCAGAAATTCAGATTTTGTTTACCGACAACCATTGGTGAATCACATTTTCATGGATCAACTCCACAAAAAACTGATAGGATATAAGTTTGGTACACCAAAATGCTCGTACGAATAAGGCCTATTAGTGTCCATACTTAGAAATGCAGCGACTAGTCTAGGTATTCCACAAATTCAGATTTTGTTTACCGACCACCATTGGTGAATCACATTTTCATGGAGCAACTCCACAAAAAACTGATAGGATATAAGTGTGATACACCAAAATGCTCGTATGGATATGGCCTATTAGTGTCCATACTTAGAAATGCGGCGACTAGTCTAGGTATTCCACAAATTCGGATTTTGTTTACCGACCACCATTGGTGAATCACATTTTCATGGAGCAACTCCACAAAAAACTGATAGGATATAAGTGTGGTATACCAAAATGTTCGTATGAATAAGGCCTATTAGCGTCCATACTTAGAAATGCGGCGACTAGTCTGGGTATTCCAGAAATTCAAATTTTGTTTACTGGCCACCAGTGGTGAATCGCATTTTCATGGAGGAACTCCACAAAAAACTGATAGGATATAAGTGTGATACACCAAAATGCTCGTATGGATATGGCCTATTAGTGTCCATACCTAGAAATGCGGCGACTAGTCTAGGTATTCCACAAATTCAGATTTTGTTTACCGACAACCATTGGTGAATCACATTTTCATGGAGCAACTCCACAAAAAACTGATAGGATATAAGTGTGGTATACCAAAATGTTCGTATGAATAAGGTCTATTAGTGTCCATGGAGCAACTCCACAAAAAACTGATAGGATATAAGTGTGGTATACCAAAATGTTCGTATGAATAAGGCCTATTAGTGTCCATGCTTAGAAATGCGGCGACTAGTCTAGGTATTCCACAAATTCAAATTTTGTTTACTGACCACCAGTGGTGAATCGCATTTTCATGGAGCAACTCCACAAAAAACTGATAGGATATAAGTGTGGTATACCAAAAATGTTCGTATGAATAAGGTCTATTAGTGTCCATACTTAGAAATGCGGCGACTAGTCTAGGTATTCCACAAACTCAGATTTTGTTTACCGACCACCATTGGTGAATCACATTTTCATGGAGCAACTCCACAAAAAACTGATAGGATATAAGTGTGGTATACCAAAATGTTCGTATGAATAAGGTCTATTAGTGTCCATGCTTAGAAATGCGGCGACTAGTCTAGGTATTCCAGAAATTCAAATTTTGTTTACTGACCACCAGTGGTGAATTGCATTTTCATGGAGCAACTCCACAAAAAACTGATAGGATATAAGTGTGATACACCAAAATGTTCGTATGGATAAGGCCTATTAGTATCCATACTTAGAAATGCGGCGACTAGTCTAGGTATTCCACAAATTCAGATTTTGTTTACCGACCACCATTGGTGAATCACATTTTCATGGAGCAACTCCACAAAAAACTGATAGGATATAAGTGTGGTATACCAAAATGTTCGTATGAATAAGCTCTATTAGTGTCCATGCTTAGAAATGCGGCGACTAGTCTAGGTATTCCACAAATTCAGATTTTGTTTACCGAACACCATTGGTGAATCACATTTTCATGGAGCATCTCCACAAAAAACTGATAGTATATAAGTGTGGTATACCAAAATGCTCGTATGGATAAGGCCTATTAGTGTCCATACTTAGAAATGCGGCGACTAGTCTAGGTATTCCACAAATTCAGATTTTGTTTACCGACCACCATTGGTGAATCACATTTTCATGGAGCAACTCCACAAAAAACTGATAGGATATAAGTGTGATACACCAAAATGCTCGTATGGATAAGGCCAATTAGTGTCCATACTTAGAAATGCGGCGACTAGTCTAGGTATTCCACAAATTCAGATTTTGTTTACCGACCACCATTGGTGAATCACATTTTCATGGAGCAACTCCACAAAAAACTGATAGGATATAAGTGTGGTATACCAAAATGTTCGTATGAATAAGGCCTATTAGCGTCCATACTTAGAAATGCGGCGACTAGTCTGGGTATTCCAGAAATTCAAATTTTGTTTACCGACCACCATTGGTGAATCACATTTTCATGGAGCAACTCCACAAAAAACTGATAGGATATAAGTGTGATACACCAAAATGCTCGTATGGACAAGCCCTATTAGTGTCCATACTTAGAAATGCGGCGACTAGTCTAGGTATTCCACAAACTCAGATTTTGTTTACTGACCACCAGTGGTGAATTGCATTTTCATGGAGCAACTCCACAAAAAACTGATAGGATATAAGTGTGATACACCAAAATGTTCGTATGGATAAGGCCTATTAGTATCCATACCTAGAAATGCGGCGACTAGTCTAGGTATTCCACAAATTCAGATTTTGTTTACCGACCACCATTGGTGAATCACATTTTCATGGAGCAACTCCACAAAAAACTGATAGGATATAAGTGTGGTATACCAAAATGTTCGTATGAATAAGGTCTATTAGTGTCCATGCTTAGAAATGCGGCGACTAGTCTAGGTATTCCACAAATTCAGATTTTGTTTACCGACCACCATTGGTGAATCACATTTTCATGGAGCAACTCCACAAAAAACTGATAGTATATAAGTGTGGTATACCAAAATGCTCGTATGGATAAGGCCTATTAGTGTCCATACTTAGAAATGCGGCGACTAGTCTAGGTATTCCACAAATTCAGATTTTGTTTACCGACCACCATTGGTGAATCACATTTTCATGGAGCAACTCCACAAAAAACTGATAGGATATAAGTGTGATACACCAAAATGCTCGTATGGATATGGCCTATTAGTGTCCATACTTAGAAATGCGGCGACTAGTCTAGGTATTCCACAAATTCAGATTTTGTTTACCGACCACCATTGGTGAATCACATTTTCATGGAGCAACTCCACAAAAAACTGATAGGATATAAGTGTGGTATACCAAAATGTTCGTATGAATAAGGCCTATTAGCGTCCATACTTAGAAATGCGGCGACTAGTCTGGGTATTCCAGAAATTCAAATTGTGTTTACTGGCCACCAGTGGTGAATCGCATTTTCATGGAGGAACTCCACAAAAAACTGATAGGATATAAGTGTGATACACCAAAATGCTCGTATGGATATGGCCTATTAGTGTCCATACTTAGAAATGCGGCGACTAGTCTAGGTATTCCACAAATTCAGAGTTTGTTTACCGACCACCATTGGTGAATCACATTTTCATGGAGCAACTCCACAAAAAACTGATAGGATATAAGTGTGATACACCAAAATGCTCGTATGGACAAGCCCTATTAGTGTCCATACTTAGAAATGCGGCGACTAGTCTAGGTATTCCACAAACTCAGATTTTGTTTACCGACCACCATTGGTGAATCACATTTTCATGGAGCAACTCCACAAAAAACTGATAGGATATAAGTGTGGTATACCAAAATGTTCGTATGAATAAGGTCTATTAGTGTCCATGCTTAGAAATGCGGCGACTAGTCTAGGTAATCCACAAATTCAGATTTTGTTTCCCGACCACCATTGGTGAATCACATTTTCATGGAGCAACTCCACAAAAAACTGATAGGATATAAGTGTGGTATACCAAAATGTTCGTATGAATAAGGCCTATTAGTGTCCATACTTAGAAATGCGGTGACTAGTCTAGGTATTCCACAAATTCAAATTTTGTTTACTGACCACCAGTGGTGAATCGCATTTTCATGGAGCAACTCCACAAAAAACTGATAGGATATAAGTGTGGTATACCAAAATGTTCGCATGAATAAGGTCTATTAGCGTCCATGCTTAGAAATGCGGCGACTAGTCTAGGTATTCCACAAATTCAGATTTTGTTTACCGACCACCATTGGTGAATCACATTTTCATGGAGCAACTCCACAAAAAACTGATAGGATATAAGTGTGGTATACCAAAATGTTCGTATGAATAAGGTCTATTAGTGTCCATGCTTAGAAATGCGGCGACTAGTCTAGGTATTCCACAAATTCAGATTTTGTTTACCGACCACCATTGGTGAATCACATTTTCATGGAGCAACTCCACAAAAAACTGATAGGATATAAGTGTGGTATACCAAAATGTTCGTATGAATAAGGCCTATTAGTGTCCATACTTAGAAATGCGGCGACTAGTCTAGGTATTCCACAAATTCAAATTTTGTTTACTGACCACCAGTGGTGAATCGCATTTTCATGGAGCAACTCCACAAAAAACTGATAGGATATAAGTGTGATACACCAAAATGCTCGTATGGATGAGGCCTATTAGTGTCCATACTTAGAAATGCGGCGACTAGTCTAGGTGTTCCACAAATTCAGATTTTGTTTACCGACCACCATTGGTGAATCACATTTTCATGGAGCAACTCCACAAAAAACTGATAGTATATAAGTGTGGTATACCAAAATGCTCGTATGGATAAGGCCTATTACTGTCCATACTTAGAAATGCGGCGACTAGTCTAGGTATTCCACAAATTCAGATTTTGTTTACCGACCACCATTGGTGAATCACATTTTCATGGAGCAACTCCACAAAAAACTGATAGGATATAAGTGTGGTACACCAAAATGGTCGTATGGATAAGGCCTATTAGTGTCCATACTTAGAAATGCGGCGACTAGTCTAGGTATTCCACAAATTCAGATTTTGTTTACCGACCACCATTGGTGAATCACATTTTCATGGAGCAACTCCACAAAAAACTGATAGGATATAAGTGTGATACACCAAAATGCTCGTATGGATAAGGCCTATTAGTGTCCATACTTAGAAATGCGGCGACTAGTCTAGGTATTCCACAAATTCAGATTTTGTTTACCGACCACCATTGGTGAATCACATTTTCATGGAGCAACTCCACAAAAAACTGATAGGATATAAGTGTGGTATACCAAAATGTTCGTATGAATAAGGTCTATTAGTGTCCATGCTTAGAAATGCGGAGACTAGTCTAGGTATTCCACAAATTCAGATTTTGTTTACCGACCACCATTGGTGAATCACATTTTCATGGAGCAACTCCACAAAAAACTGATAGTATATAAGTGTGGTATACCAAAATGCTCGCATGGATAAGGCCTATTAGTGTCCATACTTAGAAATGCGGCGACTAGTCTAGGTATTCCACAAATTCAGATTTTGTTTACCGACCACCATTGGTGAATCACATTTTCATGGAGCAACTCCACAAAAAACTGATAGGATATAAGTGTGGTATACCAAAATGTTCGTATGAATAAGGTCTATTAGTGTCCATGCTTAGAAATGCGGAGACTAGTCTAGGTATTCCACAAATTCAGATTTTGTTTACCGACCACCATTGGTGAATCACATTTTCATGGAGCAACTCCACAAAAAACTGATAGTATATAAGTGTGGTATACCAAAATGCTCGTATGGATAAAGCCTATTAGTGTCCATACTTAGAAATGCGGCGACTAGTCTAGGTATTCCACAAATTCAGATTTTGTTTACCGACCACCATTGGTGAATCACATTTTCATGGAGCAACTCCACAAAAAACTGATAGGATATAAGTGTGGTATACCAAAATGCTCGTATGGATAAGGCCTATTAGTGTCCATACTTAGAAATGCGGCGACAAGTCTAGGTATTACACAAATTCAGATTTTGTTTACCGACCACCATTGGTGAATCACATTTTCATGGAGCAACTCCACAAAAAACTGATAAGACATAAATGTGGTACACCAAAATGTTCGTATGAATAAGGCCTATTAGCGTCCATACTTAGAAATGCGGCGACTAGTCTAGGTATTCCACAAATTCAGATTTTGTTTACCGACCACCATTGGTGAATCACATTTTCATGGAGCAACTCCACAAAAAACTGATAGGATATAAGTGTGGTATACCAAAATGTTCGTATGAATAAGGTCTATTAGTGTCCATGCTTAGAAATGCGGCGACTAATCTAGGTATTCCACAAATTCAGATTTTGTTTACCGACCACCATTGGTGAATCACATTTTCATGGAGCAACTCCACAAAAAACTGATAGGATATAAGTGTGATACACCAAAATGCTCGTATGGATAAGGACTATTAGTGTCCATACTTAGAAATGCGGCGACTAGTCTAGGTATTCCACAAATTCAGATTTTGTTTACCGACCACCATTGGTGAATCACATTTTCATGGAGCAACTCCACAAAAAACTGATAGGATATAAGTGTGATACACCAAAATGCTCGTATGGATAAGGCCTATTAGTATCCATACTTAGAAATGCGGCGACTAGTCTAGGTATTCCACAAATTCAGATTTTGTTTACCGACCACCATTGGTGAATCACATTTTCATGGAGCAACTCCACAAAAAACTGATAGGATATAAGTGTGGTATACCAAAATGTTCGTATGAATAAGGTCTATTAGTGTCCATGCTTAGAAATGCGGCGACTAGTCTAGGTATTCCACAAATTCAGATTTTGTTTACCGACCACCATTGGTGAATCACATTTTCATGGAGCAACTCCACAAAAAACTGATAGGATATAAGTGTGGTATACCAAAATGTTCGTATGAATAAGGTCTATTAGTGTCCATGCTTAGAAATGCGGCGACTAGTCTAGGTATTCCACAAATTCAGATTTTGTTTACCGACCACCATTGGTGAATCACATTTTCATGGAGCAACTCCACAAAAAACTGATAGGATATAAGTGTGGTATACCAAAATGTTCGTATGAATAAGGTCTATTAGTGTCCATGCTTAGAAATGCGGCGACTAGTCTAGGTATTCCACAAATTCAGATTTTGTTTACCGACCACCATTGGTGAATCACATTTTCATGGAGCAACTCCACAAAAAACTGATAGGATATAAGTGTGGTATACCAAAATGTTCGTATGAATAAGGCCTATTAGCGTCCATACTTAGAAATGCGGCGACTAGTCTGGGTATTCCAGAAATTCAAATTTTGTTTACTGGCCACCAGTGGTGAATCGCATTTTCATGGAGCAACTCCACAAAAAACTGATAGGATATAAGTGTGATACACCAAAATGTTCGTATGGATAAGGCCTATTAGTATTCATACTTAGAAATGCGGCGACTAGTCTAGGTATTCCACAAATTCAGATTTTGTTTACCGACCACCATTGGTGAATCACATTTTCATGGAGCAACTCCACAAAAAACTGATAGTATATAAGTGTGGTATACCAAAATGCTCGTATGGATAAGGCCTATTAGTGTCCATACTTAGAAATGCGGCGACTAGTCTAGGTATTCCACAAATTCAGATTTTGTTTACCGACCACCATTGGTGAATCACATTTTCATGGAGCAACTCCACAAAAAACTGATAGGATATAAGCGTGGTATACCAAAATGTTCGTATGAATAAGGTCTATTAGTGTCCATGCTTAGAAATGCGGAGACTAGTCTAGGTATTCCACAAATTCAGATTTTGTTTACCGACCACCATTGGTGAATCACATTTTCATGGAGCAACTCCACAAAAAACTGATAGTATATAAGTGTGGTATACCAAAATGCTCGCATGGATAAGGCCTATTAGTGTCCATACTTAGAAATGCGGCGACTAGTCTAGGTATTCCACAAATTCAGATTTTGTTTACCGACCACCATTGGTGAATCACATTTTCATGGAGCAACTCCACAAAAAACTGATAGGATATAAGTGTGGTATACCAAAATGTTCGTATGAATAAGGTCTATTAGTGTCCATGCTTAGAAATGCGGAGACTAGTCTAGGTATTCCACAAATTCAGATTTTGTTTACCGACCACCATTGGTGAATCACATTTTCATGGAGCAACTCCACAAAAAACTGATAGTATATAAGTGTGGTATACCAAAATGCTCGTATGGATAAGGCCTATTAGTGTCCATACTTAGAAATGCGGCGACTAGTCTAGGTATTCCACAAATTCAGATTTTGTTTACCGACCACCATTGGTGAATCACATTTTCATGGAGCAACTCCACAAAAAACTGATAGGATATAAGTGTGGTATACCAAAATGCTCGTATGGATAAGGCCTATTAGTGTCCATACTTAGAAATGCGGCGACAAGTCTAGGTATTCCACAAATTCAGATTTTGTTTACCGACCACCATTGGTGAATCACATTTTCATGGAGCAACTCCACAAAAAACTGATAAGACATAAATGTGGTACACCAAAATGTTCGTATGAATAAGGCCTATTAGCGTCCATACTTAGAAATGCGGCGACTAGTCTAGGTATTCCACAAATTCAGATTTTGTTTACCGACCACCATTGGTGAATCACATTTTCATGGAGCAACTCCACAAAAAACTGATAGGATATAAGTGTGATACACCAAAATGCTCGTATGGATAAGGACTATTAGTGTCCATACTTAGAAATGCGGCGACTAGTCTAGGTATTCCACAAATTCAGATTTTGTTTACCGACCACCATTGGTGAATCACATTTTCATGGAGCAACTCCACAAAAAACTGATAGGATATAAGTGTGATACACCAAAATGCTCGTATGGATAAGGCCTATTAGTATCCATACTTAGAAATGCGGCGACTAGTCTAGGTATTCCACAAATTCAGATTTTGTTTACCGACCACCATTGGTGAATCACATTTTCATGGAGCAACTCCACAAAAAACTGATAGGATATAAGTGTGGTATACCAAAATGTTCGTATGAATAAGGTCTATTAGTGTCCATGCTTAGAAATGCGGCGACTAGTCTAGGTATTCCACAAATTCAGATTTTGTTTACCGACCACCATTGGTGAATCACATTTTCATGGAGCAACTCCACAAAAAACTGATAGGATATAAGTGTGGTATACCAAAATGTTCGTATGAATAAGGTCTATTAGTGTCCATGCTTAGAAATGCGGCGACTAGTCTAGGTATTCCACAAATTCAGATTTTGTTTACCGACCACCATTGGTGAATCACATTTTCATGGAGCAACTCCACAAAAAACTGATAGGATATAAGTGTGGTATACCAAAATGTTCGTATGAATAAGGTCTATTAGTGTCCATGCTTAGAAATGCGGCGACTAGTCTAGGTATTCCACAAACTCAGATTTTGTTTACCGACCACCATTGGTGAATCACATTTTCATGGAGCAACTCCACAAAAAACTGATAGTATATAAGTGTGGTATACCAAAATGTTCGTATGAATAAGGCCTATTAGTGTCCATACTTAGAAATGCGGCGACTAGTCTAGGTATTCCACAAATTCAAATTTTGTTTACTGACCACCAGTGGTGAATCGCATTTTCATGGAGCAACTCCACAAAAAACTGATAGGATATAAGTGTGGTATACCAAAATGTTCGTATGAATAAGGTCTATTAGTGTCCATGCTTAGAAATGCGGCGACTAGTCTAGGTATTCCACAAATTCAGATTTTGTTTACCGACCACCATTGGTGAATCACATTTTCATGGAGCAACTCCACAAAAAACTGATAGGATATAAGTGTGGTATACCAAAATGTTCGTATGAATAAGGCCTATTAGTGTCCATACTTAGAAATGCGGCGACTAGTCTAGGTATTCCACAAATTCAAATTTTGTTTACCGACCACCATTGGTGAATCACATTTTCATGGAGCAACTCCACAAAAAACTGATAGGATATAAGTGTGGTATACCAAAATGTTCGTATGAATAAGGTCTATTAGTGTCCATGCTTAGAAATGCGGCGACTAGTCTAGGTATTCCACAAATTCAGATTTTGTTTACCGACCACCATTGGTGAATCACATTTTCATGGAGCAACTCCACAAAAAACTGATAGGATATAAGTGTGGTATACCAAAATGTTCGTATGAATAAGGTCTATTAGTGTCCATGCTTAGAAATGCGGCGACTAGTCTAGGTATTCCACAAACTCAGATTTTGTTTACCGACCACCATTGGTGAATCACATTTTCATGGAGCAACTCCACAAAAAACTGATAGGATATAAGTGTGGTATACCAAAATGTTCGTATGAATAAGGCCTATTAGTGTCCATACTTAGAAATGCGGCGACTAGTCTAGGTATTCCAGAAATTCAAATTTTGTTTACTGACCACCAGTGGTGAATCGCATTTTCATGGAGCAACTCCACAAAAAACTGATAGGATATAAGTGTGGTACACCAAAATGTTCGTATGAATAAGGTCTATTAGTGTCCATGCTTAGAAATGCGGCGACTAGTCTAGGTATTCCACAAATTCAGATTTTGTTTACCGACCACCATTGGTGAATCACATTTTCATGGAGCAACTCCACAAAAAACTGATAGGATATAAGTGTGGTATACCAAAATGTTCGTATGAATAAGGCCTATTAGTGTCCATACTTAGAAATGCGGCGACTAGTCTAGGTATTCCACAAATTCAGATTTTGTTTACCGACCACCATTGGTGAATCACATTTTCATGGAGCAACTCCACAAAAAACTGATAGGATATAAGTGTGGTATACCAAAATGCTCGTATGGATAAGGCCTATTAGCGTCTATACTTAGAAATGCGGCGACTAGTCTAGGTATTCCACAAATTCAGATTTTGTTTACCGACCACCAGTGGTGAATCGCATTTTCATGGAGCAACTCCACAAAAAACTGATAGGATATAAATGTGGTATACCAAAATGCTCGTATGGATATGGCCTATTAGTGTCCATACTTAGAAATGCGGCGACTAGTCTGGGTATTCCAGAAATTCAAATTTTGTTTACTGACCACCAGTGGTGAATCGCATTTTCATGGAGCAACTCCACAAAGAACTGATAGGATATAAGTGTGATACACCAAAATGCTCGTATGGATATGGCCTATTAGTGTCCATACTTAGAAATGCGGCGACTAGTCTGCGTATTCCACAAATTCAGATTTTGTTTACCGACCACCATTGGTGAATCACATTTTCATGGAGCAACTCCACAAAAAACTGATAGGATATAAGTGTGGTATACCAAAATGTTCGTATGAATAAGGCCTATTAGTGTCCATGTTTAGAAATGCGGCGACTAGTCTAGGTATTCCACAAATTCAGATTTTGTTTACCGACCACCATTGGTGAATCACATTTTCATGGAGCAACTCCACAAAAAACTGATAGGATATAAGTGTGATACACCAAAATGCTCGTATGGATAAGGCCTATTAGTGTCCATACTTAGAAATGCGGCGACTAGTCTAGGTATTCCACAAATTCAGATTTTGTTTACCGACCACCATTGGTGAATCACATTTTCATGGAGCAACTCCACAAAAAACTGATAGGATATAAGTGTGGTATACCAAAATGTTCGTATGAATAAGGCCTATTAGTGTCCATGCTTAGAAATGCGGCGACTAGTCTAGGTATTCCACAAATTCAGATTTTGTTTACCGACCACCATTGGTGAATCACATTTTCATGGAGCAACTCCACAAAAAACTGATAGGATATAAGTGTGGTATACCAAAATGTTCGTATGAATAAGGTCTATTAGTGTCCATGCTTAGAAATGCGGCGACTAGTCTAGGTATTCCACAAATTCAAATTTTGTTTACTGACCACCAGTGGTGAATCGCATTTTCATGGAGCAACTCCACAAAAAACTGATAGGATATAAGTGTGGTACACCAAAATGTTCGTATGAATAAGGTCTATTAGTGTCCATGCTTAGAAATGCGGCGACTAGTCTAGGTATTCCACAAATTCAGATTTTGTTTACCGACCACCATTGGTGAATCACATTTTCATGGAGCAACTCCACAAAAAACTGATAGGATATAAGTGTGGTATACCAAAATGTTCGTATGAATAAGGCCTATTAGCGTCCATACTTAGAAATGCGGCGACTAGTCTGGGTATTCCAGAAATTCAAATTTTGTTTACTGGCCACCAGTGGTGAATCGCATTTTCATGGAGCAACTCCACAAAAAACTGATAGGATATAAGTGTGATACACCAAAATGTTCGTATGAATAAGGTCTATTAGTGTCCATGCTTAGAAATGCGGCGACTAGTCTAGGTATTCCACAAATTCAGATTTTGTTTACCGACCACCATTGGTGAATCACATTTTCATGGAGCAACTCCACAAAAAACTGATAGGATATAAGTGTGGTATACCAAAATGTTCGTATGAATAAGGCCTATTAGTGTCCATACTTAGAAATGCGGCGACTAGTCTAGGTATTCCACAAATTCAGATTTTGTTTACCGACCACCATTGGTGAATCACATTTTCATGGAGCAACTCCACAAAAAACTGATAGGATATAAGTGTGGTATACCAAAATGCTCGTATGGATAAGGCCTATTAGTGTCCATACTTAGAAATGCGGCGACAAGTCTAGGTATTCCACAAATTCAGATTTTGTTTACCGACCACCATTGGTGAATCACATTTTCATGGAGCAACTCCACAAAAAACTGATAAGACATAAATGTGGTACACCAAAATGTTCGTATGAATAAGGCCTATTAGCGTCCATACTTAGAAATGCGGCGACTAGTCTAGGTATTCCACAAATTCAGATTTTGTTTACCGACCACCATTGGTGAATCACATTTTCATGGAGCAACTCCACAAAAAACTGATAGGATATAAGTGTGATACACCAAAATGCTCGTATGGATAAGGACTATTAGTGTCCATACTTAGAAATGCGGCGACTAGTCTAGGTATTCCACAAATTCAGATTTTGTTTACCGACCACCATTGGTGAATCACATTTTCATGGAGCAACTCCACAAAAAACTGATAGGATATAAGTGTGATACACCAAAATGCTCGTATGGATAAGGCCTATTAGTATCCATACTTAGAAATGCGGCGACTAGTCTAGGTATTCCACAAATTCAGATTTTGTTTACCGACCACCATTGGTGAATCACATTTTCATGGAGCAACTCCACAAAAAACTGATAGGATATAAGTGTGGTATACCAAAATGTTCGTATGAATAAGGTCTATTAGTGTCCATGCTTAGAAATGCGGCGACTAGTCTAGGTATTCCACAAATTCAGATTTTGTTTACCGACCACCATTGGTGAATCACATTTTCATGGAGCAACTCCACAAAAAACTGATAGGATATAAGTGTGGTATACCAAAATGTTCGTATGAATAAGGTCTATTAGTGTCCATGCTTAGAAATGCGGCGACTAGTCTAGGTATTCCACAAATTCAGATTTTGTTTACCGACCACCATTGGTGAATCACATTTTCATGGAGCAACTCCACAAAAAACTGATAGGATATAAGTGTGGTATACCAAAATGTTCGTATGAATAAGGTCTATTAGTGTCCATGCTTAGAAATGCGGCGACTAGTCTAGGTATTCCACAAACTCAGATTTTGTTTACCGACCACCATTGGTGAATCACATTTTCATGGAGCAACTCCACAAAAAACTGATAGTATATAAGTGTGGTATACCAAAATGTTCGTATGAATAAGGCCTATTAGTGTCCATACTTAGAAATGCGGCGACTAGTCTAGGTATTCCACAAATTCAAATTTTGTTTACTGACCACCAGTGGTGAATCGCATTTTCATGGAGCAACTCCACAAAAAACTGATAGGATATAAGTGTGGTATACCAAAATGTTCGTATGAATAAGGTCTATTAGTGTCCATGCTTAGAAATGCGGCGACTAGTCTAGGTATTCCACAAATTCAGATTTTGTTTACCGACCACCATTGGTGAATCACATTTTCATGGAGCAACTCCACAAAAAACTGATAGGATATAAGTGTGGTATACCAAAATGTTCGTATGAATAAGGCCTATTAGTGTCCATACTTAGAAATGCGGCGACTAGTCTAGGTATTCCACAAATTCAAATTTTGTTTACCGACCACCATTGGTGAATCACATTTTCATGGAGCAACTCCACAAAAAACTGATAGGATATAAGTGTGGTATACCAAAATGTTCGTATGAATAAGGTCTATTAGTGTCCATGCTTAGAAATGCGGCGACTAGTCTAGGTATTCCACAAATTCAGATTTTGTTTACCGACCACCATTGGTGAATCACATTTTCATGGAGCAACTCCACAAAAAACTGATAGGATATAAGTGTGGTATACCAAAATGTTCGTATGAATAAGGTCTATTAGTGTCCATGCTTAGAAATGCGGCGACTAGTCTAGGTATTCCACAAACTCAGATTTTGTTTACCGACCACCATTGGTGAATCACATTTTCATGGAGCAACTCCACAAAAAACTGATAGGATATAAGTGTGGTATACCAAAATGTTCGTATGAATAAGGCCTATTAGTGTCCATACTTAGAAATGCGGCGACTAGTCTAGGTATTCCACAAATTCAAATTTTGTTTACTGACCACCAGTGGTGAATCGCATTTTCATGGAGCAACTCCACAAAAAACTGATAGGATATAAGTGTGGTACACCAAAATGTTCGTATGAATAAGGTCTATTAGTGTCCATGCTTAGAAATGCGGCGACTAGTCTAGGTATTCCACAAATTCAGATTTTGTTTACCGACCACCATTGGTGAATCACATTTTCATGGAGCAACTCCACAAAAAACTGATAGGATATAAGTGTGGTATACCAAAATGTTCGTATGAATAAGGCCTATTAGTGTCCATACTTAGAAATGCGGCGACTAGTCTAGGTATTCCACAAATTCAGATTTTGTTTACCGACCACCATTGGTGAATCACATTTTCATGGAGCAACTCCACAAAAAACTGATAGGATATAAGTGTGGTATACCAAAATGATCGTATGGATAAGGCCTATTAGCGTCTATACTTAGAAATGCGGCGACTAGTCTAGGTATTCCACAAATTCAGATTTTGTTTACCGACCACCAGTGGTGAATCGCATTTTCATGGAGCAACTCCACAAAAAACTGATAGGATATAAATGTGGTATACCAAAATGCTCGTATGGATATGGCCTATTAGTGTCCATACTTAGAAATGCGGCGACTAGTCTGGGTATTCCAGAAATTCAAATTTTGTTTACTGACCACCAGTGGTGAATCGCATTTTCATGGAGCAACTCCACAAAGAACTGATAGGATATAAGTGTGATACACCAAAATGCTCGTATGGATATGGCCTATTAGTGTCCATACTTAGAAATGCGGCGACTAGTCTGCGTATTCCACAAATTCAGATTTTGTTTACCGACCACCATTGGTGAATCACATTTTCATGGAGCAACTCCACAAAAAACTGATAGGATATAAGTGTGGTATACCAAAATGTTCGTATGAATAAGGCCTATTAGTGTCCATGTTTAGAAATGCGGCGACTAGTCTAGGTATTCCACAAATTCAGATTTTGTTTACCGACCACCATTGGTGAATCACATTTTCATGGAGCAACTCCACAAAAAACTGATAGGATATAAGTGTGATACACCAAAATGCTCGTATGGATAAGGCCTATTAGTGTCCATACTTAGAAATGCGGCGACTAGTCTAGGTATTCCACAAATTCAGATTTTGTTTACCGACCACCATTGGTGAATCACATTTTCATGGAGCAACTCCACAAAAAACTGATAGGATATAAGTGTGGTATACCAAAATGTTCGTATGAATAAGGCCTATTAGTGTCCATGCTTAGAAATGCGGCGACTAGTCTAGGTATTCCACAAATTCAGATTTTGTTTACCGACCACCATTGGTGAATCACATTTTCATGGAGCAACTCCACAAAAAACTGATAGGATATAAGTGTGGTATACCAAAATGTTCGTATGAATAAGGTCTATTAGTGTCCATGCTTAGAAATGCGGCGACTAGTCTAGGTATTCCACAAATTCAAATTTTGTTTACTGACCACCAGTGGTGAATCGCATTTTCATGGAGCAACTCCACAAAAAAATGACAGGATATAATTGTGATACACCAAAATGCTCGTATGGATAAGGCCTATTACTGTCCATACTTAGAAATGCGGCGACTAGTCTAGGTATTCCACAAATTCAGATTTTGTTTACCGACCACCATTGGTGAATCACATTTTCATGGAGCAACTCCACAAAAAACTGATAGGATATAAGTGTGGTATACCAAAATGTTCGTATGAATAAGGTCTATTAGTGTCCATGCTTAGAAATGCGGCGACTAGTCTAGTTATTCCACAAATTCAGATTTTGTTTACCGACCACCATTGGTGAATCACATTTTCATGGAGCAACTCCACAAAAAACTGATAGGATATAAGTGTGGTATACCAAAATGTTCGTATGAATAAGGTCTATTAGTGTCCATGCTTAGAAATGCGGCGACTAGTCTAGGTATTCCACAAACTCAGATTTTGTTTACCGACCACCATTGGTGAATCACATTTTCATGGAGCAACTCCACAAAAAACTGATAGGATATAAGTGTGGTATACCAAAATGTTCGTATGAATAAGGCCTATTAGTGTCCATACTTAGAAATGCGGCGACTAGTCTAGGTATTCCACAAATTCAAATTTTGTTTACTGACCACCAGTGGTGAATCGCATTTTCATGGAGCAACTCCACAAAAAACTGATAGGATATAATTGTGATACACCAAAATGCTCGTATGGATAAGGCCTATTAGTGTCCATACTTAGAAATGCGGCGACTAGTCTAGGTGTTCCACAAATTCAGATTTTGTTTACCGACCACCATTGGTGAATCACATTTTCATGGAGCAACTCCACAAAAAACTGATAGTATATAAGTGTGGTATACCAAAATGCTCGTATGGATAAGGCCTATTACTGTCCATACTTAGAAATGCGGCGACTAGTCTAGGTATTCCACAAATTCAGATTTTGTTTACCGACCACCATTGGTGAATCACATTTTCATGGAGCAACTCCATAAAAAACTGATAGGATATAAGTGTGGTATACCAAAATGTTCGTATGAATAAGGTCTATTAGTGTCCATGCTTAGAAATGCGGCGACTAGTCTAGGTATTCCACAAATTCAAATTTTGTTTACTGACCACCAGTGGTGAATCGCATTTTCATGGAGCAACTCCACAAAAAACTGACAGGATATAATTGTGATACACCAAAATGCTCGTATGGATAAGGCCTATTACTGTCCATACTTAGAAATGCGGCGACTAGTCTAGGTATTCCACAAATTCAGATTTTGTTTACCGACCACCATTGGTGAATCACATTTTCATGGAGCAACTCCACAAATAACTGATAGGATATAAGTGTGGTATACCAAAATGTTCGTATGAATAAGGTCTATTAGTGTCCATGCTTAGAAATGCGGCGACTAGTCTAGGTATTCCACAAATTCAGATTTTGTTTACCGACCACCATTGGTGAATCACATTTTCATGGAGCAACTCCACAAAAAACTGATAGGATATAAGTGTGGTATACCAAAATGTTCGTATGAATAAGGTCTATTAGTGTCCATGCTTAGAAATGCGGCGACTAGTCTAGGTATTCCACAAATTCAGATTTTGTTTACCGACCACCATTGGTGAATCACATTTTCATGGAGCAACTCCACAAAAAACTGATAGGATATAAGTGTGGTATACCAAAATGTTCGTATGAATAAGGCCTATTAGTGTCCATACTTAGAAATGCGGCGACTAGTCTAGGTATTCCACAAATTCAGATTTTGATTACCGACCACCATTGGTGAATCACATTTTCATGGAGCAACTCCATAAAAAACTGATAGGATATAAGTGTGGTATACCAAAATGTTCGTATGAATAAGGTCTATTAGTGTCCATGCTTAGAAATGCGGCGACTAGTCTAGGTATTCCACAAATTCAAATTTTGTTTACTGACCACCAGTGGTGAATCGCATTTTCATGGAGCAACTCCACAAAAAACTGACAGGATATAATTGTGATACACCAAAATGCTCGTATGGATAAGGCCTATTACTGTCCATACTTAGAAATGCGGCGACTAGTCTAGGTATTCCACAAATTCAGATTTTGTTTACCGACCACCATTGGTGAATCACATTTTCATGGAGCAACTCCACAAAAAACTGATAGGATATAAGTGTGGTATACCAAAATGTTCGTATGAATAAGGTCTATTAGTGTCCATGCTTAGAAATGCGGCGACTAGTCTAGGTATTCCACAAATTCAGATTTTGTTTACCGACCACCATTGGTGAATCACATTTTCATGGAGCAACTCCACAAAAAACTGATGGGATATAAGTGTGGTATACCAAAATGTTCGTATGAATAAGGTCTATTAGTGTCCATGCTTAGAAATGCGGCGACTAGTCTAGGTATTCCACAAATTCAGATTTTGTTTACCGACCACCATTGGTGAATCACATTTTCATGGAGCAACTCCACAAAAAACTGATAGGATATAAGTGTGGTATACCAAAATGTTCGTATGAATAAGGCCTATTAGTGTCTATACTTAGAAATGCGGCGACTAGTCTAGGTATTCCACAAATTCAGATTTTGTTTACCGACCACCAGTGGTGAATCGCATTTTCATGGAGCAACTCCACAAAAAACTGATAGGATATAAATGTGGTATACCAAAATGCTCGTATGGATATGGCCTATTAGTGTCCATACTTAGAAATGCAGCGACTAGTCTGGGTATTCCAGAAATTCAAATTTTGTTTACTGACCACCAGTGGTGAATCGCATTTTCATGGAGCAACTCCACAAAGAACTGATAGGATATAAGTGTGATACACCAAAATGCTCGTATGGATATGGCCTATTAGTGTCCATACTTAGAAATGCGGCGACTAGTCTGCGTATTCCACAAATTCAGGTTTTGTTTACCGACCACCATTGGTGAATCACATTTTCATGGAGCAACTCCACAAAAAACTGATAGGATATAAGTGTGGTATACCAAAATATTCGTATGAATAAGGCCTATTAGTGTCCATGTTTAGAAATGCGGCGACTAGTCTAGGTATTCCACAAATTCAGATTTTGTTTACCGACCACCATTGGTGAATCACATTTTCATGGAGCAACTCCACAAAAAACTGATAGGATATAAGTGTGATACACCAAAATGCTCGTATGGATAAGGCCTATTAGTGTCCATACTTAGAAATGCGGCGACTAGTCTAGGTATTCCACAAATTCAGATTTTGTTTACCGACCACCATTGGTGAATCACATTTTCATGGAGCAACTCCACAAAAAACTGATAGGATATAAGTGTGGTATACCAAAATGTTCGTATGAATAAGGCCTATTAGTGTCCATGCTTAGAAATGCGGCGACTAGTCTAGGTATTCCACAAATTCAGATTTTGTTTACCGACCACCATTGGTGAATCACATTTTCATGAAGCAACTCCACAAAAAACTGATAGGATATAAGTGTGGTATACCAAAATGTTCGTATGAATAAGGTCTATTAGTGTCCATGCTTAGAAATGCGGCGACTAGTCTAGGTATTCCACAAATTCAAATTTTGTTTACTGACCACCAGTGGTGAATCGCATTTTCATGGAGCAACTCCACAAAAAACTGACAGGATATAATTGTGATACACCAAAATGCTCGTATGGATAAGGCCTATTACTGTCCATACTTAGAAATGCGGCGACTAGTCTAGGTATTCCACAAATTCAGATTTTGTTTACCGACCACCATTGGTGAATCACATTTTCATGGAGCAACTCCACAAAAAACTGATAGGATATAAGTGTGGTATACCAAAATGTTCGTATGAATAAGGTCTATTAGTGTCCATGCTTAGAAATGCGGCGACTAGTCTAGGTATTCCACAAATTCAGATTTTGTTTACCGACCACCATTGGTGAATCACATTTTCATGGAGCAACTCCACAAAAAACTGATAGGATATAAGTGTGGTATACCAAAATGTTCGTATGAATAAGGCCTATTAGTGTCCATACTTAGAAATGCGGCGACTAGTCTAGGTATTCCACAAATTCAGATTTTGTTTACCGACCACCATTGGTGAATCACATTTTCATGGAGCAACTCCACAAAAAACTGATAGGATATAAGTGTGGTATACGAAAATGTTCGTATGAATAAGGCCTATTAATGTCCATGCTTAGAAATGCGGCGACTAGTCTAGGTATTCCACAAATTCAGATTTTGTTTACCGACCACCATTGGTGAGTCACATTTTCATGGAGCAACTCCACAAAAAACTGATAGGATATAAGTGTGGTATACCAAAATGTTCGTATGAATAAGGCCTATTAGTGTCCATACTTAGAAATGCGGCGACTAGTCTAGGTGTTCCACAAATTCAGATTTTGTTTACCGACCACCATTGGTGAATCACATTTTCATGGAGCAACTCCACAAAAAACTGATAGTATATAAGTGTGGTATACCAAAATGCTCGTATGGATAAGGCCTATTACTGTCCATACTTAGAAATGCGGCGACTAGTCTAGGTATTCCACAAATTCAGATTTTGTTTACCGACCACCATTGGTGAATCACATTTTCATGGAGCAACTCCACAAAAAACTGATAGGATATAAGTGTGGTATACCAAAATGTTCGTATGAATAAGGTCTATTAGTGTCCATGCTTAGAAATGCGGCGACTAGTCTAGGTATTCCACAAATTCAGATTTTGTTTACCGACCACCATTGGTGAATCACATTTTCATGGAGCAACTCCACAAAAAACTGATAGGATATAAGTGTGGTATACCAAAATGTTCGTATGAATAAGGCCTATTAGTGACCATACTTAGAAATGCGGCGACTAGTCTAGGTATTCCACAAATTCAAATTTTGTTTACTGACCACCAGTGGTGAATCGCATTTTCATGGAGCAACTCCACAAAAAACTGATAGTGTATAAGTGTGGTATACCAAAATGCTCGTATGGATAAGGCCTATTAGTGTCCATACTTAGAAATGCGGCGACTAGTCTAGGTATTCCACAAATTCAGATTTTGTTTACCGACCACCATTGGTGAATCACATTTTCATGGAGCAACTCCACAAAAAACTGATAGGATATAAGTGTGGTATACCAAAATGTTCGTATGAATAAGGTCTATTAGTGTCCATGCTTAGAAATGCGGCGACTAGTCTAGGTATTCCACAAATTCAAATTTTGTTTACTGACCACCAGTGGTGAATCGCATTTTCATGGAGCAACTCCACAAAAAACTGACAGGATATAATTGTGATACACCAAAATGCTCGTATGGATAAGGCCTATTACTGTCCATACTTAGAAATGCGGCGACTAGTCTAGGTATTCCACAAATTCAGATTTTGTTTACCGACCACCATTGGTGAATCACATTTTCATGGAGCAACTCCACAAAAAACTGATAGGATATAAGTGTGGTATACCAAAATGTTCGTATGAATAAGGTCTATTAGTGTCCATGCTTAGAAATGCGGCGACTAGTCTAGGTATTCCACAAATTCAGATTTTGTTTACCGACCACCATTGGTGAATCACATTTTCATGGAGCAACTCCACAAAAAACTGATAGGATATAAGTGTGGTATACCAAAATGTTCGTATGAATAAGGTCTATTAGTGTCCATGCTTAGAAATGCGGCGACTAGTCTAGGTATTCCACAAATTCAGATTTTGTTTACCGACCACCATTGGTGAATCACATTTTCATGGAGCAACTCCACAAAAAACTGATAGGATATAAGTGTGGTATACCAAAATGTTCGTATGAATAAGGCCTATTAGTGTCTATACTTAGAAATGCGGCGACTAGTCTAGGTATTCCACAAATTCAGATTTTGTTTACCGACCACCAGTGGTGAATCGCATTTTCATGGAGCAACTCCACAAAAAACTGATAGGATATAAATGTGGTATACCAAAATGCTCGTATGGATATGGCCTATTAGTGTCCATACTTAGAAATGCAGCGACTAGTCTGGGTATTCCAGAAATTCAAATTTTGTTTACTGACCACCAGTGGTGAATCGCATTTTCATGGAGCAACTCCACAAAGAACTGATAGGATATAAGTGTGATACACCAAAATGCTCGTATGGATATGGCCTATTAGTGTCCATACTTAGAAATGCGGCGACTAGTCTGCGTATTCCACAAATTCAGGTTTTGTTTACCGACCACCATTGGTGAATCACATTTTCATGGAGCAACTCCACAAAAAACTGATAGGATATAAGTGTGGTATACCAAAATATTCGTATGAATAAGGCCTATTAGTGTCCATGTTTAGAAATGCGGCGACTAGTCTAGGTATTCCACAAATTCAGATTTTGTTTACCGACCACCATTGGTGAATCACATTTTCATGGAGCAACTCCACAAAAAACTGATAGGATATAAGTGTGATACACCAAAATGCTCGTATGGATAAGGCCTATTAGTGTCCATACTTAGAAATGCGGCGACTAGTCTAGGTATTCCACAAATTCAGATTTTGTTTACCGACCACCATTGGTGAATCACATTTTCATGGAGCAACTCCACAAAAAACTGATAGGATATAAGTGTGGTATACCAAAATGTTCGTATGAATAAGGCCTATTAGTGTCCATGCTTAGAAATGCGGCGACTAGTCTAGGTATTCCACAAATTCAGATTTTGTTTACCGACCACCATTGGTGAATCACATTTTCATGAAGCAACTCCACAAAAAACTGATAGGATATAAGTGTGGTATACCAAAATGTTCGTATGAATAAGGTCTATTAGTGTCCATGCTTAGAAATGCGGCGACTAGTCTAGGTATTCCACAAATTCAAATTTTGTTTACTGACCACCAGTGGTGAATCGCATTTTCATGGAGCAACTCCACAAAAAACTGACAGGATATAATTGTGATACACCAAAATGCTCGTATGGATAAGGCCTATTACTGTCCATACTTAGAAATGCGGCGACTAGTCTAGGTATTCCACAAATTCAGATTTTGTTTACCGACCACCATTGGTGAATCACATTTTCATGGAGCAACTCCACAAAAAACTGATAGGATATAAGTGTGGTATACCAAAATGTTCGTATGAATAAGGTCTATTAGTGTCCATGCTTAGAAATGCGGCGACTAGTCTAGGTATTCCACAAATTCAGATTTTGTTTACCGACCACCATTGGTGAATCACATTTTCATGGAGCAACTCCACAAAAAACTGATAGGATATAAGTGTGGTATACCAAAATGTTCGTATGAATAAGGCCTATTAGTGTCCATACTTAGAAATGCGGCGGCTAGTCTAGGTATTCCACAAATTCAGATTTTGTTTACCGACCACCATTGGTGAATCACATTTTCATGGAGCAACTCCACAAAAAAACTGATAGGATATAAGTGTGGTATACGAAAATGTTCGTATGAATAAGGCCTATTAATGTCCATGCTTAGAAATGCGGCGACTAGTCTAGGTATTCCACAAATTCAGATTTTGTTTACCGACCACCATTGGTGAGTCACATTTTCATGGAGCAACTCCACAAAAAACTGATAGGATATAAGTGTGGTATACCAAAATGTTCGTATGAACAAGGCCTATTAGTGTCCATACTTAGAAATGCGGCGACTAGTCTAGGTGTTCCACAAATTCAGATTTTGTTTACCGACCACCATTGGTGAATCACATTTTCATGGAGCAACTCCACAAAAAACTGATAGTATATAAGTGTGGTATACCAAAATGCTCGTATGGATAAGGCCTATTACTGTCCATACTTAGAAATGCGGCGACTAGTCTAGGTATTCCACAAATTCAGATTTTGTTTACCGACCACCATTGGTGAATCACATTTTCATGGAGCAACTCCACAAAAAACTGATAGGATATAAGTGTGGTATACCAAAATGTTCGTATGAATAAGGTCTATTAGTGTCCATGCTTAGAAATGCGGCGACTAGTCTAGGTATTCCACAAATTCAGATTTTGTTTACCGACCACCATTGGTGAATCACATTTTCATGGAGCAACTCCACAAAAAACTGATAGGATATAAGTGTGGTATACCAAAATGTTCGTATGAATAAGGCCTATTAGTGACCATACTTAGAAATGCGGCGACTAGTCTAGGTATTCCACAAATTCAAATTTTGTTTACTGACCACCAGTGGTGAATCGCATTTTCATGGAGCAACTCCACAAAAAACTGATAGTGTATAAGTGTGGTATACCAAAATGCTCGTATGGATAAGGCCTATTAGTGTCCATACTTAGAAATGCGGCGACTAGTCTAGGTATTCCACAAATTCAGATTTTGTTTACCGACCACCATTGGTGAATCACATTTTCATGGAGCAACTCCACAAAAAACTGATAGGATATAAGTGTGGTATACCAAAATGTTCGTATGAATAAGGTCTATTAGTGTCCATGCTTAGAAATGCGGCGACTAGTCTAGGTATTCCACAAATTCAAATTTTGTTTACTGACCACCAGTGGTGAATCGCATTTTCATGGAGCAACTCCACAAAAAACTGACAGGATATAATTGTGATACACCAAAATGCTCGTATGGATAAGGCCTATTACTGTCCATACTTAGAAATGCGGCGACTAGTCTAGGTATTCCACAAATTCAGATTTTGTTTACCGACCACCATTGGTGAATCACATTTTCATGGAGCAACTCCACAAAAAACTGATAGGATATAAGTGTGGTATACCAAAATGTTCGTATGAATAAGGTCTATTAGTGTCCATGCTTAGAAATGCGGCGACTAGTCTAGGTATTCCACAAATTCAGATTTTGTTTACCGACCACCATTGGTGAATCACATTTTCATGGAGCAACTCCACAAAAAACTGATAGGATATAAGTGTGGTATACCAAAATGTTCGTATGAATAAGGCCTATTAGTGTCCATACTTAGAAATGCGGCGACTAGTCTAGGTATTCCACAAATTCAAATTTTGTTTACCGACCACCATTGGTGAATCACATTTTCATGGAGCAACTCCACAAAAAACTGATAGGATATAAGTGTGGTATACCAAAATGTTCGTATGAATAAGGTCTATTAGTGTCCATGCTTAGAAATGCGGCGACTAGTCTAGGTATTCCACAAATTCAGATTTTGTTTACCGACCACCATTGGTGAATCACATTTTCATGGAGCAACTCCACAAAAAACTGATAGGATATAAGTGTGGTATACCAAAATGTTCGTATGAATAAGGCCTATTAGTGTCCATACTTAGAAATGCGGCGACTAGTCTAGGTATTCCACAAATTCAAATTTTGTTTACTGACCACCAGTGGTGAATCGCATTTTCATGGAGCAACTCCACAAAAAACTGATAGGATATAATTGTGATACACCAAAATGCTCGTATGGATAAGGCCTATTAGTGTCCATACTTAGAAATGCGGCGACTAGTCTAGGTGTTCCACAAATTCAGATTTTGTTTACCGACCACCATTGGTGAATCACATTTTCATGGAGCAACTCCACAAAAAACTGATAGTATATAAGTGTGGTATACCAAAATGCTCGTATGGATAAGGCCTATTAGTGTCCATACTTAGAAATGCGGCGACTAGTCTAGGTATTCCACAAACTCAGATTTTGTTTACCGACCACCATTGGTGAATCACATTTTCATGGAGCAACTCCACAAAAAACTGATAGGATATAAGTGTGGTATACCAAAATGTTCGTATGAATAAGGTCTATTAGTGTCCATGCTTAGAAATGCGGCGACTAGTCTAGGTATTCCACAAATTCAGATTTTGTTTACCGACCACCATTGGTGAATCACATTTTCATGGAGCAACTCCACAAAAAACTGATAGGATATAAGTGTGGTATACCAAAATGTTCGTATGAATAAGGTCTATTAGTGTCCATGCTTAGAAATGCGGCGACTAGTCTAGGTATTCCACAAATTCAGATTTTGTTTACCGACCACCATTGGTGAATCACATTTTCATGGAGCAACTCCACAAAAAACTGATAGGATATAAGTGTGGTATACCAAAATGTTCGTATGAATAAGGTCTATTAGTGTCCATGCTTAGAAATGCGGCGACTAGTCTAGGTATTCCACAAATTCAGATTTTGTTTACCGACCAGCATTGGTGAATCACATTTTCATGGAGCAACTCCACAAAAAACTGATAGGATATAAGTGTGGTATACCAAAACGTTCGTATGAATAAGGCCTATTAGTGTCCATACTTAGAAATGCGGCGACTAGTCTAGGTATTCCCCAAATTCAAATTTTGTTTACTGACCACCAGTGGTGAATCGCATTTTCATGGAGCAACTCCACAAAAAACTGATAGGATATAATTGTGATACACCAAAATGCTCGTATGGATAAGGCCTATTAGTGTCCATACTTAGAAATGCGGCGACTAGTCTAGGTGTTCCACAAATTCAGATTTTGTTTACCGACCACCATTGGTGAATCACATTTTCATGGAGCAACTCCACAAAAAACTGATAAGATATAAGTGTGGTATACCAAAATGTTCGTATGAATAAGGCCTATTAGTGTCCATACTTAGAAATGCGGCGACTAGTCTAGGTATTCCACAAATTCAGATTTTGTTTACCGACCACCATTGGTGAATCACATTTTCATGGAGCAACTCCACAAAAAACTGATAAGATATAAGTGTGGTATACCAAAATGTTCGTATGAATAAGGCCTATTAGTGTCCATACTTAGAAATGCGGCGACTAGTCTAGGTATTCCACAAATTCAGATTTTGTTTACCGACCACCATTGGTGAATCACATTTTCATGGAGCAACTCCACAAAAAACTGATAGTATATAAGTGTGGTATACCAAAATGCTCGTATGGATAAGGCCTATTACTGTCCATACTTAGAAATGCGGCGACTAGTCTAGGTATTCCACAAATTCAGATTTTGTTTACCGACCACCATTGGTGAATCACATTTTCATGGAGCAACTCCACAAAAAACTGATAGGATATAAGTGTGGTATACCAAAATGTTCGTATGAATAAGGTCTATTAGTGTCCATGCTTAGAAATGCGGCGACTAGTCTAGGTATTCCACAAATTCAGATTTTGTTTACCGACCACCATTGGTGAATCACATTTTCATGGAGCAACTCCACAAAAAACTGATAAGATATAAGTGTGGTATACCAAAATGTTCGTATGAATAAGGCCTATTAGTGTCCATACTTAGAAATGCGGCGACTAGTCTAGGTATTCCACAAATTCAGATTTTGTTTACCGACCACCATTGGTGAATCACATTTTCATGGAGCAACTCCACAAAAAACTGATAGGATATAAGTGTGGTATACGAAAATGTTCGTATGAATAAGGCCTATTAATGTCCATGCTTAGAAATGCGGCGACTAGTCTAGGTATTCCACAAATTCAGATTTTGTTTACCGACCACCATTGGTGAATCACATTTTCATGGAGCAACTCCACAAAAAACTGATAGGATATAAATGTGGTATACCAAAATGTTCGTATGAATAAGGTCTATTATTGTCCATGCTTAGAAATGCGGCGACTAGTCTAGGTATTCCACAAATTCAGATTTTGTTTACCGACCACCATTGGTGAATCACATTTTCATGGAGCAACTCCACAAAAAACTGATAGGATATAAGTGTGGTATACCAAAATGCTCGTATGGATAAGGCCTATTAGTGTCCATACTTAGAAATGCGGCGACTAGTCTAGGTATTCCATAAATTCAGATTTTGTTTACCGACCACCATTGGTGAATCACATTTTCATGGAGCAACTCCACAAAAAACTGATAGGATATAAGTGTGGTATACCAAAATGCTCGTATGGATAAGGCCTATTAGCGTCCATACTTAGAAATGCGGCGACTAGTCTAGGTATTCCACAAATTCAGATTTTGTTTACCGACCACCAGTGGTGAATCGCATTTTCATGGAGCAACTCCACAAAAAACTGATAGGATATAAATGTGGTATACCAAAATGCTCGTATGGATATGGCCTATTAGTGTCCATACTTAGAAATGCGGCGACTAGTCTAGGTATTCCACAAATTCAGATTTTGTTTACCGACCACCATTGGTGAATCACATTTTCATGGAGCAACTCCACAAAAAACTGATAGGATATAAGTGTGGTATACCAAAATGTTCGTATGAATAAGGCCTATTAGTGTCCATACTTAGAAATGCAGCGACTAGCCTAGGTATTCCACAAATTCAGATTTTGTTTACCGACCACCATTGGTGAATCACATTTTCATGGAGCAACTCCACAAAAAACTGATAGGATATAAGTGTGGTATACCAAAATGTTCGTATGAATAAGGCCTATTAGTGTCCATGCTTAGAAATGCGGCGACTAGTCTAGGTATTCCACAAATTCAGATTTTGTTTACCGACCACCATTGGTGAATCACATTTTCATGGAGCAACTCCACAAAAAACTGATAGGATATAAGTGTGGTATACCAAAATGTTCGTATGAATAAGGTCTATTAGTGTCCATGCTTAGAAATGCGGCGACTAGTCTAGGTATTCCACAAATTCAAATTTTGTTTACTGACCACCAGCGGTGAATCGCATTTTCATGGAGCAACTCCACAAAAAACTGACAGGATATAATTGTGATACACCAAAATGCTCGTATGGATAAGGCCTATTACTGTCCATACTTAGAAATGCGGCGACTAGTCTAGGTATTCCACAAATTCAGATTTTGTTTACCGACCACCATTGGTGAATCACATTTTCATGGAGCAACTCCACAAAAAACTGATAGGATATAAGTGTGGTATACCAAAATGTTCGTATGAATAAGGCCTATTAGTGTCCATACTTAGAAATGCGGCGACTAGTCTAGGTATTCCACAAATTCAGATTTTGTTTACCGACCACCATTGGTGAATCACATTTTCATGGAGCAACTCCACAAAAAACTGATAGGATATAAGTGTGGTATACGAAAATGTTCGTATGAATAAGGCCTATTAATATCCATGCTTAGAAATGCGGCGACTAGTCTAGGTATTCCACAAATTCAGATTTTGTTTACCGACCACCATTGGTGAGTCACATTTTCATGGAGCAACTCCACAAAAAACTGATAGGATATAAGTGTGGTATACCAAAATGTTCGTATGAATAAGGCCTATTAGTGCCCATACTTAGAAATGCGGCGACTAGTCTAGGTATTCCACAAATTCAAATTTTGTTTACTGACCACCAGTGGTGAATCGCATTTTCATGGAGCAACTCCACAAAAAACTGACAGGATATAATTGTGATACACCAAAATGCTCGTATGGATAAGGCCTATTACTGTCCATACTTAGAAATGCGGCGACTAGTCTAGGTATTCCACAAATTCAGATTTTGTTTACCGACCACCATTGGTGAATCACATTTTCATGGAGCAACTCCACAAAAAACTGATAGGATATAAGTGTGGTATACCAAAATGTTCGTATGAATAAGGTCTATTAGTGTCCATGCTTAGAAATGCGGCGACTAGTCTAGGTATTCCACAAATTCAGATTTTGTTTACCGACCACCATTGGTGAATCACATTTTCATGGAGCAACTCCACAAAAAACTGATAGGATATAAGTGTGGTATACCAAAATGTTCGTATGAATAAGGCCTATTAGTGTCCATACTTAGAAATGCGGCGACTAGTCTAGGTATTCCACAAATTCAAATTTTGTTTACTGACCACCAGTGGTGAATCGCATTTTCATGGAGCAACTCCACAAAAAACTGATAGTGTATAAGTGTGGTATACCAAAATGCTCGTATGGATAAGGCCTATTAGTGTCCATACTTAGAAATGCGGCGACTAGTCTAGGTATTCCACAAATTCAGATTTTGTTTACCGACCACCATTGGTGAATCACATTTTCATGGAGCAACTCCACAAAAAACTGATAGGATATAAGTGTGGCATACCAAAATGTTCGTATGAATAAGGCCTATTAGAGTCCGTACTTAGAAATGCGGCGACTAGTCTAGGTATTCCACAAATTCAAATTTTGTTTACTGACCACCAGTGGTGAATCGCATTTTCATGGAGCAACTCCACAAAAAACTGATAGGATATAAGTGTGATACACCAAAATGCTCGTATGGATAAGGCCTATTAGTGTCCATACTTAGAAATGCGGCGACTAGTCTAGGTATTCCACAAATTCAGATTTTGTTTACCGACCACCATTGGTGAATCACATTTTCATGGAGCAACTCCACAAAAAACTGATAGGATATAAGTGTGGTATACCAAAATGTTCGTATGAATAAGGTCTATTAGTGTCCATGCTTAGAAATGCGGCGACTAGTCTAGGTATTCCACAAATTCAGATTTTGTTTACCGACCACCATTGGTGAATCACATTTTCATGGAGCAACTCCACAAAAAACTGATAGTATATAAGTGTGGTATACCAAAATGCTCGTATGGATAAGGCCTATTAGTGTCCATACTTAGAAATGCGGTGACTAGTCTAGGTATTCCACAAATTCAGATTTTGTTTACCGACCACCATTGGTGAATCACATTTTCATGGAGCAACTCCACAAAAAACTGATAGGATATAAGTGTGGTATACCAAAATTCTCGCATGGATAAGGCCTATTAGTGTCCATACTTAGAAATGCGGCGACAAGTCTAGGTATTCCACAAATTCAGATTTTGTTTACCGACCACCATTGGTGAATCACATTTTCATGGAGCAACTCCACAAAAAACTGATAGTATATAAGTGTGGTATACCAAAATGCTCGTATGGATAAGGCCTATTAGTGTCCATACTTAGAAATGCGGCGACTAGTCTAGGTATTCCACAAATTCAGATTTTGTTTACCGACCACCATTGGTGAATCACATTTTCATGGAGCAACTCCACAAAAAACTGATAGGATATAAGTGTGGTATACCAAAATGTTCGTATGAATAAGGCCTATTAGTGTCCATGCTTAGAAATGCGGCGACTAGTCTAGGTATTCCACAAATTCAAATTTTGTTTACTGACCACCAGTGGTGAATCGCATTTTCATGGAGCAACTCCACAAAAAACTGATAGTGTATAAGTGTGGTATACCAAAATGCTCGTATGGATAAGGCCTATTAGTGTCCATACTTAGAAATGCGGCGACTAGTCTACGTATTCCACAAATTCAGATTTTGTTTACCGACCACCATTGGTGAATCACATTTTCATGGAGCAACTCCACAAAAAACTGATAGGATATAAGTGTGGCATACCAAAATGTTCGTATGAATAAGGCCTATTAGAGTCCATACTTAGAAATGCGGCGACTAGTCTAGGTATTCCACAAATTCAAATTTTGTTTACTGACCACCAGTGGTGAATCGCATTTTCATGGAGCAACTCCACAAAAAACTGATAGGATATAAGTGTGATACACCAAAATGCTCGTATGGATAAGGCCTATTAGTGTCCATACTTAGAAATGCGGCGACTAGTCTAGGTATTCCACAAATTCAGATTTTGTTTACCGACCACCATTGGTGAATCACATTTTCATGGAGCAACTCCACAAAAAACTGATAGGATATAAGTGTGGTATACCAAAATGTTCGTATGAATAAGGCCTATTAGTGTCCATGCTTAGAAATGCGGCGACTAGTCTAGGTATTCCACAAATTCAGATTTTGTTTACCGACCACCATTGGTGAATCACATTTTCATGGAGCAACTCCACAAAAAACTGAGAGGATATAAGTGTGGTATACCAAAATGTTCGTATGAATAAGGTCTATTAGTGTCCATGCTTAGAAATGCGGCGACTAGTCTAGGTATTCCACAAATTCAAATTTTGTTTACTGACCACCAGCGGTGAATCGCATTTTCATGGAGCAACTCCACAAAAAACTGACAGGATATAATTGTGATACACCAAAATGCTCGTATGGATAAGGCCTATTACTGTCCATACTTAGAAATGCGGCGACTAGTCTAGGTATTCCACAAATTCAGATTTTGTTTACCGACCACCATTGGTGAATCACATTTTCATGGAGCAACTCCACAAAAAACTGATAGGATATAAGTGTGGTATACCAAAATGTTCGTATGAATAAGGCCTATTAGTGTCCATACTTAGAAATGCGGCGACTAGTCTAGGTATTCCACAAATTCAGATTTTGTTTACCGACCACCATTGGTGAATCACATTTTCATGGAGCAACTCCACAAAAAACTGATAGGATATAAGTGTGGTATACCAAAATGTTCGTATGAATAAGGCCTATTAGTGTCCATACTTAGAAATGCGGCGACTAGTCTAGGTATTCCACAAATTCAAATTTTGTTTACTGACCACCAGTGGTGAATCGCATTTTCATGGAGCAACTCCACAAAAAACTGATAGTGTATAAGTGTGGTATACCAAAATGCTCGTATGGATAAGGCCTATTAGTGTCCATACTTAGAAATGCGGCGACTAGTCTAGGTATTCCACAAATTCAGATTTTGTTTACCGACCACCATTGGTGAATCACATTTTCATGGAGCAACTCCACAAAAAACTGATAGGATATAAGTGTGGCATACCAAAATGTTCGTATGAATAAGGCCTATTAGAGTCCATACTTAGAAATGCGGCGACTAGTCTAGGTATTCCACAAATTCAAATTTTGTTTACTGACCACCAGTGGTGAATCGCATTTTCATGGAGCAACTCCACAAAAAACTGATAGGATATAAGTGTGATACACCAAAATGCTCGTATGGATAAGGCCTATTAGTGTCCATACTTAGAAATGTGGCGACTAGTCTAGGTATTCCACAAATTCAGATTTTGTTTACCGACCACCATTGGTGAATCACATTTTCATGGAGCAACTCCACAAAAAACTGATAGGATATAAGTGTGGTATACCAAAATGTTCGTATGAATAAGGTCTATTAGTGTCCATGCTTAGAAATGCGGCGACTAGTCTAGGTATTCCACAAATTCAGATTTTGTTTACCGACCACCATTGGTGAATCACATTTTCATGGAGCAACTCCACAAAAAACTGATAGTATATAAGTGTGGTATACCAAAATGCTCGTATGGATAAGGCCTATTAGTGTCCATACTTAGAAATGCGGCGACTAGTCTAGGTATTCCACAAATTCAGATTTTGTTTACCGACCACCATTGGTGAATCACATTTTCATGGAGCAACTCCACAAAAAACTGATAGGATATAAGTGTGGTATACCAAAATGCTCGTATGGATAAGGCCTATTAGTGTCCATACTTAGAAATGCGGCGACAAGTCTAGGTATTCCACAAATTCAGATTTTGTTTACCGACCACCATTGGTGAATCACATTTTCATGGAGCAACTCCACAAAAAACTGATAGTATATAAGTGTGGTATACCAAAATGCTCGTATGGATAAGGCCTATTAGTGTCCATACTTAGAAATGCGGCGACTAGTCTAGGTATTCCACAAATTCAGATTTTGTTTACCGACCACCATTGGTGAATCACATTTTCATGGAGCAACTCCACAAAAAACTGATAGGATATAAGTGTGGTATACCAAAATGTTCGTATGAATAAGGCCTATTAGTGTCCATGCTTAGAAATGCGGCGACTAGTCTAGGTATTCCACAAATTCAGATTTTGTTTACCGACCACCATTGGTGAATCACATTTTCATGGAGCAACTCCACAAAAAACTGATAGGATATAAATGTGGTACACCAAAATGTTCGTATGGATAAGGCCTATTAGTGTCCATACTTAGAAATGCGGCGACTAGTCTAGGTATTCCACAAATTCAGATTTTGTTTACCGACCACCATTGGTGAATCACATTTTCATGGAGCAACTCCACAAAAAACTGATAGGATATAAATGTGGTACACCAAAATGTTCGTATGGATAAGGCCTATTAGTGTCCATACTTAGAAATGCGGCGACTAGTCTAGGTATTCCACAAATTCAGATTTTGTTTACCGACCACCATTGGTGAATCACATTTTCATGGAGCAACTCCACAAAAAACTGATAGGATATAAGTGTGGTATACCAAAATGCTCGTATGGATAAGGCCTATTAGTGTCCATACTTAGAAATGCGGCGACAAGTCTAGGTATTCCACAAATTCAGATTTTGTTTACCGACCACCATTGGTGAATCACATTTTCATGGAGCAACTCCACAAAAAACTGATAAGACATAAATGTGGTACACCAAAATGTTCGTATGAATAAGGCCTATTAGCTTCCATACTTAGAAATGCGGCGACTAGTCTAGGTATTCCACAAATTCAGATTTTGTTTACCGACCACCATTGGTGAATCACATTTTCATGGAGCAACTCCACAAAAAACTGATAGGATATAAGTGTGGTATACCAAAATGTTCGTATGAATAAGGCCTATTAGTGTCCATGCTTAGAAATGCGGCGACTAGTCTAGGTATTCCACAAATTCAGATTTTGTTTACCGACCACCATTGGTGAATCACATTTTCATGGAGCAACTCCACAAAAAACTGATAGGATATAAGTGTGATACACCAAAATGTTCGTATGGATAAGGCCTATTAGTATCCATACTTAGAAATGCGGCGACTAGTCTAGGTATTCCACAAATTCAGATTTTGTTTACCGACCACCATTGGTGAATCACATTTTCATGAAGCAACTCCACAAAAAACTGATAGGATATAAGTGTGGTATACCAAAATGTTCGTATGAATAAGGCCTATTAGTGTCCATGTTTAGAAATGCGGCGACTAGTCTAGGTATTCCAGAAATTCAAATTTTGTTTACTGACCACCATTGGTGAATCACATTTTCTTGGAGCAACTCCACAAAAAACTGATAGGATATAAGTGTGGTATACCAAAATGCTCGTATGGATAAGGCCTATTAGTGTCCATACTTAGAAATGCGGCGACTAGTCTAGGTATTCCAGAAATTCAAATTTTGTTTACTGACCACCATTGGTGAATCACATTTTCATGGAGCAACTCCACAAAAAATTGATAGGATATAAGTGTAGTATACCAAAATGTTCGTATGAATAAGGCCTATTAGTGTCCATACTTAGAAATGCGGCGACTAGTCTAGGTATTCCAGAAATTCAAATTTTGTTTACTGACCACCAGTGGTGAATCGCATTTTCATGGAGCAACTCCACAAAAAACCGATAGGATATAAGTGTGATACACCAAAATGCTCGTATGGATAAGGCCTATTAGTAGCCATACTTAGAAATGCGGCGACTAGTCTGGGTATTCCAGAAATTCAAATTTTGTTTACTGACCACCAGTGGTGAATCGCATTTTCATGGAGCAACTCCACAAAGAACTGATAGGATATAAGTGTGATACACCAAAATGTTCGTATGAATAAGGTCTATTAGTGTCCATGCTTAGAAATGCGGCGACTAGTCTAGGTATTCCACAAATTCAGATTTTGTTTACCGACCACCATTGGTGAATCACATTTTCATGGAGCAACTCCACAAAAAACTGATAGGATATAAATGTGGTATACCAAAATGTTCGTATGAATAAGGTCTATTATTGTCCATGCTTAGAAATGCGGCGACTAGTCTAGGTATTCCACAAATTCAGATTTTGTTTACCGACCACCATTGGTGAATCACATTTTCATGGAGCAACTCCACAAAAAACTGATAGGATATAAGTGTGGTATACCAAAATGCTCGTATGGATAAGGCCTATTAGTGTCCATACTTAGAAATGCGGCGACTAGTCTAGGTATTCCATAAATTCAGATTTTGTTTACCGACCACCATTGGTGAATCACATTTTCATGGAGCAACTCCACAAAAAACTGATAGGATATAAGTGTGGTATACCAAAATGTTCGTATGAATAAGGCCTATTAGCGTCCATACTTAGAAATGCGGCGACTAGTCTGGGTATTCCAGAAATTCAAATTTTGTTTACTGGCCACCAGTGGTGAATCGCATTTTCATGGAGGAACTCCACAAAAAACTGATAGGATATAAGTGTGATACACCAAAATGCTCGTATGGATATGGCCTATTAGTGTCCATACTTAGAAATGCGGCGACTAGTCTAGGTATTCCACAAATTCAGAGTTTGTTTACCGACCACCATTGGTGAATCACATTTTCATGGAGCAACTCCACAAAAAACTGATAGGATATAAGTGTGATACACCAAAATGCTCGTATGGATAAGGCCTATTAGTGTCCATACTTAGAAATGCGGCGACTAGTCTAGGTATTCCACAAACTCAGATTTTGTTTACCGACCACCATTGGTGAATCACATTTTCATGGAGCAACTACACAAAAAACTGATAGGATATAAGTGTGGTATACCAAAATGTTCGTATAAATAAGGCCTATTAGCGTCCATACTTAGCAATGCGGCGACTAGTCTGGGTATTCCAGAAATTCAAATTTTGTTTACTGGCCACCAGTGGTGAATCGCATTTTCATGGAGGAACTCCACAAAAAACTGATAGGATATAAGTGTGATACACCAAAATGCTCGTATGGATAAGGCCTATTAGTGTCCATACTTAGGAATGCGGCGACTAGTCTAGGTATTCCACAAATTCAGATTTTGTTTACCGACCACCATTGGTGAATCACATTTTCATGGAGCAACTCCACAAAAAACTGATAGGATATAAATGTGGTATACCAAAATGCTCGTATGGATATGGCCTATTAGTGTCCATACTTAGAAATGCGGCGACTAGTCTAGGTATTCCACAAATTCAAATTTTGTTTACTGACCACCATTGGTGAATCACATTTTCATGGAGCAACTCCACAAAAAACTGATAGGATATAAGTGTGGTATACCAAAATGTTCGTATGAATAAGGCCTATTAGTGTCCATGCTTAGAAATGCGGCGACTAGTCTAGGTATTCCACAAATTCAGATTTTGTTTACCGACCACCATTGGTGAATCACATTTTCATGGAGCAACTCCACAAAAAACTGATAGGATATAAGTGTGATACACCAAAATGCTCGTATGGATATGGCCTATTAGTGTCCATACTTAGAAATGCGGCGACTAGTCTAGGTATTCCACAAATTCAAATTTTGTTTACTGACCACCAGTGGTGAATTGTATTTTCATGGAGCAACTCCACAAAAAACTGATAGGATATAAATGTGGTATACCAAAATGCTCGTATGGATATGGCCTATTAGTGTCCATACTTAGAAATGCGGCGACTAGTCTAGGTATTCCACAAATTCAGATTTTGTTTACCGACCACCATTGGTGAATCACATTTTCATGGAGCAACTCCACAAAAAACTGATAGGATATAAGTGTGGTATACCAAAATGTTCGTATGAATAAGGCCTATTAGTGTCCATGCTTAGAAATGCGGCGACTAGTCTAGGTATTCCACAAATTCAGATTTTGTTTACCGACCACCATTGGTGAATCACATTTTCATGGAGCAACTCCACAAAAAACTGATAGGATATAAATGTGGTACACCAAAATGTTCGTATGGATAAGGCCTATTAGTGTCCATACTTAGAAATGCGGCGACTAGTCTAGGTATTCCACAAATTCAGATTTTGTTTACCGACCACCATTGGTGAATCACATTTTCATGGAGCAACTCCACAAAAAACTGATAGGATATAAGTGTGGTATACCAAAATGTTCGTATGAATAAGGCCTATTAGTGTCCATGCTTAGAAATGCGGCGACTAGTCTAGGTATTCCACAAATTCAGATTTTGTTTACCGACCACCATTGGTGAATCACATTTTCATGGAGCAACTCCACAAAAAACTGATAGGATATAAGTGTGATACACCAAAATGCTCGTATGGATATGGCCTATTAGTGTCCATACTTAGAAATGCGGCGACTAGTCTAGGTATTCCACAAATTCAGAGTTTGTTTACCGACCACCATTGGTGAATCACATTTTCATGGAGCAACTCCACAAAAAACTGATAGGATATAAGTGTGATACACCAAAATGCTCGTATGGATAAGGCCTATTAGTGTCCATACTTAGGAATGCGGCGACTAGTCTAGGTATTCCACAAATTCAGATTTTGTTTACCGACCACCATTGGTGAATCACATTTTCATGGAGCAACTCCACAAAAAACTGATAGGATATAAATGTGGTATACCAAAATGCTCGTATGGATATGGCCTATTAGTGTCCATACTTAGAAATGCGGCGACTAGTCTAGGTATTCCACAAATTCAAATTTTGTTTACTGACCACCATTGGTGAATCACATTTTCTTGGAGCAACTCCACAAAAAACTGATAGGATATAAGTGTGGTATACGAAAATGTTCGTATGAATAAGGCCTATTAGTATCCATACTTAGAAATGCGGCGACTAGTCTAGGTATTCCACAAATTCAGATTTTGTTTACCGACCACCATTGGTGAATCACATTTTCATGGAGCAACTCCACAAAAAACTGATAGGATATAAGTGTGGTATACCAAAATGTTCGTATGAATAAGGCCTATTAGTGTCCATACCTAGAAATGCGGCGACTAGTCTGGGTATTCCAGAAATTCAAATTTTGTTTACTGACCACCAGTGGTGAATCGCATTTTCATGGAGCAACTCCACAAAGAACTGATAGGATATAAGTGTGATACACCAAAATGCTCGTATGGATATGGCCTATTAGTGTCCATACTTAGAAATGCGGCGACTAGTCTACGTATTCCACAAATTCAGATTTTGTTTACCGACCACCATTGGTGAATCACATTTTCATGGAGCAACTCCACAAAAAACTGATAGGATATAAGTGTGGTATACCAAAATGTTCGTATGAATAAGGCCTATTAGTGTCCATGTTTAGAAATGCGGCGACTAGTCTAGGTATTCCACAAATTCAGATTTTGTTTACCGACCACCATTGGTGAATCACATTTTCATGGAGCAACTCCACAAAAAACTGATAGGATATAAGTGTGATACACCAAAATGCTCGTATGGATAAGGCCTATTAGTGTCCATACTTAGAAATGCGGCGACTAGTCTAGGTATTCCACAAATTCAGATTTTGTTTACCGACCACCATTGGTGAATCACATTTTCATGGAGCAACTCCACAAAAAACTGATAGGATATAAGTGTGGTATACCAAAATGTTCGTATGAATAAGGCCTATTAGTGTCCATGCTTAGAAATGCGGCGACTAGTCTAGGTATTCCACAAATTCAGATTTTGTTTACCGACCACCATTGGTGAATCACATTTTCATGGAGCAACTCCACAAAAAACTGATAGGATATAAGTGTGATACACCAAAATGCTCGTATGGATATGGCCTATTAGTGTCCATACTTAGAAATGCGGCGACTAGTCTAGGTATTCCACAAATTCAAATTTTGTTTACTGACCACCAGTGGTGAATTGTATTTTCATGGAGCAACTCCACAAAAAACTGATAGGATATAAGTGTGATACACCAAAATGTTCGTATGGATAAGGCCTATTAGTATCCATACTTAGAAATGCGGCGACTAGTCTAGGTATTCCACAAATTCAGATTTTGTTTACCGACCACCATTGGTGAATCACATTTTCATGGAGCAACTCCACAAAAAACTGATAGGATATAAGTGTGGTATACCAAAATGTTCGTATGAATAAGGTCTATTAGCGTCCATGCTTAGAAATGCGGCGACTAGTCTAGGTATTCCACAAATTCAGATTTTGTTTACCGACCACCATTGGTGAATCACATTTTCATGGAGCAACTCCACAAAAAACTGATAGTATATAAGTGTGGTATACCAAAATGCTCGTATGGATAAGGCCTATTAGTGTCCATACTTAGAAATGCGGCGGCTAGTCTAGGTATTCCACAAATTCAGATTTTGTTTACCGACCACCATTGGTGAATCACATTTTCATGGAGCAACTCTACAAAAAACTGATAGGATATAAGTGTGATACACCAAAATGCTCGTATGGATATGGCCTATTAGTGTCCATACTTAGAAATGCGGCGACTAGTCTAGGTATTCCACAAATTCAGATTTTGTTTACCGACCACCATTGGTGAATCACATTTTCATGGAGCAACTCCACAAAAAACTGATAGGATATAAGTGTGGTATACCAAAATGTTCGTATGAATAAGGCCTATTAGCGTCCATACTTAGAAATGCGGCGACTAGTCTGGGTATTCCAGAAATTCAAATTTTGTTTACTGGCCACCAGTGGTGAATCGCATTTTCATGGAGGAACTCCACAAAAAACTGATAGGATATAAGTGTGATACACCAAAATGCTCGTATGGATATGGCCTATTAGTGTCCATACTTAGAAATGCGGCGACTAGTCTAGGTATTCCACAAATTCAGAGTTTGTTTACCGACCACCATTGGTGAATCACATTTTCATGGAGCAACTCCACAAAAAACTGATAGGATATAAGTGTGATACACCAAAATGCTCGTATGGATAAGGCCTATTAGTGTCCATACTTAGAAATGCGGCGACTAGTCTAGGTATTCCACAAACTCAGATTTTGTTTACCGACCACCATTGGTGAATCACATTTTCATGGAGCAACTACACAAAAAACTGATAGGATATAAGTGTGGTATACCAAAATGTTCGTATAAATAAGGCCTATTAGCGTCCATACTTAGCAATGCGGCGACTAGTCTGGGTATTCCAGAAATTCAAATTTTGTTTACTGGCCACCAGTGGTGAATCGCATTTTCATGGAGGAACTCCACAAAAAACTGATAGGATATAAGTGTGATACACCAAAATGCTCGTATGGATATGGCCTATTAGTGTCCATACTTAGAAATGCGGCGACTAGTCTAGGTATTCCACAAATTCAGAGTTTGTTTACCGACCACCATTGGTGAATCACATTTTCATGGAGCAACTCCACAAAAAACTGATAGTATATAAGTGTGGTATACCAAAATGCTCGTATGGATAAGGCCTATTAGTGTCCATACTTAGAAATGCGGCGGCTAGTCTAGGTATTCCACAAATTCAGATTTTGTTTACCGACCACCATTGGTGAATCACATTTTCATGGAGCAACTCCACAAAAAACTGATAGGATATAAGTGTGGTATACCAAAATGCTCGTATGGATAAGGCCTATTAGTGTCCATACTTAGAAATGCGGCGACTAGTCTAGGTATTCCATAAATTCAGATTTTGTTTACCGACCACCATTGGTGAATCACATTTTCATGGAGCAACTCCACAAAAAACTGATAGGATATAAGTGTGGTATACCAAAATGTTCGTATGAATAAGGCCTATTAGTGTCCATGCTGAGAAATGCGGCGACTAGTCTAGGTATTCCACAAATTCAGATTTTGTTTACCGACCACCATTGGTGAATCACATTTCCATGGAGCAACTCCACAAAAAACTGATAGGATATAAGTGTGATACACCAAAATGCTCGTATGGATAAGGCCTATTAGTGTCCATACTTAGAAATGCGGCGACTAGTCTAGGTATTCCACAAATTCAGATTTTGTTTACCGACCACCATTGGTGAATCACATTTTCATGGAGCAACTCCACAAAAAACTGATAGTATATAAGTGTGGTATACCAAAATGCTCGTATGGATAAGGCCTATTAGTGTCCATACTTAGAAATGCGGCGACTAGTCTAGGTATTCCACAAATTCAGATTTTGTTTACCGACCACCATTGGTGAATCACATTTTCATGGAGCAACTCCACAAAAAACTGATAGGATATAAGTGTGATACACCAAAATGCTCGTATGGATAAGGCCTATTAGTGTCCATACTTAGAAATGCGGCGACTAGTCTAGGTATTCCACAAATTCAGATTTTGTTTACCGACCACCATTGGTGAATCACATTTTCATGGAGCAACTCCACAAAAAACTGATAGTATATAAGTGTGGTATACCAAAATGCTCGTATGGATAAGGCCTATTAGTGTCCATACTTAGAAATGCGGCGACTAGTCTAGGTATTCCACAAATTCAGATTTTGTTTACCGACCACCATTGGTGAATCACATTTTCATGGAGCAACTCCACAAAAAACTGATAGGATATAAGTGTGGTATACCAAAATGTTCGTATGAATAAGGCCTATTAGTGTCCATACTTAGAAATGCGGCAACTAGTCTAGGTATTCCACAAATTCAAATTTTGTTTACTGACCACCAGTGGTGAATCGCATTTTCATGGAGCAACTCCACAAAAAACTGATAGGATATAAGTGTGGTATACCAAAATGTTCGTATGAATAAGGTCTATTAGTGTCCATGCTTAGAAATGCGGCGACTAGTCTAGGTATTCCACAAATTCAGATTTTGTTTACCGACCACCATTGGTGAATCACATTTTCATGGAGCAACTCCACAAAAAACTGATAGGATATAAGTGTGGTATACCAAAATGTTCGTATGAATAAGGTCTATTAGTGTCCATGCCTAGAAATGCGGCGACTAGTCTAGGTATTCCACAAATTCAGATTTTGTTTACCGACCACCATTGGTGAATCACATTTTCATGGAGCAACTCCACAAAAAACTGATAGGATATAAGTGTGGTATACCAAAATGTTCGTATGAATAAGGCCTATTAGTGTCCATACTTAGAAATGCGGCGACTAGTCTAGGTATTCCACAAATTCAAATTTTGTTTACTGACCACCAGTGGTGAATCGCATTTTCATGGAGCAACTCCACAAAAAACTGATAGGATATAAGTGTGATACACCAAAATGCTCGTATGGATAAGGCCTATTAGTGTCCATACTTAGAAATGCGGCGACTAGTCTAGGTGTTCCACAAATTCAGATTTTGTTTACCGACCACCATTGGTGAATCACATTTTCATGGAGCAACTCCACAAAAAACTGATAGTATATAAGTGTGGTATACCAAAATGCTCGTATGGATAAGGCCTATTAGTGTCCATACTTAGAAATGCGGCGACTAGTCTAGGTATTCCACAAATTCAGATTTTGTTTACCGACCACCATTGGTGAATCACATTTTCATGGAGCAACTCCACAAAAAACTGATAGGATATAAGTGTGGTACACCAAAATGCTCGTATGGATAAGGCCTATTAGTGTCCATACTTAGAAATGCGGCGACTAGTCTAGGTATTCCACAAATTCAGATTTTGTTTACCGACCACCATTGGTGAATCACATTTTCATGGAGCAACTCCACAAAAAACTGATAGGATATAAGTGTGGTATACCAAAATGTTCGTATGAATAAGGCCTATTAGTGTCCATACTTAGAAATGCGGCGACTAGTCTAGGTATTCCAGAAATTCAAATTTTGTTTACTGACCACCAGTGGTGAATTGCATTTTCATGGAGCAACTCCACAAAAAACTGATAGGATATAAGTGTGGTATACCAAAATGTTCGTATGAATAAGGCCTATTAGTGTCCATGCTTAGAAATGCGGCGACTAGTCTAGGTATTCCACAAATTCAGATTTTGTTTACCGACCACCATTGGTGAATCACATTTTCATGGAGCAACTCCACAAAAAACTGATAGGATATAAGTGTGGTATACCAAAATGTTCGTATGAATAAGGCCTATTAGTGTCCATGCTTAGAAATGCGGCGACTAGTCTAGGTATTCCACAAATTCAAATTTTGTTTACTGACCACCATTGGTGAATCACATTTTCTTGGAGCAACTCCACAAAAAACTGATAGGATATAAGTGTGGTATACCAAAATGCTCGTATGGATAAGGCCTATTAGTGTCCATACTTAGAAATGCGGCGACTAGTCTAGGTATTCCAGAAATTCAAATTTTGTTTACTGACCACCAGTGGTGAATCGCATTTTCATGGAGCAACTCCACAAAAAACTGATAGGATATAAGTGTGATACACCAAAATGCTCGTATGGATAAGGCCTATTAGTGTCCATACTTAGAAATGCGGCGACTAGTCTAGGTATTCCAGAAATTCAAATTTTGTTTACTGACCACCATTGGTGAATCACATTTTCATGGAGCAACTCCACAAAAAATTGATAGGATATAAGTGTAGTATACCAAAATGTTCGTATGAATAAGGCGTATTAGTGTCCATACCTAGAAATGCGGCGACTAGTCTAGGTATTCCAGAAATTCAAATTTTGTTTACTGACCACCAGTGGTGAATCGCATTTTCATGGAGCAACTCCACAAAAAATTGATAGGATATAAGTGTAGTATACCAAAATGTTCGTATGGATAAGGCCTATTAGTGTCCATACTTAGAAATGCGGCGACTAGTCTAGGTATTCCACAAATTCAGATTTTGTTTACCGACCACCATTGGTGAATCACATTTTCATGGAGCAACTCCACAAAAAACTGATAGGCTATAAGTGTGGTATACCAAAATGCTCGTATGGATATGGCCTATTAGTGTCCATACTTAGAAATGCGGCGACTAGTCTATGTATTCCACAAATTCAGATTTTGTTTACCGACCACCATTGGTGAATCACATTTTCATGGAGCAACTCCACAAAAAACTGATAGGATATAAGTGTGGTATACCAAAATGTTGGTATGAATAAGGCCTATTAGCGTCCATGCTTAGAAATGCGGCGACTAGTCTAAGTATTCCACAAATTCAGATTTTGTTTACCGACCACCATTGGTGAATCACATTTTCATGGAGCAACTCCACAAAAAACTGATAGGATATAAGTGTGGTATACCAAAATGTTCGTATGAATAAGGCCTATTAGCGTCCATACTTAGAAATGCGGCGACTAGTCTAGGTATTCCAGAAATTCAAATTTTGTTTACTGACCACCAGTGGTGAATCGCATTTTCATGGAGCAACTCCACAAAAAACTGATAGGATATAAGTGTGATACACCAAAATGTTCGTATGAATAAGGCCTATTAGTGTCCATACCTAGAAATGCGGCGGCTAGTCTAGGTATTCCACAAATTCAGATTTTGTTTACCGACCACCATTGGTGAATCACATTTTCATGGAGCAACTCCACAAAAAACTGATAGGATATAAGTGTGGTATACCAAAATGTTCGTATGAATAAGGCCTATTAGCGTCCATACTTAGAAATGCGGCGACTAGTCTAGGTATTCCATAAATTCAGATTTTGTTTACCGACCACCATTGGTGAATCACATTTTCATGGAGCAACTCCACAAAAAACTGATAGGATATAAGTGTGGTATACCAAAATGCTCGTATGGATAAGGCCTATTAGTGTCCATACTTAGAAATGCGGCGACAAGTCTAGGTATTCCACAAATTCAGATTTTGTTTACCGACCACCATTGGTGAATCACATTTTCATGGAGCAACTCCACAAAAAATTGATAAGATATAAATGTGGTACACCAAAATGTTCGTATGAATAAGGCCTATTAGCGTCCATACTTAGAAATGCGGCGACTAGTCTAGGTATTCCACAAATTCAGATTTTGTTTACCGACCACCATTGGTGAATCACATTTTCATGGAGCAACTCCACAAAAAACTGATAGGATATAAGTGTGGTATACCAAAATGTTCGTATGAATAAGGTCTATTAGTGTCCATGCTTAGAAATGCGGCGACTAGTCTAGGTATTCCACAAATTCAGATTTTGTTTACCGACCACCATTGGTGAATCACATTTTCATGGAGCAACTCCACAAAAAACTGATAGGATATAAGTGTGATACACCAAAATGCTCGTATGGATAAGGACTATTAGTGTCCATACTTAGAAATGCGGCGACTAGTCTAGGTATTCCAGAAATTCAAATTTTGTTTACTGACCACCAGTGGTGAATCGCATTTTCATGGAGCAACTCCACAAAAAACTGATAGGATATAAGTGTGATACACCAAAATGCTTGTATGGATATGTCCTATTAGTATCCATACTTAGAAATGCGGCGACTAGTCTAGGTATTCCACAAATTCAGATTTTGTTTACCGACCACCATTGATGAATCACATTTTCATGGAGCAACTCCACAAAAAACTGATAGGATATAAGTGTGGTATACCAAAATGTTCGTATGAATAAGGCCTATTAGCATCCATACTTAGAAATGCGGCGACTAGTCTAGGTATTCCAGAAATTCAAATTTTGTTTACTGACCACCAGTGGTGAATCGCATTTTCATGGAGCCACTCCACAAAAAACTGATAGGATATAAGTGTGATACACCAAAATGCTCGTATGAATATGGCCTATTAGTGTCCATACTTAGAAATGCGGCGACTAGTCTAGGTATTCCGCAAATTCAGATTTTGTTTACCGACCACCATTGGGGAATCACATTTTCATGGAGCAACTCCACAAAAAACTGATAGGATATAAGTGTGGTATACCAAAATGTTCGTATGAATAAGGCCTATTAGTGTCCATACTTAGAAATGCGGCGACTAGTCTGGGTATTCCAGAAATTAAAATTTTGTTTACAGACCACCAGTGGTGAATCGCATTTTCATGGAGCAACTCCACAAAAAACTGATAGGATATAAGTGTGATACACCAAAATGCTCGTATGGATATGGCCTATTAGTGTCCATACTTAGAAATGCGGCGACTAGTCTGGGTATTCCAGAAATTAAAATTTTGTTTACAGACCACCAGTGGTGAATCGCATTTTCATGGAGCAACTCCACAAAAAACTGATAGGATATAAGTGTGATACACCAAAATGCTCGTATGGATATGGCCTATTAGTGTCCATACTTAGAAATGCGGCGACTAGTCTAGGTATTCCACAAATTCAGATTTTGTTTACCGACCACCATTGGTGAATCACATTTTCATGGAGCAACTCCACAAAAAACTGATAGGATATAAGTGTGATACACCAAAATGCTCGTATGGATAAGGACTATTAGTGTCCATACTTAGAAATGCGGCGACTAGTCTAGGTATTCCAGAAATTCAAATTTTGTTTACTGACCACCAGTGGTGAATCGCATTTTCATGGAGCAACTCCACAAAAAACTGACAGGATATAAATTTGGTATACCAAAATGCTCGTATGGATATGGCCTATTAGTGTCCATACTTAGAAATGCGGCGACTAGTCTAGGTATTCCACAAATTCAGATTTTGTTTACCGACCACCATTGGTGAATCACATTTTCATGGAGCAACTCCACAAAAAACTGATAGGATATAAGTGTGGTATACCAAAATGTTCGTATGAATAAGGCCTATTAGTGTCCATACCTAGAAATGCGGCGACTAGTCTGGGTATTCCAGAAATTCAAATTTTGTTTACTGACCACCAGTGGTGAATCGCATTTTCATGGAGCAACTCCACAAAAAACTGATAGGATATAAGTGTGATACACCAAAATGCTCGTATGGATATGGCCTATTAGTGTCCATACTTAGAAATGCGGCGACTAGTCTAGGTATTCCACAAATTCAGATTTTGTTTACCGACCACCATTGGTGAATCACATTTTCATGGAGCAACTCCACAAAAAACTGATAGGATATAAGTGTGGTATACCGAAATGTTCGTATGAATAAGGCCTATTAGTGTCCATGCTTAGAAATGCGGCGACTAGTCTAGGTATTCCACAAATTCAGATTTTGTTTACCGACCACCATTGGTGAATCACATTTTCATGGAGCAACTCCACAAAAAATTGATAGGATATAAGTGTAGTATACCAAAATGTTCGTATGAATAAGGCCTATTAGTGTACATACTTAGAAATGCGGCGACTAGTCTAGGTATTCCAGAAATTCAAATTTTGTTTACTGACCACCAGTGGTGAATCGCATTTTCATGGAGCAACTCCACAAAAAACTGATAGGATATAAGTGTGATACACCAAAATGCTCGTATGGATAAGGACTATTAGTGTCCATACTTAGAAATGCGGCGACTAGTCTAGGTATTCCACAAATTCAGATTTTGTTTACCGACCACCATTGGTGAATCACATTTTCATGGAGCAACTCCACAAAAAACTGATAGGATATAAGTGTGGTATACCAAAATGTTCGTATGAATAAGGCCTATTAGTGTCCATACTTAGAAATGCGGCGACTAGTCTGGGTATTCCAGAAATTCAAATTTTGTTTACTGACCACCAGTGGTGAATCGCATTTTCATGGAGCAACTCCACAAAAAACTGATAGGATATAAGTGTGATACACCAAAATGCTCGTATGGATATGGCCTATTAGTGTCCATGCTTAGAAATGCGGCGACTAGTCTAGGTATTCCACAAATTCAAATTTTGTTTACTGACCACCATTGGTGAATCACATTTTCTTGGAGCAACTCCACAAAAAACTGATAGGATATAAGTGTGGTATACCAAAATGCTCGTATGGATAAGGCCTATTAGTGTCCATACTTAGAAATGCGGCGACTAGTCTAGGTATTCCAGAAATTCAAATTTTGTTTACTGACCACCAGTGGTGAATCGCATTTTCATGGAGCAACTCCACAAAAAACTGATAGGATATAAGTGTGGTATACCAAAATGCTCGCATGGATAAGGTCTATTAGTGTCCATACTTAGAAATGCGGCGACTAGTCTAGGTATTCCACAAATTCAGATTTTGTTTACCGACCACCATTGGTGAATCACATTTTCATGGAGCAACTCCACAAAAAACTGATAGGATATAAGTGTGGTATACCAAAATGTTCGTATGAATAAGGCCTATTAGTGTCCATACTTAGAAATGCGGCGACTAGTCTGGGTATTCCAGAAATTCAAATTTTGTTTACTGACCACCAGTGGTGAATCGCATTTTCATGGAGCAACTCCACAAAAAACTGATAGGATATAAGTGTGATACACCAAAATGCTCGTATGGATATGGCCTATTAGTGTCCATGCTTAGAAATGCGGCGACTAGTCTAGGTATTCCACAAATTCAGATTTTGTTTACCGACCACCATTGGTGAATCACATTTTCATGGAGCAACTCCACAAAAAACTGATAGGATATAAGTGTGATACACCAAAATGCTCGTATGGATATGGCCTATTAGTGTCCATACTTAGAAATGCGGCGACTAGTCTAGGTATTCCACAAATTCAGATTTTGTTTACCGACCACCATTGGTGAATCACATTTTCATGGAGCAACTCCACAAAAAACTGATAGGATATAAGTGTGATACACCAAAATGCTCGTATGGATATGGCCTATTAGTGTCCATACTTAGAAATGCGGCGACTAGTCTAGGTATTCCACAAATTCAGATTTTGTTTACCGACCACCATTGGTGAATCACATTTTCATGGAGCAACTCCACAAAAAACTGATAGGATATAAGTGTGGTATACCAAAATGCTCGCATGGATAAGGTCTATTAGTGTCCATACTTAGAAATGCGGCGACTAGTCTAGGTATTCCACAAATTCAGATTTTGTTTACCGACCACCATTGGTGAATCACATTTTCATGGAGCAACTCCATAAAAAACTGATAGGATATAAGTGTGGTATACCAAAATGTTCGTATGAATAAGGCCTATTAGTGTCCATACCTAGAAATGCGGCGACTAGTCTGGGTATTCCAGAAATTCAAATTTTGTTTACTGACCACCAGTGGTGAATCGCATTTTCATGGAGCAACTCCACAAAAAACTGATAGGATATAAGTGTGATACACCAAAATGCTCGTATGGATATGGCCTATTAGTGTCCATACTTAGAAATGCGGCGACTAGTCTAGGTATTCCACAAATTCAGATTTTGTTTACCGACCACCATTGGTGAATCACATTTTCATGGAGCAACTCCACAAAAAACTGATAGGATATAAGTGTGGTATACCGAAATGTTCGTATGAATAAGGCCTATTAGTGTCCATGCTTAGAAATGCGGCGACTAGTCTAGGTATTCCACAAATTCAGATTTTGTTTACCGACCACCATTGGTGAATCACATTTTCATGGAGCAACTCCACAAAAAATTGATAGGATATAAGTGTAGTATACCAAAATGTTCGTATGAATAAGGCCTATTAGTGTCCATACTTAGAAATGCGGCGACTAGTCTAGGTATTCCAGAAATTCAAATTTTGTTTACTGACCACCAGTGGTGAATCGCATTTTCATGGAGCAACTCCACAAAAAACTGATAGGATATAAGTGTGGTATACCAAAATGCTCGCATGGATAAGGTCTATTAGTGTCCATACTTAGAAATGCGGCGACTGGTCTAGGTATTCCACAAATTCAGATTTTGTTTACCGACCACCATTGGTGAATCACATTTTCATGGAGCAACTCCACAAAAAACTGATAGGATATAAGTGTGGTATACCAAAATGCTCGTATGGATATGGCCTATTAGTGTCCATACTTAGAAATGCGGCGACTAGTCTAGGTATTCCACAAATTCAGATTTTGTTTACCGACCACCATTGGTGAATCACATTTTCATGGAGCAACTCCACAAAAAACTGATAGGATATAAGTGTGATACACCAAAATGCTCGTATGGATATGGCCTATTAGTGTCCATGCTTAGAAATGCGGCGACTAGTCTAGGTATTCCACAAATTCAAATTTTGTTTACTGACCACCATTGGTGAATCACATTTTCTTGGAGCAACTCCACAAAAAACTGATAGGATATAAGTGTGGTATACCAAAATGCTCGTATGGATAAGGCCTATTAGTGTCCATACTTAGAAATGCGGCGACTAGTCTAGGTATTCCAGAAATTCAAATTTTGTTTACTGACCACCAGTGGTGAATCGCATTTTCATGGAGCAACTCCACAAAAAACTGATAGGATATAAGTGTGGTATACCAAAATGCTCGCATGGATAAGGTCTATTAGTGTCCATACTTAGAAATGCGGCGACTAGTCTAGGTATTCCACAAATTCAGATTTTGTTTACCGACCACCATTGGTGAATCACATTTTCATGGAGCAACTCCACAAAAAACTGATAGGATATAAGTGTGGTATACCAAAATGTTCGTATGAATAAGGTCTATTAGCGTCCATGCTTAGAAATGCGGCGACTAGTCTAGGTATTCCACAAATTCAGATTTTGTTTACCGACCACCATTGGTGAATCACATTTTCATGGAGCAACTCCACAAAAAACTGATAAGACATAAATGTGGCACACCAAAATGTTCGTATGAATAAGGCCTATTAGCGTCCATACTTAGAAATGCGGCGACTAGTCTAGGTATTCCACAAATTCAGATTTTGTTTACCGACCACCATTGGTGAATCACATTTTCATGGAGCAACTCCACAAAAAACTGATAAGACATAAATGTGGCACACCAAAATGTTCGTATGAATAAGGCCTATTAGCGTCCATACTTAGAAATGCGGCGACTAGTCTAGGTATTCCACAAATTCAGATTTTGTTTACCGACCACCATTGGTGAATCACATTTTCATGGAGCAACTCCACAAAAAACTGATAGGATATAAGTGTGGTATACCAAAATTCTCGTATGGATAAGGCCTATTAGTGTCCATACTTAGAAATGCGGCGACTAGTCTAGGTATTCCACAAATTCAGATTTTGTTTACCGACCACCATTGGTGAATCACATTTTCATGGAGCAACTCCACAAAAAACTGATAAGACATAAATGTGGCACACCAAAATGTTCGTATGAATAAGGCCTATTAGCGTCCATACTTAGAAATGCGGCGACTAGTCTAGGTATTCCACAAATTCAGATTTTGTTTACCGACCACCATTGGTGAATCACATTTTCATGGAGCAACTCCACAAAAAACTGATAGGATATAAGTGTGGTATACCAAAATGTTCGTATGAATAAGGTCTATTAGCGTCCATGCTTAGAAATGCGGCGACTAGTCTAGGTATTCCACAAATTCAGATTTTGTTTACCGACCACCATTGGTGAATCACATTTTCATGGAGCAACTCCACAAAAAACTGATAAGACATAAATGTGGCACACCAAAATGTTCGTATGAATAAGGCCTATTAGCGTCCATACTTAGAAATGCGGCGACTAGTCTAGGTATTCCACAAATTCAGATTTTGTTTACCGACCACCATTGGTGAATCACATTTTCATGGAGCAACTCCACAAAAAACTGATAGGATATAAGTGTGGTATACCAAAATGCTCGTATGGATAAGGCCTATTAGTGTCCATACTTAGAAATGCGGCGACTAGTCTAGGTATTCCATAAATTCAGATTTTGTTTACCGACCACCATTGGTGAATCACATTTTCATGGAGCAACTCCACAAAAAACTGATAGGATATAAGTGTGGTATACCAAAATTCTCGTATGGATAAGGCCTATTAGTGTCCATACTTAGAAATGCGGCGACTAGTCTAGGTATTCCACAAATTCAGATTTTGTTTACCGACCACCAGTGGTGAATCGCATTTTCATGAAGCAACTCCACAAAAAACTGATAGGATATAAATGTGGTATACCAAAATTCTCGTATGGATATGGCCTATTAGTGTCCATACTTAGAAATACGGCGACTAGTCTAGGTATTCCACAAATTCAAATTTTGTTTACTGACCACCATTGGTGAATCACATTTTCTTGGAGCAACTCCACAAAAAACTGATAGGATATAAGTGTGGTATACCAAAATGCTCGTATGGATAAGGCCTATTAGTGTCCATACTTAGAAATGCGGCGACTAGTCTAGGTATTCCAGAAATTCAAATTTTGTTTACTGACCACCATTGGTGAATCACATTTTTATGGAGCAACTCCACAAAAAATTGATAGGATATAAGTGTGGTATACCAAAATGTTCGTATGAATAAGGCCTATTAGTGTCCATACTTAGAAATGCGGCGACTAGTCTAGGTATTCCAGAAATTCAAATCTTGTTTACTGACCACCAGTGGTGAATCGCATTTTCATGGAGCAACTCCACAAAAAACTGATAGGATATAAGTGTGATACACCAAAATGCTCGTATGGATATGGCCTATTAGTGTCCATACATAGAAATGCGGCGACTAGTCTAGGTATTCCACAAATTCAGATTTTGTTTACCGACCACCATTGGTGAATCACATTTTCATGGATCAACTCCACAAAAAACTGATAGGATATAAGTATAGTATACCAAAATGTTCGTATGAATAAGGCCTATTAGCGTCCATGCTTAGAAATGCGGCGACTAGTCTAGGTATTCCACAAATTCAGATTTTGTTTACCGACCACCATTGGTGAATCACATTTTCATGGAGCAACTCCACAAAAAACTGATAGGATATAAGTGTGATACACCAAAATGCTCGTATGGATATGGCCTATTAGTGTCCATACTTAGAAATGCGGCGACTAGTCTAGGTATTCCACAAATTCAGATTTTGTTTACAGACCACCATTGGTGAATCACATTTTCATGGAGCAACTCCACAAAAAACTGATAGGATATAAGTGTGGTATACCAAAATGCTCGTATGGATAAGGCCTATTAGTGTCCATACTTAGAAATGCGGCGACTAGTCTAGGTATTCCAGAAATTCAAATTTTGTTTACTGACCACCATTGGTGAATCACATTTTCATGGAGCAACTCCACAAAAAACTGATAGGATATAAGTGTGGTATACCAAAATGCTCGTATGGATAAGGCCTATTAGTGTCCATACTTACAAATGCGGCGACTAGTCTAAGTATTCCACAAATTCAGATTTTGTTTACCGACCACCATTGGTGAATCACATTTTCATGGAGCAACTCCACAAAAAACTGATAGGATATAAGTGTGGTATACCAAAATGCTCGTATGGATAAGGCCTATTAGTGTCCATACTTAGAAATGCGGTGACTAGTCTAGGTATTCCATAAATTCAGATTTTGTTTACCGACCACCATTGGTGAATCACATTTTCATGGAGCAACTCCACAAAAAACTGATAGGATATAAGTGTGGTATACCAAAATGCTCGTATGGATAAGGCCTATTAGTGTCCATACTTAGAAATGCGGCGACTAGTCTAGGTATTCCACAAATTCAGATTTTGTTTACCGACCACCAGTGGTGAATCGCATTTTCATGAAGCAACTCCACAAAAAACTGATAGGATATAAGTGTGATACACCAAAATGCTCGTATGAATAAGGCCTATTAGTGTCCATACCTAGAAATGCGGCGACTAGTCTAGGTATTCCAGAAATTCAAATTTTGTTTACTGACCACCAGTGGTGAATCGCATTTTCATGGAGCAACTCCACAAAAAACTGATAGGATATAAGTGTGGTATACCAAAATGCTCGCATGGATAAGGTGTATTAGTGTCCATACTTAGAAATGCGGCGACTAGTCTATGTATTCCACAAATTCAGATTTTGTTTACCGACCACCATTGGTGAATCACATTTTCATGGAGCAACTCCACAAAAAACTGATAGGATATAAGTGTGGTATACCAAAATGTTCGTATGAATAAGGCCTATTAGCATCCATACTTAGAAATGCGGCGACTAGTCTAGGTATTCCAGAAATTCAAATTTTGTTTACTGACCACCAGTGGTGAATCGCATTTTCATGGAGCCACTCCACAAAAAACTGATAGGATATAAGTGTGATACACCAAAATGCTCGTATGAATATGGCCTATTAGTGTCCATACTTAGAAATGCGGCGACTAGTCTAGTTATTCCACAAATTCAGATTTTGTTTACCGACCACCATTGGTGAATCACATTTTCATGGAGCAACTCCACAAAAAACTGATAGGATATAAGTGTGGTATACCAAAATGTTCGTATGAATAAGGTCTATTAGTGTCCATGCTTAGAAATGCGGCGACTAGTCTAGGTATTCCACAAATTCAGATTTTGTTTACCGACCACCATTGGTGAATCACATTTTCATGGAGCAACTCCACAAAAAACTGATAGGATATAAGTGTGGTATACCAAAATGCTCGTATGGATAAGGCCTATTAGTGTCCATACTTAGAAATGCGGCGACTAGTCTAGGTATTCCACAAATTCAGATTTTGTTTACCGACCACCATTGGTGAATCACATTTTCATGGAGCAACTCCACAAAAAACTGATAGGATATAAGTGTGGTATACCAAAATGCTCGTATGGATAAGGCCTATTAGTGTCCATACTTAGAAATGCGGCGACAAGTCTAGGTATTCCACAAATTCAGATTTTGTTTACCGACCACCATTGGTGAATCACATTTTCATGGAGCAACTCCACAAAAAACTGATAAGACATAAATGTGGCACACCAAAATGTTCGTATGAATAAGGCCTATTAGCGTCCATACTTAGAAATGCGGCGACTAGTCTAGGTATTCCACAAATTCAGATTTTGTTTACCGACCACCATTGGTGAATCACATTTTCATGGAGCAACTCCACAAAAAACTGATAGGATATAAGTGTGGTATACCAAAATGCTCGTATGGATAAGGCCTATTAGTGTCCATACTTAGAAATGCGGCGACTAGTCTAGGTATTCCATAAATTCAGATTTTGTTTACCGACCACCATTGGTGAATCACATTTTCATGGAGCAACTCCACAAAAAACTGATAGGATATAAGTGTGGTATACCAAAATGCTCGTATGGATAAGGCCTATTAGTGTCCATACTTAGAAATGCGGCGACTAGTCTAGGTATTCCATAAATTCAGATTTTGTTTACCGACCACCATTGGTGAATCACATTTTCATGGAGCAACTCCACAAAAAACTGATAGTATATAAGTGTGGTATACCAAAATGCTCGTATGGATAAGGCCTATTAGTGTCCATACTTAGAAATGCGGCGACTAGTCTAGGTATTCCATAAATTCAGATTTTGTTTACCGACCACCAGTGGTGAATCGCATTTTCATGGAGCAACTCCACAAAAAACTGATAGGATATAAATGTGGTATACCAAAATTCTCGTATGGATATGGCCTATTAGTGTCCATACTTAGAAATACGGCGACTAGTCTAGGTATTCCACAAATTCAAATTTTGTTTACTGACCACCATTGGTGAATCACATTTTCTTGGAGCAACTCCACAAAAAACTGATAGGATATAAGTGTGGTATACCAAAATGCTCGTATGGATAAGGCCTATTAGTGTCCATACTTAGAAATGCGGCGACTAGTCTAGGTATTCCAGAAATTCAAATTTTGTTTACTGACCACCATTGGTGAATCACATTTTCATGGAGCAACTCCACAAAAAATTGATAGGATATAAGTGTAGTATACCAAAATGTTCGTATGAATAAGGCCTATTAGTGTCCATACGTAGAAATGCGGCGGCTAGTCTAGGTATTCCAGAAATTCAAATTTTGTTTACTGACCACCAGTGGTGAATCGCATTTTCATGGAGCAACTCCACAAAAAACTGATAGGATATAAGTGTGATACACCAAAATGCTCGTATGGATAAGGCCTATTAGTATCCATACTTAGAAATGCGGCGACTAGTCTAGGTATTCCACAAATTCAGATTTTGTTTACCGACCACCATTGCTGAATCACATTTTCATTGAGCAACTCCACAAAAAACTGATAGGATATAAGTGTGGTATACCAGAATGTTCGTATGAATAAGGCCTATTAGTGTCCATACTTAGAAATGCGGCGACTAGTCTGGGTATTCCAGAAATTCAAATTTTGTTTACTGACCACCAGTGGTGAATCGCATTTTCATGGAGCAACTCCACAAAGAACTGATAGGATATAAGTGTGATACACCAAAATGCTCGTATGGATATGGCCTATTAGTGTCCATACTTAGAAATGCGGCGACTAGTCTAGGTATTCCACAAATTCAGATTTTGTTTACCGACCACCATTGGTGAATCACATTTTCATGGAGCAACTCCACAAAAAACTGATAGGGTATAAGTGTGGTATACCAAAATGTTCGTATGAATAAGGCCTATTAGCGTCCATACTTAGAAATGCGGCGACTAGTCTGGGTATTCCAGAAATTCAAATTTTGTTTACTGGCCACCAGTGGTGAATCGCATTTTCATGGAGCAACTCCACAAAAAACTGATAGGATATAAGTGTGATACACCAAAATGCTCGTATGGATATGGCCTATTAGTGTCCATACTTAGAAATGCGGCGACTAGTCTAGGTATTCCACAAATTCAGAGTTTGTTTACCGACCACCATTGGTGAATCACATTTTCATGGAGCAACTCCACAAAAAACTGATAGGATATAAGTGTGATACACCAAAATGCTCGTATGGATAAGGCCTATTAGTGTCCATACTTAGAAATGCGGCGACTAGTCTAGGTATTCCACAAACTCAGATTTTGTTTACCGACCACCATTGGTGAATCACATTTTCATGGAGCAACTCCACAAAAAACTGATAGGATATAAGTGTGGTATACCAAAATGTTCGTATGAATAAGGTCTATTAGTGTCCATGCTTAGAAATGCGGCGACTAGTCTAGGTATTCCACAAATTCAGATTTTGTTTACCGACCACCATTGGTGAATCACATTTTCATGGAGCAACTCCACAAAAAACTGATAGGATATAAGTGTGGTATACCAAAATGTTCGTATGAATAAGGCCTATTATTGTCCATACTTAGAAATGCGGCGACTAGTCTAGGTATTCCACAAATTCAAATTTTGTTTACTGACCACCAGTGGTGAATCGCATTTTCATGGAGCAACTCCACAAAAAACTGATAGGATATAAGTGTGGTATACCAAAATGTTCGTATGAATAAGGTCTATTAGTGTCCATGCTTAGAAATGCGGCGACTAGTCTAGGTATTCCACAAATTCAGATTTTGTTTACCGACCACCATTGGTGAATCACATTTTCATGGAGCAACTCCACAAAAAACTGATAGGATATAAGTGTGGTATACCAAAATGTTCGTATGAATAAGGTCTATTAGTGTCCATGCTTAGAAATGCGGCGACTAGTCTAGGTATTCCACAAATTCAGATTTTGTTTACCGACCACCATTGGTGAATCACATTTTCATGGAGCAACTCCACAAAAAACTGATAGGATATAAGTGTGGTATACCAAAATGTTCGTATGAATAAGGCCTATTAGTGTCCATACTTAGAAATGCGGCGACTAGTCTAGGTATTCCACAAATTCAAATTTTGTTTACTGACCACCAGTGGTGAATCGCATTTTCATGGAGCAACTCCACAAAAAACTGATAGGATATAAGTGTGATACACCAAAATGTTCGTATGGATAAGGCCTATTAGTATCCATACTTAGAAATGCGGCGACTAGTCTAGGTATTCCACAAATTCAGATTTTGTTTACCGACCACCATTGGTGAATCACATTTTCATGGAGCAACTCCACAAAAAACTGATAGGATATAAGTGTGGTATACCAAAATGTTCGTATGAATAAGGCCTATTAGTGTCCATACTTAGAAATGAGGCGACTAGTCTGGGTATTCCAGAAATTCAAATTTTGTTTACTGACCACCAGTGGTGAATCGCATTTTCATGGAGCAACTCCACAAAAACTGATAGCATATAAGTGTGATACACCAAAATGCTCGTATGGATATGGCCTATTAGTGTCCATACTTAGAAATGCGGCGACTAGTCTAGGTATTCCACAAATTCAGATTTTGTTTACTGACCACCAGTGGTGAATCGCATTTTCATGGAGCAACTCCACAAAAAACTGATAGGATATAAGTGTGGTATACCAAAATGTTCGTATGAATAAGGTCTATTAGTGTCCATGCTTAGAAATGCGGCGACTAGTCTAGGTATTCCACAAATTCAAATTTTGTTTACTGACCACCATTGGTGAATCACATTTTCTTGGAGCAACTCCACAAAAAACTGATAGGATATAAGTGTGGTATACCAAAATGCTCGTATGGATAAGGCCTATTAGTGTCCATACTTAGAAATGCGGCGACTAGTCTAGGTATTCCAGAAATTCAAATTTTGTTTACTGACCACCAGTGGTGAATCGCATTTTCATGGAGCAACTCCACAAAAAAACTGATAGGATATAAGTGTGATACACCAAAATGCTCGTATGGATAAGGCCTATTAGTGTCCATACTTAGAAATGCGGCGACTAGTCTAGGTATTCCAGAAATTCAAATTTTGTTTACTGACCACCATTGGTGAATCACATTTTCATGGAGCAACTCCACAAAAAATTGATAGGATATAAGTGTAGTATACCAAAATGTTCGTATGAATAAGGCCTATTAGTGTCCATACCTAGAAATGCGGCGACTAGTCTAGGTATTCCAGAAATTCAAATTTTGTTTACTGACCACCAGTGGTGAATCGCATTTTCATGGAGCAACTCCACAAAAAACTGATAGGATATAAGTGTGGTATACCAAAATTCTCGCATGGATAAGGCCTATTAGTGTCCATACTTAGAAATGCGGCGACTAGTCTAGGTATTCCACAAATTCAGATTTTGTTTACCGACCACCATTGGTGAATCACATTTTCATGGAGCAACTCCACAAAAAACCGATAGGATATAAGTGTGGTATACCAAAATGCTCGTATGGATATGGCCTATTAGTGTCCATACTTAGAAATGCGGCGACTAGTCTATGTATTCCACAAATTCAGATTTTGTTTACCGACCACCATTGGTGAATCACATTTTCATGGAGCAACTCCACAAAAAACTGATAGGATATAAGTGTGGTATACCAAAATGTTCGTATGAATAAGGCCTATTAGCGTCCATACTTAGAAATGCGGCGACTAGTCTAGGTATTCCAGAAATTCAAATTTTGTTTACTGCCCACCAGTGGTGAATCGCATTTTCATGGAGCAACTCCACAAAAAACTGATAGGATATAAGTGTGGTATACCAAAATGTTCGTATGAATAAGGTCTATTAGTGTCCATGCTTAGAAATGCGGCGACTAGTCTAGGTATTCCACAAATTCAAATTTTGTTTACTGACCACCATTGGTGAATCACATTTTCTTGGAGCAACTCCACAAAAAACTGATAGGATATAAGTGTGGTATACCAAAATGCTCGTATGGATAAGGCCTATTAGTGTCCATACTTAGAAATGCGGCGACTAGTCTAGGTATTCCAGAAATTCAAATTTTGTTTACTGACCACCAGTGGTGAATCGCATTTTCATGGAGCAACTCCACAAAAAACTGATAGGATATAAGTGTGGTATACCAAAATGTTCGTATGAATAAGGTCTATTAGTGTCCATGCTTAGAAATGCGGCGACTAGTCTAGGTATTCCACAAATTCAAATTTTGTTTACTGACCACCATTGGTGAATCACATTTTCTTGGAGCAACTCCACAAAAAACTGATAGGATATAAGTGTGGTATACCAAAATGCTCGTATGGATAAGGCCTATTAGTGTCCATACTTAGAAATGCGGCGACTAGTCTAGGTATTCCAGAAATTCAAATTTTGTTTACTGACCACCAGTGGTGAATCGCATTTTCATGGAGCAACTCCACAAAAAACTGATAGGATATAAGTGTGGTATACCAAAATTCTCGCATGGATAAGGCCTATTAGTGTCCATACTTAGAAATGCGGCGACTAGTCTAGGTATTCCACAAATTCAGATTTTGTTTACCGACCACCATTGGTGAATCACATTTTCATGGAGCAACTCCACAAAAAACCGATAGGATATAAGTGTGGTATACCAAAATGCTCGTATGGATATGGCCTATTAGTGTCCATACTTAGAAATGCGGCGACTAGTCTATGTATTCCACAAATTCAGATTTTGTTTACCGACCACCATTGGTGAATCACATTTTCATGGAGCAACTCCACAAAAAACTGATAGGATATAAGTGTGGTATACCAAAATGTTCGTATGAATAAGGCCTATTAGCGTCCATACTTAGAAATGCGGCGACTAGTCTAGGTATTCCAGAAATTCTAATTTTGTTTACTGCCCACCAGTGGTGAATCGCATTTTCATGGAGCAACTCCACAAAAAACTGATAGGATATAAGTGTGGTATACCAAAATGTTCGTATGAATAAGGTCTATTAGTGTCCATGCTTAGAAATGCGGCGACTAGTCTAGGTATTCCACAAATTCAAATTTTGTTTACTGACCACCATTGGTGAATCACATTTTCTTGGAGCAACTCCACAAAAAACTGATAGGATATAAGTGTGGTATACCAAAATGCTCGTATGGATAAGGCCTATTAGTGTCCATACTTAGAAATGCGGCGACTAGTCTAGGTATTCCAGAAATTCAAATTTTGTTTACTGACCACCAGTGGTGAATCGCATTTTCATGGAGCAACTCCACAAAAAACTGATAGGATATAAGTGTGATACACCAAAATGCTCGTATGGATAAGGCCTATTAGTGTCCATACTTAGAAATGCGGCGACTAGTCTAGGTATTCCAGAAATTCAAATTTTGTTTACCGACCACCATTGGTGAATCACATTTTCATGGAGCAACTCCACAAAAAACTGATAGGATATAAGTGTGGTATACCAAAATTCTCGCATGGATAAGGCCTATTAGTGTCCATACTTAGAAATGCGGCGACTAGTCTAGGTATTCCACAAATTCAGATTTTGTTTACCGACCACCATTGGTGAATCACATTTTCATGGAGCAACTCCACAAAAAACTGACAGGATATAAGTGTGGTATACCAAAATGTTCGTATGAATAAGGTCTATTAGTGTCCATGCTTAGAGATGCGCCGACTAGTCTAGGTATTCCACAAATTCAGATTTTGTTTACCGACCACCATTGGTGAATCACATTTTCATGGAGCAACTCCACAAAAAACTGATAGGATATAAGTGTGATACACCAAAATGCTCGTATGGATATGGCCTATTAATGTCCTTACTTAGAAATGCGGCGACTAGTCTAGGTATTCCACAAATTCAGATTTTGTTTACCGACCACCATTGGTGAATCACATTTTCATGGAGCAACTCCACAAAAAACTGATAGGATATAAGTGTGGTATACCAAAATGCTCGTATGGATAAGGCCTATTAGTGTCCATACTTAGAAATGCGGCGACTAGTCTAGGTATTCCATAAATTCAGATTTTGTTTACCGACCACCTATGGTGAATCACATTTTCATGGAGCAACTCCACAAAAAACTGATAGGATATAAGTGTGGTATACCAAAATGCTCGTATGGATAAGGCCTATTAGTGTCCATACTTAGAAATGCGGCGACAAGTCTAGGTATTCCACAAATTCAGATTTTGTTTACCGACCACCATTGGTGAATCACATTTTCATGGAGCAACTCCACAAAAAACTGATAAGATATAAACGTGGTACACCAAAATGTTCGTATGAATAAGGCCTATTAGCGTCCATACTTAGAAATGCGGCGACTAGTCTAGGTATTCCACAAATTCAGATTTTGTTTACCGACCACCATTGGTGAATCACATTTTCATGGAGCAACTCCACAAAAAACTGATAGGATATAAGTGTGGTATACCAAAATGTTCGTATGAATAAGGCCTATTAGCGTCCATACTTAGAAATGCGGCGACTAGTCTAGGTATTCCAGAAATTCTAATTTTGTTTACTGCCCACCAGTGGTGAATCGCATTTTCATGGAGCAACTCCACAAAAAACTGATAGGATATAAGTGTGGTATACCAAAATGTTCGTATGAATAAGGTCTATTAGTGTCCATGCTTAGAAATGCGGCGACTAGTCTAGGTATTCCACAAATTCAAATTTTGTTTACCGACCACCATTGGTGAATCACATTTTCATGGAGCAACTCCACAAAAAACTGATAAGATATAAACGTGGTACACCAAAATGTTCGTATGAATAAGGCCTATTAGCGTCCATACTTAGAAATGCGGCGACTAGTCTAGGTATTCCACAAATTCAGATTTTGTTTACCGACCACCATTGGTGAATCACATTTTCATGGAGCAACTCCACAAAAAACTGATAGGATATAAGTGTGGTATACCAAAATGTTCGTATGAATAAGGCCTATTAGCGTCCATACTTAGAAATGCGGCGACTAGTCTAGGTATTCCAGAAATTCTAATTTTGTTTACTGCCCACCAGTGGTGAATCGCATTTTCATGGAGCAACTCCACAAAAAACTGATAGGATATAAGTGTGGTATACCAAAATGCTCGTATGGATAAGGCCTATTAGTGTCCATACTTAGAAATGCGGCGACAAGTCTAGGTATTCCACAAATTCAGATTTTGTTTACCGACCACCATTGGTGAATCACATTTTCATGGAGCAACTCCACAAAAAACTGATAAGATATAAACGTGGTACACCAAAATGTTCGTATGAATAAGGCCTATTAGCGTCCATACTTAGAAATGCGGCGACTAGTCTAGGTATTCCACAAATTCAGATTTTGTTTACCGACCACCATTGGTGAATCACATTTTCATGGAGCAACTCCACAAAAAACTGATAGGATATAAGTGTGGTATACCAAAATGTTCGTATGAATAAGGCCTATTAGCGTCCATACTTAGAAATGCGGCGACTAGTCTAGGTATTCCAGAAATTCTAATTTTGTTTACTGCCCACCAGTGGTGAATCGCATTTTCATGGAGCAACTCCACAAAAAACTGATAGGATATAAGTGTGGTATACCAAAATGTTCGTATGAATAAGGTCTATTAGTGTCCATGCTTAGAAATGCGGCGACTAGTCTAGGTATTCCACAAATTCAAATTTTGTTTACTGACCACCATTGGTGAATCACATTTTCTTGGAGCAACTCCACAAAAAACTGATAGGATATAAGTGTGGTATACCAAAATGCTCGTATGGATAAGGCCTATTAGTGTCCATACTTAGAAATGCGGCGACTAGTCTAGGTATTCCAGAAATTCAAATTTTGTTTACTGACCACCAGTGGTGAATCGCATTTTCATGGAGCAACTCCACAAAAAACTGATAGGATATAAGTGTGATACACCAAAATGCTCGTATGGATAAGGCCTATTAGTGTCCATACTTAGAAATGCGGCGACTAGTCTAGGTATTCCAGAAATTCAAATTTTGTTTACCGACCACCATTGGTGAATCACATTTTCATGGAGCAACTCCACAAAAAACTGATAGGATATAAGTGTGGTATACCAAAATTCTCGCATGGATAAGGCCTATTAGTGTCCATACTTAGAAATGCGGCGACTAGTCTAGGTATTCCACAAATTCAGATTTTGTTTACCGACCACCATTGGTGAATCACATTTTCATGGAGCAACTCCACAAAAAACTGACAGGATATAAGTGTGGTATACCAAAATGTTCGTATGAATAAGGTCTATTAGTGTCCATGCTTAGAGATGCGCCGACTAGTCTAGGTATTCCACAAATTCAGATTTTGTTTACCGACCACCATTGGTGAATCACATTTTCATGGAGCAACTCCACAAAAAACTGATAGGATATAAGTGTGATACACCAAAATGCTCGTATGGATATGGCCTATTAATGTCCTTACTTAGAAATGCGGCGACTAGTCTAGGTATTCCACAAATTCAGATTTTGTTTACCGACCACCATTGGTGAATCACATTTTCATGGAGCAACTCCACAAAAAACTGATAGGATATAAGTGTGGTATACCAAAATGCTCGTATGGATAAGGCCTATTAGTGTCCATACTTAGAAATGCGGCGACTAGTCTAGGTATTCCATAAATTCAGATTTTGTTTACCGACCACCTATGGTGAATCACATTTTCATGGAGCAACTCCACAAAAAACTGATAGGATATAAGTGTGGTATACCAAAATGCTCGTATGGATAAGGCCTATTAGTGTCCATACTTAGAAATGCGGCGACAAGTCTAGGTATTCCACAAATTCAGATTTTGTTTACCGACCACCATTGGTGAATCACATTTTCATGGAGCAACTCCACAAAAAACTGATAAGATATAAACGTGGTACACCAAAATGTTCGTATGAATAAGGCCTATTAGCGTCCATACTTAGAAATGCGGCGACTAGTCTAGGTATTCCACAAATTCAGATTTTGTTTACCGACCACCATTGGTGAATCACATTTTCATGGAGCAACTCCACAAAAAACTGATAGGATATAAGTGTGGTATACCAAAATGTTCGTATGAATAAGGTCTATTAGTGTCCATGCTTAGAAATGCGGCGACTAGTCTAGGTATTCCACAAATTCAGATTTTGTTTACCGACCACCATTGGTGAATCACATTTTCATGGAGCAACTCCACAAAAAACTGATAGGATATAAGTGTGATACACCAAAATGCTCGTATGGATAAGGACTATTAGTGTCCATACTTAGAAATACGGCGACTAGTCTAGGTATTCCGCAAATTCAGATTTTGTTTACCGACCACCATTGGGGAATCACATTTTCATGGAGCAACTCCACAAAAAACTGATAGGATATAAGTGTGGTATACCAAAATGTTCGTATGAATAAGGCCTATTAGTGTCCATACTTAGAAATGCGGCGACTAGTCTGGGTATTCCAGAAATTAAAATTTTGTTTACAGACCACCAGTGGTGAATCGCATTTTCATGGAGCAACTCCACAAAAAACTGATAGGATATAAGTGTGATACACCAAAATGCTCGTATGGATATGGCCTATTAGTGTCCATACTTAGAAATGCGGCGACTAGTCTAGGTATTCCACAAATTCAGATTTTGTTTACCGACCACCATTGGTGAATTACATTTTCATGGGGCAACTCCACAAAAAACTGATAGGATATAAGTGTGGTCTACCAAAATGTTCGTATGAATAAGGCCTATTAGTGTCCATGCTTAGAAATGCGGCGACTAGTCTAGGTATTCCACAAATTCAGATTTTGTTTACTGACCACCAGTGGTGAATCGCATTTTCATGGAGCAACTCCACAAAAAACTGATAGGATATAAGTGTGGTACACCAAAATGTTCGTATGAATAAGGTCTATTAGCGTCCATACTTAGAAATGCGGCGACTAGTCTAGGTATTCCAGAAATTCAAATTTTGTTTACTGACCACCAGTGGTGAATCGCATTTTCATGGAGCAACTCCACAAAAAACTGACAGGATATAAATGTGGTATACCAAAATGCTCGTATGGATATGGCCTATTAGTGTCCATACTTAGAAATGCGGCGACTAGTCTAGGTATTCCACAAATTCAGATTTTGTTTACCGACCACCATTGGTGAATCACATTTTCATGGAGCAACTCCACAAAAAACTGATAGGATATAAGTGTGGTATACCAAAATGTTCGTATGAATAAGGCCTATTAGTGTCCATAATTAGAAATGTGGCGACTAGTCTGGGTATTCCAGAAATTCAAATTTTGTTTACTGACCACCAGTGGTGAATCGCATTTTCATGGAGCAACTCCACAAAAAACTGATAGGATATAAGTGTGATACACCAAAATGCTCGTATGGATATGGCCTATTAGTGTCCATACTTAGAAATGCGGCGACTAGTCTAGGTATTCCACAAATTCAGATTTTGTTTACCGACCACCATTGGTGAATCACATTTTCATGGAGCAACTCCACAAAAAACTGATAGGATATAAGTGTGGTATACCGAAATGTTCGTATGAATAAGGCCTATTAGTGTCCATGCTTAGAAATGCGGCGACTAGTCTAGGTATTCCACAAATTCAGATTTTGTTTACCGACCACCATTAGTGAATCACATTTTCATGGAGCAACTCCACAAAAAATTGATAGGATATAAGTGTAGTATACCAAAATGTTCGTATGAATAAGGCCTATTAGTGTCCATGCTTAGAAATGCGGCGACTAGTCTAGGTATTCCACAAATTCAGATTTTGTTTACCGACCACCATTGGTGAATCACATTTCCATGGAGCAACTCCACAAAAAACTGATAGGATATAAGTGTGGTATACCAAAATGTTCGTATGAATAAGGCCTATTAGCGTCCATGCTTAGAAATGCGGCGACTAGTCTAGGTATTCCACAAATTCAGATTTTGTTTACTGACCACCATTGGTGAATCACATTTTCTTGGAGCAACTCCACAAAAAACTGATAGGATATAAGTGTGGTATACCAAAATGCTCGTATGGATAAGGCCTATTAGTGTCCATACTTAGAAATGCGGCGACTAGTCTAGGTATTCCAGAAATTCAAATTTTGTTTACTGACCACCAGTGGTGAATCGCATTTTCATGGAGCAACTCCACAAAAAACTGATAGGATATAAGTGTGATACACCAAAATGCTCGTATGGATATGGCCTATTAGTGTCCATACTTAGAAATGCGGCGACTAGTCTAGGTATTCCACAAATTCAGATTTTGTTTACCGACCACCATTGGTGAATAACATTTTCATGGAGCAACTCCACAAAAAACTGATAGGATATAAGTGTGGTATACCAAAATGTTCGTATGAATAAGGCCTATTAGTGTCCATAATTAGAAATGCGGCGACTAGTCTGGGTATTCCAGAAATTCAAATTTTGTTTACTGACCACCAGTGGTGAATCGCATTTTCATGGAGCAACTCCACAAAAAACTGATAGGATATAAGTGTGATACACCAAAATGCTCGTATGGATATGGCCTATTAGTGTCCATACTTAGAAATGCGGCGACTAGTCTAGGTATTCAACAAATTCAGATTTTGTTTACCGACCACCATTGGTGAATCACATTTTCATGGAGCAACTCCACAAAAAACTGATAGGATATAAGTGTGGTATACCGAAATGTTCGTATGAATAAGGCCTATTAGTGTCCATGCTTAGAAATGCGGCGACTAGTCTAGGTATTCCACAAATTCAGATTTTGTTTACCGACCACCATTGGTGAATCACATTTTCATGGAGCAACTCCACAAAAAACTGATAGGATATAAGTGTGGTATACCAAAATGTTCGTATGAATAAGGCCTATTAGCGTCCGTGCTTAGAAATGCGGCGACTAGTCTAGGTATTCCAGAAATTCAGATTTTGTTTACTGACCACCATTGGTGAATCACATTTTCTTGGAGCAACTCCACAAAAAACTGATAGGATATAAGTGTGGTATACCAAAATGCTCGTATGGATAAGGCCTATTAGTGTCCATACTTAGAAATGCGGCGACTAGTCTAGGTATTCCAGAAATTCAAATTTTGTTTACTGACCACCAGTGGTGAATCGCATTTTCATGGAGCAACTCCACAAAAAACTGATAGGATATAAGTGTGATACACCAAAATGCTCGTATGGATATGGCCTATTAGTGTCCATACTTAGAAATGCGGCGACTAGTCTAGGTATTCCACAAATTCAGATTTTGTTTACCGACCACCATTGGTGAATCACATTTTCATGGAGCAACTCCACAAAAAACTGATAGGATATAAGTGTGGTATACCAAAATGTTCGTATGAATAAGGCCTATTAGTGTCCATACTTAGAAATGAGGCGACTAGCCTGGGTATTCCAGAAATTCAAATTTTGTTTACTGACCACCAGTGGTGAATCGCATTTTCATGGAGCAACTCCACAAAAAACTGATAGCATATAAGTGTGATACACCAAAATGCTCGTATGGATATGGCCTATTAGCGTCCATACTTAGAAATGCGGCGACTAGTCTAGGTATTCCACAAATTCAGATTTTGTTTACTGACCACCAGTGGTGAATCGCATTTTCATGGAGCAACTCCACAAAAAACTGATAGGATATAAGTGTGGTATACCAAAATGTTCGTATGAATAAGGTCTATTAGTGTCCATGCTTAGAAATGCGGCGACTAGTCTAGGTATTCCACAAATTCAAATTTTGTTTACTGACCACCATTGGTGAATCACATTTTCTTGGAGCAACTCCACAAAAAACTGAAAGGATATAAGTGTGGTATACCAAAATGCTCGTGTGGATAAGGCCTATTAGTGTCCATACTTAGAAATGCGGCGACTAGTCTAGGTATTCCAGAAATTCAAATTTTGTTTACTGACCACCAGTGGTGAATCGCATTTTCATGGAGCAACTCCACAAAAAACTGATAGGATATAAGTGTGATACACCAAAATGCTCGTATGGATAAGGCCTATTAGTGTCCATACTTAGAAATGCGGCGACTAGTCTAGGTATTCCAGAAATTCAAATTTTGTTTACTGACCACCATTGGTGAATCACATTTTCATGGAGCAACTCCACAAAAAATTGATAGGATATAAGTGTAGTATACCAAAATGTTCGTATGAATAAGGCCTATTAGTGTCCATACCTAGAAATGCGGCGACTAGTCTAGGTATTCCAGAAATTCAAATTTTGTTTACTGACCACCAGTGGTGAATCGCATTTTCATGGAGCAACTCCACAAAAAACTGATAGGATATAAGTGTGGTATACCAAAATGCTCGCATGGATAAGGTCTATTAGTGTCCATACTTAGAAATGCGGCGACTAGTCTAGGTATTCCACAAATTCAGATTTTGTTTACCGACCACCATTGGTGAATCACATTTTCATGGAGCAACTCCACAAAAAACTGATAGGATATAAGTGTGGTATACCAAAATGCTCGTATGGATATGGCCTATTAGTGTCCATACTTAGAAATGCGGCGAATAGTCTATGTATTCCACAAATTCAGATTTTGTTTACCGACCACCATTGGTGAATCACATTTTCATGGAGCAACTCCACAAAAAACTGATAGGATATAAGTGTGGTATACCAAAATGTTCGTATGAATAAGGCCTATTAGCGTCCATACTTAGAAATGCGGCGACTAGTCTAGGTATTTCACAAATTCAGATTTTGTTTACCGACCACCATTGGTGAATCACATTTTCATGGAGCAACTCCACAAAAAACTGATAGGATATAAGTGTGATACACCAAAATGCTCGTATGGATATGGCCTATTAGTGTCCATACTTAGAAATGCGGCGACTAGTCTAGGTATTCCGCAAATTCAGATTTTGTTTACCGACCACCATTGGTGAATCACATTTTCATGGAGCAACTCCACAAAAAACTGATAGGATATAAGTGTGGTATACCAAAATGCTCGTATGGATAAGGCCTATTAGTGTCCATACTTAGAAATGCGGCGACAAGTCTAGGTATTCCACAAATTCAGATTTTGTTTACCGACCACCATTGGTGAATCACATTTTCATGGAGCAACTCCACAAAAAACTGATAGGATATAAGTGTGGTATACCAAAATGCTCGTATGGATAAGGCCTATTAGTGTCCATACTTAGTATTGCGGCGACTAGTCTAGGTATTCCATAAATTCAGATTTTGTTTACCGACCACCATTGGTGAATCACATTTTCATGGAGCAACTCCACAAAAAACTGATAGGATATAAGTGTGGTATACCAAAATGCTCGTATGGATATGGCCTATTAGTGTCCATACTTAGAAATGCGGCGACTAGTCTACGTATTCCACAAATTCAGATTTTGTTTACCGACCACCATTGGTGAATCACATTTTCATGGAGCAACTCCACAAAAAACTGATAGGATATAAGTGTGATACACCAAAATGCTCGTATGGATATGGCCTATTAGTGTCCATACTTAGAAATGCGGCGACTAGTCTAGGTATTCCACAAATTCAGATTTTGTTTACCGACCACCATTGGTGAATCACATTTTCATGGAGCAACTCCACAAAAAACTGATAGGATATAAGTGTGGTATACCAAAATGTTCGTATGAATAAGGCCTATTAGCGTCCATACTTAGAAATGCGGCGACTAGTCTGGGTATTCCAGAAATTCAAATTTTGTTTACTGGCCACCAGTGGTGAATCGCATTTTCATGGAGCAACTCCACAAAAAACTGATAGGATATAAGTGTGATACACCAAAATGCTCGTATGGATATGGCCTATTAGCGTCCATACTTAGAAATGCGGCGACTAGTCTAGGTATTCCACAAATTCAGATTTTGTTTACTGACCACCATTGGTGAATCACATTTTCATGGAGCAACTCCACAAAAAACTGATAGGATATAAGTGTGGTATACCAAAATGTTCGTATGAATAAGGCCTATTAGTGTCCATGCTTAGAAATGCGGCGACTAGTCTAGGTATTCCACAAATTCAGATTTTGTTTACCGACCACCATTGGTGAATCACATTTTCATGGAGCAACTCCACAAAAAACTGATAGGATATAAGTGTGATACACCAAAATGCTCGTATGGATATGGCCTATTAATGTCCATACTTAGAAATGCGGCGACTAGTCTAGGTATTCCACAAATTCAGATTTTGTTTACCGACCACCATTGGTGAATCACATTTTCATGGAGCAACTCCACAAAAAACTGATAGGATATAAGTGTGGTATACCAAAATGTTCGTATGAATAAGGCCTATTAGCGTCCATGCTTAGAAATGCGGCGACTAGTCTAGGTATTCCACAAATTCAGATTTTGTTTACTGACCACCAGTGGTGAATCGCATTTTCATGGAGCAACTCCACAAAAAACTGATAGGATATAAGTGTGATACACCAAAATGCTCGTATGGATATGGCCTATTAGTGTCCATACATAGAAATGCGGCGACTAGTCTAGGTATTCCACAAATTCAGATTTTGTTTACCGACCACCATTGGTGAATCACATTTTCATGGAGCAACTCCACAAAAAACTGATAGGATATAAGTGTGGTATACCAAAATGTTCGTATGAATAAGGCCTATTAGCGTCCATACTTAGAAATGCGGCGACTAGTCTAGGTATTTCACAAATTCAGATTTTGTTTACCGACCACCATTGGTGAATCACATTTTCATGGAGCAACTCCACAAAAAACTGATAGGATATAAGTGTGGTATACCAAAATGTTCGTATGAATAAGGCCTATTAGTGTCCATACTTAGAAATGAGGCGACTAGTCTGGGTATTCCAGAAATTCAAATTTTGTTTACTGACCACCAGTGGTGAATCGCATTTTCATGGAGCAACTCCACAAAAAACTGATAGCATATAAGTGTGATACACCAAAATGCTCGTATAGATATGGCCTATTAGCGTCCATACTTAGAAATGCGGCGACTAGTCTAGGTATTCCACAAATTCAGATTTTGTTTACTGACCATCAGTGGTGAATCGCATTTTCATGGAGCAACTCCACAAAAAACTGATAGGATATAAGTGTGGTATACCAAAATGTTCGTATGAATAAGGTCTATTCGTGTCCATGCTTAGAAATGCGGCGACTAGTCTAGGTATTCCACAAATTCAAATTTTGTTTACTGACCACCATTGGTGAATCACATTTTCTTGGAGCAACTCCACAAAAAACTGATAGGATATAAGTGTGGTATACCAAAATGCTCGTATGGATAAGGCCTATTAGTGTCCATACTTAGAAATGCGGCGACTAGTCTAGGTATTCCAGAAATTCAAATTTTGTTTACTGACCACCAGTGGTGAATCGCATTTTCATGGAGCAACTCCACAAAAAACTGATAGGATATAAGTGTGATACACCAAAATGCTCGTATGGATAAGGCCTATTAGTGTCCATACTTAGAAATGCGGCGACTAGTCTAGGTATTCCAGAAATTCAAATTTTGTTTACTGACCACCATTGGTGAATCACATTTTCATGGAGCAACTCCACAAAAAATTGATAGGATATAAGTGTAGTATACCAAAATGTTCGTATGAATAAGGCCTATTAGTGTCCATACCTAGAAATGCGGCGACTAGTCTAGGTATTCCAGAAATTCAAATTTTGTTTACTGACCACCAGTGGTGAATCGCATTTTCATGGAGCAACTCCACAAAAAACTGATAGGATATAAGTGTGGTATACCAAAATGCTCGCATGGATAAGGTCTATTAGTGTCCATACTTAGAAATGCGGCGACTAGTCTAGGTATTCCACAAATTCAGATTTTGTTTACCGACCACCATTGGTGAATCACATTTTCATGGAGCAACTCCACAAAAAACTGATAGGATATAAGTGTGATACACCAAAATGCTCGTATGGATATGGCCTATTAGTGTCCATACTTAGAAATGCGGCGACTAGTCTAGGTATTCCACAAATTCAGATTTTGTTTACCGACCACCATTGGTGAATCACATTTTCATGGAGCAACTCCACAAAAAACTGATAGGATATAAGTGTGGTATACCAAAATGCTCGTATGGATAAGGCCTATTAGTGTCCATACTTAGAAATGCGGCGACAAGTCTAGGTATTCCACAAATTCAGATTTTGTTTACCGACCACCATTGGTGAATCACATTTTCATGGAGCAACTCCACAAAAAACTGATAAGACATAAATGTGGCACACCAAAATGTTCGTATGAATAAGGCCTATTAGTGTCCATACTTAGTAATGCGGCGACTAGTCTAGGTATTCCATAAATTCAGATTTTGTTTACCGACCACCATTGGTGAATCACATTTTCATGGAGCAACTCCACAAAAAACTGATAGGATATAAGTGTGGTATACCAAAATGCTCGTATGGATATGGCCTATTAGTGTCCATACTTAGAAATGCGGCGACTAGTCTACGTATTCCACAAATTCAGATTTTGTTTACCGACCACCATTGGTGAATCACATTTTCATGGAGCAACTCCACAAAAAACTGATAGGATATAAGTGTGATACACCAAAATGCTCGTATTGATATGGCCTATTAGTGTCCATACTTAGAAATGCGGCGACTAGTCTAGGTATTCCACAAATTCAGATTTTGTTTACCGACCACCATTGGTGAATCACATTTTCATGGAGCAACTCCACAAAAAACTGATAGGGTATAAGTGTGGTATACCAAAATGTTCGTATGAATAAGGCCTATTAGCGTCCATACTTAGAAATGCGGCGACTAGTCTGGGTATTCCAGAAATTCAAATTTTGTTTACTGGCCACCAGTGGTGAATCGCATTTTCATGGAGCAACTCCACAAAAAACTGATAGGATATAAGTGTGATACACCAAAATGCTCGTATGGATATGGCCTATTAGTGTCCATACTTAGAAATGCGGCGACTAGTCTAGGTATTCCACAAATTCAGATTTTGTTTACTGACCACCATTGGTGAATCACATTTTCATGGAGCAACTCCACAAAAAACTGATAGGATATAAGTGTGGTATACCAAAATGTTCGTATGAATAAGGCCTATTAGTGTCCATGCTTAGAAATGCGGCGACTAGTCTAGGTATTCCACAAATTCAGATTTTGTTTACCGACCACCATTGGTGAATAACATTTTCATGGAGCAACTCCACAAAAAACTGATAGGATATAAGTGTGATACACCAAAATGCTCGTATGGATATGGCCTATTAATGTCCATACTTAGAAATGCGGCGACTAGTCTAGGTATTCCACAAATTCAGATTTTGTTTACCGACCACCATTGGTGAATCACATTTTCATGGAGCAACTCCACAAAAAACTGATAGGATATAAGTGTGGTATACCAAAATGTTCGTATGAATAAGGCCTATTAGTGTCCATACTTAGAAATGCGGCGACTAGTCTGGGTATTCCAGAAATTCAAATTTTGTTTACTGGCCACCAGTGGTGAATCGCATTTTCATGGAGCAACTCCACAAAAAACTGATAGGATATAAGTGTGATACACCAAAATGCTCGTATGGATATGGCCTATTAGTGTCCATACTTAGAAATGCGGCGACTAGTCTAGGTATTCCACAAATTCAGATTTTGTTTACCGACCACCATTGGTGAATCACATTTTCATGGAGCAACTCCACAAAAAACTGATAGGATATAAGTGTGGCATACCAAAATGCTCGTATGGATAAGGCCTATTAGTGTCCATACTTAGAAATGCGGCGACTAGTCTAGGTATTCCACAAATTCAGATTTTGTTTACCGACCACCATTGGTGAATCACATTTTCATGGAGCAACTCCACAAAAAACTGATAGGATATAAGTGTGGTATACCAAAATGTTCGTATGAATAAGGCCTATTAGTGTCCATACTTAGAAATGCGGCGACTAGTCTGGGTATTCCAGAAATTCAAATTTTGTTTACTGGCCACCAGTGGTGAATCGCATTTTCATGGAGCAACTCCACAAAAAACTGATAGGATATAAGTGTGATACACCAAAATGCTCGTATGGATAAGGCCTATTAGTATCCATACTTAGAAATGCGGCGACTAGTCTAGGTATTCCAGAAATTCAAATTTTGTTTACTGACCACCAGTGGTGAATCGCATTTTCATGGAGCAACTCCACAAAAAACTGATAGGATATAAGTGTGGTATACCAAAATGTTCGTATGAATAAGGCCTATTAGCGTCCATACTTAGAAATGCGGCGACTAGTCTAGGTATTCCAGAAATTCAAATTTTGTTTACTGACCACCAGTGGTGAATCGCATTTTCATGGAGCCACTCCATAAAAAACTGATAGGATATAAGTGTGATACACCAAAATGCTCGTATGGATATGGCCTATTAGCGTCCATACTTAGAAATGCGGCGACTAGTCTAGGTATTCCACAAATTCAGATTTTGTTTACCGGCCACCATTGGTGAATCACATTTTCATGGAGCAACTCCACAAAAAACTGATAGGATATAAGTGTGGTATACCAAAATGCTCGTATGGATAAGGCCTATTAGTGTCCATACTTAGAAATGCGGCGACTAGTCTACTTATTCCAAAAATTCAGATTTTGTTTACCGACCACGATTGGTGAATCACATTTTCATGGAGCAACTCCACAAAAAACTGATAGGATATAAGTGTGGCATACCAAACTGTTCGTATGAATAAGGCCCATTGGCGTCCATACTTAGAAATGCGGCGACTAGTCTAGGTATTCCAGAAATTCAAATTTTGTTTACTGACCACCAGTGGTGAATCGCATTTTCATGGAGCCACTCCATAAAAAACTGATAGGATATAAGTGTGATACACCAAAATGCTCGTATGGATATGGCCTATTAGTGTCCATACTTAGAAATGCGGCGACTAGTCTAGGTATTCCACAAATTCAGATTTTGTTTACCGGCCACCATTGGTGAATCACATTTTCATGGAGCAACTCCACAAAAAACTGATAGGATATAAGTGTGGTATACCAAAATGCTCGTATGGATAAGGTCTATTAGTGTCCATATTTAGAAATGCGGCGACTAGTCTAGGTATTCCACAAATTCAGATTTTGTTTACCGACCACCATTGGTGAATCAAATTTTCATGGAGCAACTCCACAAAAAACTGATAAGATATAAATGTGGTATACCAAAATGTTCGTATGAATAAGGCCTATTAGCGTCCATACTTAGAAATGCGGCGACTAGTCTAGGTATTCCACAAATTCAGATTTTGTTTACCGACCACCATTGGTGAATCACATTTTCATGGAGCAACTCCACAAAAAACTGATAGGATATAAATGTGGTATACCAAAATGCTCGTATGGATATAGCCTATTAGTGTCCATACTTAGAAATGCAGCGACTAGTCTAGGTATTCCACAAATTCAGATTTTGTTTACCGACCACCATTGATGAATCACATTTTCATGGAGCAACTCCACAAAAAACTGATAGGATATAAGTGTGGTATACCAAAATCTTCGTATGAATAAGGCCTATTAGCGTCCATACTTAGAAATGTGGCGACTGATTCACCAATGGTGGTCAGATTTTGTTTACCGACCACCATTGGTGAATCACATTTTCATGGAGCAACTCCACAAAAAACTGATAAGATATAAATGTGGTACACCAAAATGTTCGTATGAATAAGGCCTATTAGCGTCCATACTTAGAAATGCGGCGACTAGTCTAGGTATTCCACAAATTCAGATTTTGTTTACCGACCACCATTGGTGAATCACATTTTCATGGAGCAACTCCACAAAAAACTGATAGGATATAAGTGTGATACACCAAAATGCTCGTATGGATAAGGCCTATTAGTGTCCATACTTAGAAATGCGGCGACTAGTCTAGGTATTCCACAAATTCAGATTTTGTTTACCGACCACCATTGGTGAATCACATTTTCATAGAGCAACTCCACAAAAAACTGATAGGATATAAGTGTGGTATACCAAAATGTTCATATGAATAAGGCCTATTAGCGTCCATACTTAGAAATTCGGCGACTAGTCTAGGTATTCCACAAATTCAGATTTTGTTTACCGACCACCATTGGTGAATCAAATTTTCATGGAGCAACTCCACAAAAAACTGATAGGATATAAGTGTGATACACCAAAATGCTCGTATGGATAAGGCCTATTAGCGTCCATACTTAGAAATGCGGCGACAAGTCTAGGTATTCCACAAATTCAGATTTTGTTTACCGACCACCATTGGTGAATCACATTTTCATGGTGCAACTCCACAAAAAACTGATAGGATATAAGTGTGGTATACCAAAATGTTCGTATGAATAAGGCCTATTAGCGTCCATACTTAGAAATGCGGCGACTGATAGGATATAAGTGTGGTATACCAAAATGTTCGTATGAATAAGGTCTATTAGCGTCCATGCTTAGAAATGCGGCGACTAGTTTAGGTATTCCACAAATTCAGATTTTGTTTACCGACAACCATTGGTGAATCCCATTTTCATGGAGCAACTCCACAAAAAACTGATAGGATATAAGTGTGATACACCAAAATGCTCGTATGGATATGGCCTATTAGTGTCCATACTTAGAAATGCGGCGACTAGTCTAGGTATTCCACAAATTCAGATTTTGTTTACCGACCACCATTGGTGAATCAAATTTTCATGGAGCAACTCCACAAAAAACTGATAGGATATAAGTGTGATACACCAAAATGCTCGTATGGATAAGGCCTATTAGCGTCCATACTTAGAAATGCGGCGACAAGTCTAGGTATTCCACAAATTCAGATTTTGTTTACCGACCACCATTGGTGAATCACATTTTCATGGTGCAACTCCACAAAAAACTGATAAGATATAAATGTGGTATACCAAAATGTTCGTATGAATAAGGCCTATTAGCGTCCATACTTAGAAACGCGGCGACTAGTCTAGGTATTCCACAAATTCAGATTTTGTTTACCGACCACCATTGGTGAATCACATTTTCATGGTGCAACTCCACAAAAAACTGATAGGATATAAGTGTGGTATACCAAAATGTTCGTATGAATAAGGCCTATTAGCGTCCATACTTAGAAATGCGGCGACTGATAGGATATAAGTGTGGTATACCAAAATGTTCGTATGAATAAGGTCTATTAGCGTCCATGCTTAGAAATGCGGCGACTAGTTTAGGTATTCCACAAATTCAGATTTTGTTTACCGACAACCATTGGTGAATCCCATTTTCATGGAGCAACTCCACAAAAAACTGATAGGATATAAGTGTGATACACCAAAATGCTCGTATGGATAAGGCCTATTAGCGTCCATACTTAGAAATGCGGCGACAAGTCTAGGTATTCCACAAATTCAGATTTTGTTTACCGACCACCATTGGTGAATCACATTTGCATGGAGCAACTCCACAAAAAACTGATAGGATATAAGTGTGGTATACCAAAATGTTCGTATGAATAAGGCCTATTAGCGTCCATACTTAGAAATTCGGCGACTAGTCTAGGTATTCCACAAATTCAGATTTTGTTTACCGACCACCATTGGTGAATCAAATTTTCATGGAGCAACTCCACAAAAAACTGATAAGATATAAATGTGGTATACCAAAATGTTCGTATGAATAAGGCCTATTAGCGTCCATACTTAGAAATGCGGCGACTAGTCTAGGTATTCCACAAATTCAGATTTTGTTTACCGACCACCATTGGTGAATCACATTTTCATGGAGCAACTCCACAAAAAACTGATAGGATATAAGTGTGATACACCAAAATGCTCGTATGGATATGGCCTATTAGTGTCCATACTTAGAAATGCGGCGACTAGTCTAGGTATTCCACAAATTCAGATTTTGTTTACTGACCACCATTGGTGAATCACATTTTCATGGAGCAACTCCACAAAAAACTGATAGGATATAAGTGTGGTATACCAAAATGTTCGTATGAATAAGGCCTATTAGTGTCCATGCTTAGAAATGCGGCGACTAGTCTAGGTATTCCACAAATTCAGATTTTGTTTACCGACCACCATTGGTGAATCACATTTTCATGGAGCAACTCCACAAAAAACTGATAGGATATAAGTGTGATACACCAAAATGCTCGTATGGATATGGCCTATTATTGTCCATACTTAGAAATGCGGCGACTAGTCTAGGTATTCCACAAATTCAGATTTTGTTTACCGACCACCATTGGTGAATCACATTTTCATGGAGCAACTCCACAAAAAACTGATAGGATATAAGTGTGGTATACCAAAATGTTCGTATGAATAAGGCCTATTAGAGTCCATACTTAGAAATGCGGCGACAAGTCTGGGTATTCCAGAAATTCAAATTTTGTTTACTGGCCACCAGTGGTGAATCGCATTTTCATGGAGCAACTCCACAAAAAACTGATAGGATATAAGTGTGGTATACCAAAATGTTCGTATGAACAAGGCCTATTAGCGTCCATACTTAGAAATGCGGCGACTAGTCTAGGTATTCCAGAAATTCAAATTTTGTTTACTGTCCACCAGTGGTGAATCGCATTTTCATGGAGCCACTCCATAAAAAACTGATAGGATATAAGTGTGATACACCAAAATGCTCGTATGGATATGGCCTATTAGTGTCCATACTTAGAAATGCGGCGACTAGTCTAGGTATTCCACAAATTCAGATTTTGTTTACCGGCCACCATTGGTGAATCACATTTTCATGGAGCAACTCCACAAAAAACTGATAGGATATAAGTGTGGTATACCAAAATGCTCGTATGGATAAGGTCTATTAGTGTCCATACTTAGAAATGCGGCGACTAGTCTAGGTATTCCACAAATTCAGATTTTGTTTACCGACCACCATTGGTGAATCAAATTTTCATGGAGCAACTCCACAAAAAACTGATAAGATATAAATGTGGTATACCAAAATGTTCGTATGAATAAGGCCTATTAGCGTCCATACTTAGAAATGCGGCGACTAGTCTAGGTATTCCACAAATTCAGATTTTGTTTACCGACCACCATTGGTGAATCACATTTTTATGGAGCAACTCCACAAAAAACTGATAGGATATAAGTGTGATACACCAAAATGCTCGTATGGATAAGGCCTATTAGTGTCCAAACTTAGAAATGCGGCGACTAGTCTAGGTATTCCACAAATTCAGATTTTGTTTTCCGACCACCATTGGTGAATCACATTTTCATGGAGCAACTCCACAAAAAACTGATAAGATATAAATGTGGTATACCAAAATGTTCGTATGAATAAGGCCTATTAGCGTCCATACTTAGAAATGCGGCGACTAGTCTAGGTATTCCACAAATTCAGATTTTGTTTACCGACCACCATTGGTGAATCACATTTTCATGGAGCAACTCCACAAAAAACTGATAGGATAAAAGTGTGATACACCAAAATGCTCGTATGGATATGGCCTATTAGTGTCCATACTTAGAAATGCGGCGACTAGTCTAGGTATTCCACAAATTCAGATTTTGTTTACTGACCACCATTGGTGAATCACATTTTCATGGAGCAACTCCACAAAAAACTGATAGGATATAAGTGTGGTATACCAAAATGTTCGTATGAATAAGGCCTATTAGTGTCCATGCTTAGAAATGCGGCGACTAGTCTAGGTATTCCACAAATTCAGATTTTGTTTACCGACCACCATTGGTGAATCACATTTTCATGGAGCAACTCCACAAAAAACTGATAGGATATAAGTGTGATACACCAAAATGCTCGTATGGATATGGCCTATTATTGTCCATACCTAGAAATGCGGCGACTAGTCTAGGTATTCCACAAATTCAGATTTTGTTTACCGACCACCATTGGTGAATCACATTTTCATGGAGCAACTCCACAAAAAACTGATAGGATATAAGTGTGGTATACCAAAATGTTCGTATGAATAAGGCCTATTAGTGTCCATACTTAGAAATGCGGCGACAAATCTGGGTATTCCAGAAATTCAAATTTTGTTTACTGGCCACCAGTGGTGAATCGCATTTTCATGGAGCAACTCCACAAAAAACTGATAGGATATAAGTGTGGTATACCAAAATGTTCGTATGAACAAGGCCTATTAGCGTCCATACTTAGAAATGCGGCGACTAGTCTAGGTATTCCAGAAATTCAAATTTTGTTTACTGACCACCAGTGGTGAATCGCATTTTCATGGAGCCACTCCATAAAAAACTGATAGGATATAAGTGTGATACACCAAAATGCTCGTATGGATATTAGGGTGGACCTTGTGTCGATATTTTGGTAGATGAGGGCTCTATTCCGTGCCTTTTTGAAAAAAAATGACAATGCCGAAAAAAAAAATTAAAAAAAAAAAAAAATAGGGGTTGCGCACGAGCCGAGAAAAAGGTCCACTTTGCCAAAATTAGGGGGGAAATTGCCATAGGTCATCAGGGGTCACCCGTAGGGGGGAAGAATGTATGGCCGACCCCCATTAACTTTTTACCGCCAACATTTTCCCCCAAGCCACCCACCCCCTAGCTCCTCCCCTTAGGGGGGTCACCATACAAAAATGGAGGTTGCTCAGTATTTTCGAAAAACACCATAGGTCATCAGGGGTCACCCCTAGGGGGGCAAAATATATGACCGACCCCCATTAACTTTTCATCCCCAACATCTTTTCCGAACAAACTTACCCTCTATCTCCACTCCTTGAGGGACTCCCCATACAAAAATACTGAAAATCTATGTATTTACAGTTGCACAATATCGAGATTTTTTTGATTTTTTTTGATTTTTTTACAGAAATTCCACCAATATTCCACCAAAGTTAAGATGACAACACAACTTAGATCGCGCGACGATATTTTTTTGATTGGTTATCCAAGCATGAATATTACGGGGAACAAATTACCGTCGAAGAAGCAAGTGCTAAGAATGCATTTCTTCAACATTCGCAAACGAAACATGTCGAAGAAAAATAGTGCGGTTATAGTCGCGGACGCAGTGATGATTTTTTGGCGCCAAGCAGCTATTCCGACGAAAGCCAGAGGAGATGTTACAAGAAAAATAGCTGCGCTGCACGATGAGTGGGATGCTTTAAGAAAGTCATCTCACAGAAAGACTGAGTCCACTAGAGAAAAAGAGAATAAGTTTTCTGATAGCTTGGATAATCTTTTCGACATCGCACACGCCAACGCCCTTGAGAAAATGACAAATACCGAAGACATTGAGTTTCTGCTAAAGCAAAGAGAAGATGGCCGGCCAGGAACTATGGGAGGTGTGGACGCTACTGATACTCGAACGAGGAAAAGAAAAGCTGAGCGCGAAGAACAAGAAGAGTTGCGACGCAAACGTGCAACGGAATCTAGTAGAGATCAGTTCGCTAAAGGCGGTAAGTTATTTCGCGCTTTGTGTGTTCGTCCAATGTTTATATTCAAATGAAATTCTTTCAATTGCAGTGGTTAAATTCTCAAGCAGTGATTCAAGCGATGATAATGGGAGACAGGACGAAAACTTCCCGGCAGAAGCTGGCCCATCAAATGTTGGTGACATAAGAGGTTACAAACAATGTTTTACTGAACGAGTCCTATCAGCTTTGGACAAGTGCAAAGTGACTGACCGAGACGCGGTCGGCATTATGATAGCGGCGGCAGAAGCATTTGGACGCGATCCTCAACAATACACAATAAACCGTACGTCGCTTCGGAGATGTCGGCGTTCAAATCGAGAGAACATGCTGAGTTATGTGAAAGACAATCCAGAAGTAAGATCGCATAGATTTATTTGCTCTCATTCAGAATTCTTATTCTTCAACGCGTTTCATTTATCTCCAGCTTGTCGCAGCTAAATCCTTCGTAGTCCATTGGGATGGCAAAATGCTTTTGGATTTTGTGGGTACAAAGAAGGTGGACCGTCTACCGGTAATTGTCTCGTACGGAGAAAAAGAACAACTTCTTGGAGTTCCCAAAGTAGAAGATGGGAAAGGAAAAGGCCGGAGAATAGCACATGCCGTTTATCAACTGTTGGCATCTTGGCATATGACACATCGAATACAAGGACTTTCTTTCGACACGACATCAACGAACAGTGGCCCATTCTCCGGAGCCGCAGTTGCTCTTGAGCGGCTGTTGGAGAGAGAAATCTTATATTTACCTTGCAGACACCACGTATACGAACTGGTGCTAAGGGAAGTTTTTGAGACAAAAATGGGAAAGACCAGTGCACCAGGCGTTCCTTGCTTTGACCGTTTCAAACAGGAATGGGACGCTGTAAAGGTTAAACCATTCCATTCTGGCTTGATAGACGATCAAGTCGTCAGAAAAATTCCTGTGGCAATGCAAGTCGGCATAAAGGAGTTTTGCTTAGATCAATTGAAGGAGAAACACCCTCGCGATGACTACAAAGAAATGCTACAATTAATTCTTTTGTTTCTGGGTGAAAAACTTGAGAATTACCATTTCCGAGCTCCAGGACCCGTTTCCCATGCTCGATGGATGGCAAAAGCCATTTACAGCCTCAAGATGTTTTTGTTTCGGAGAACTTTTCACTTATCTGTATGTGAATTGAATGGTATTCGACACGTTTGTATTTTTGTGGTGCGACTTTACGTCAAGGCATGGTTTGGTTCTTCTCGAGCAGCTGAGGCGCCGAATCAAGATTGGAAGTTTTTGAAGGACATCGTCGAGTACAAGTCCGTTGACCAGGATTTATCTCGGGTAATGATAAAGAAATTTATCGGTCACCTATGGTATCTCGCCGATGAGCACATAGCCCTTGCCTTTTTCGATGACAAGGTTTCAAATGAGTTGAAGGCCAAAATGGCCCAAGCATTGCTAGAAAAGGAGAATGACGAAGGTGAAGAAGATGAAGAAGACGAAGAAGACGAAGAAGGTGAAGAAGATGAAGAAGACGACCCGGTTCCCCCAGCTCCTCGCGTCGTAATCAAAAGCACCAGCGTTAAAAAAATCGAGGTGAAATTCAAAGATGTGAATGAGGAATTCTTGGCTAAAGACTTGAGCAACTTCGTCTCTCATAATACCAAAAATTTATTTGTACGATTTGGAATATCGCAAGATTTCATTCTAGCAAATCCAGCAACCTGGAAATCTCGCGCAGACTATCAAGAAGGTCGTAGAATTGTAAATAACTTGCGCGTTGTGAACGACACTGCCGAAAGAGGAGTAAAAATGATACAAGATTATAATAGAATACTGTGTCAAGGCGAAGAAGAGAAACAGTATTTACTACATGTTATCGATTCTTACCGCAAGAAATACCCATCAGCGAACAAAAATATGTTAATTTGACTATATTATATTAAAAGTGCTTAGTAGTACTACTCAATTACAGCTTCTTTTATTTTTGTATGGGGAGTCCCTCAAGGAGTGGAGATAGAGGGTAAGTTTGTTCGGAAAAGATGTTGGGGATGAAAAGTTAATGGGGGTCGGTCATATATTTTGCCCCCCTAGGGGTGACCCCTGATGACCTATGGTGTTTTTCGAAAATACTGAGCAACCTCCATTTTTGTATGGTGACCCCCCTAAGGGGAGGAGCTAGGGGGTGGGTGGCTTGGGGGAAAATGTTGGCGGTAAAAAGTTAATGGGGGTCGGCCATACATTCTTCCCCCCTACGGGTGACCCCTGATGACCTATGGCAATTTCCCCCCTAATTTTGGCAAAGTGGACCTTTTTCTCGGCTCGTGCGCAACCCCTAATTTTTTTTTTTTTTAATTTTTTTTTTCGGCATTGTCATTTTTTTTCAAAAAGGCACGGAATAGAGCCCTCATCTACCAAAATATCGCAAAAATTTCATTTCAAGGTCCACCTTAATGGATATGGCCTATTAGTGTCCATACTTAGAAATGCGGCGACTAGTCTAGGTATTCCACAAATTCAGATTTTGTTTACCGGCCACCATTGGTGAATCACATTTTCATGGAGCAACTCCACAAAAAACTGATAGGATATAAGTGTGGTATACCAAAATGCTCGTATGGATAAGGTCTATTAGTGTCCATACTTAGAAATGCGGCGACTAGTCTAGGTATTCCACAAATTCAGATTTTGTTTACCGACCACCATTGGTGAATCAAATTTTCATGGAGCAACTCCACAAAAAACTGATAAGATATAAATGTGGTATACCAAAATGTTCGTATGAATAAGGCCTATTAGCGTCCATACTTAGAAATGCGGCGACTAGTCTAGGTATTCCACAAATTCAGATTTTGTTTACCGACCACCATTGGTGAATCACATTTTTATGGAGCAACTCCACAAAAAACTGATAGGATATAAGTGTGATACACCAAAATGCTCGTATGGATAAGGCCTATTAGTGTCCAAACTTAGAAATGCGGCGACTAGTCTAGGTATTCCACAAATTCAGATTTTGTTTTCCGACCACCATTGGTGAATCACATTTTCATGGAGCAACTCCACAAAAAACTGATAGGTTATAAGTGTGGTATACCAAAATGTTCGTATGAATAAGGCCTATTAGCGTCCATACTTAGAAATGCGGCGACTAGTCTAGGTATTCCACAAATTCAGATTTTGTTTACCGACCACCATTGGTGAATCACATTTTCATGGAGCAACTCCACAAAAAACTGATAGGATATAAGTGTGATACACCAAAATGCTCGTATGGATAAGGCCTATTAGCGTCCATACTTAGAAATGCGGCGACTAGTCTAGGTATTCCACAAATTCAGATTTTGTTTACCGACCACCATTGGTGAATCACATTTTCATAGAGCAACTCCACAAAAAACTGATAGGATATAAGTGTGGTATACCAAAATGTTCATATGAATAAGGCCTATTAGCGTCCATACTTAGAAATTCGGCGACTAGTCTAGGTATTCCACAAATTCAGATTTTGTTTACCGACCACCATTGGTGAATCAAATTTTCATGGAGCAACTCCACAAAAAACTGATAAGATATAAATGTGGTATACCAAAATGTTCGTATGAATAAGGCCTATTAGCGTCCATACTTAGAAATGCGGCGACTAGTCTAGGTATTCCACAAATTCAGATTTTGTTTACCGACCACCATTGGTGAATCACATTTTCATGGAGCAACTCCACAAAAAACTGATAGGATATAAGTGTGATACACCAAAATGCTCGTATGGATAAGGCCTATTAGTGTCCATACTTAGAAATGCGGCGACTAGTCTAGGTATTCCACAAATTCAGATTTTGTTTACCGACCACCATTGGTGAATCCCATTTTCATGGAGCAACTCCACAAAAAACTGATAGGATATAAGTGTGATACACCAAAATGCTCGTATGGATAAGGCCTATTAGCGTCCATACTTAGAAATGCGGCGACAAGTCTAGGTATTCCACAAATTCAGATTTTGTTTACCGACCACCATTGGTGAATCACATTTTCATGGAGCAACTCCACAAAAAACTGATAGGATATAAGTGTGGTATACCAAAATGTTCGTATGAATAAGGCCTATTAGCGTCCATGCTTAGAAATGCGGCGACTAGTCTAGGTATTCCACAAATTCAGATTTTGTTTACCGACCACCATTGGTGAATCCCATTTTCATGGAGCAACTCCACAAAAAACTGATAGGATATAAGTGTGATACACCAAAATGCTCGTATGGATAAGGCCTATTAGCGTCCATACTTAGAAATGCGGCGACAAGTCTAGGTATTCCACAAATTCAGATTTTGTTTACCGACCACCATTGGTGAATCACATTTTCATGGAGCAACTCCACAAAAAACTGATAAGATATAAATGTGGTATACCAAAATGTTCGTATGAATAAGGCCTATTAGCGTCCATACTTAGAAATGCGGCGACTAGTCTAGGTATTCCACAAATTCAGATTTTGTTTACCGACCACCATTAGTGAATCACATTTTCATGGAGCAACTCCACAAAAAACTGATAGGATATAAGTGTGGTATACCAAAATGTTCGTATGAATAAGGCCTATTAGCGTCCATACTTAGAAATGCGGCGACAAGTCTAGGTATTCCACAAATTCAGATTTTGTTTACCGACCACCATTGGTGAATCACATTTTCATGGAGCAACTCCACAAAAAACTGATAGGATATAAGTGTGGTATACCAAAATGTTCGTATGAATAAGGCCTATTAGCGTCCATACTTAGAAATTCGGCGACTAGTCTAGGTATTCCACAAATTCAGATTTTGTTTACCGACCACCATTGGTGAATCAAATTTTCATGGAGCAACTCCACAAAAAACTGATAAGATATAAATGTGGTATACCAAAATGTTCGTATGAATAAGGCCTATTAGCGTCCATACTTAGAAATGCGGCGACTAGTCTAGGTATTCCACAAATTCAGATTTTGTTTACCGACCACCATTAGTGAATCACATTTTCATGGAGCAACTCCACAAAAAACTGATAGGATATAAGTGTGATACACCAAAATGCTCGTATGGATATGGCCTATTAGTGTCCATACTTAGAAATGCGGCGACTAGTCTAGGTATTCCACAAATTCAGATTTTGTTTACCGACCACCATTGGTGAATCACATTTTCATGGAGCAACTCCACAAAAAATTGATAGGGTATAAGTGTAGTATACCAAAATGTTCGTATGAATAAGGCCTATTAGTGTCCATACTTAGAAATGCGGCGACTAGTCTAGGTATTCCAGAAATTCAAATTTTGTTTACTGACCACCAGTGGTGAATCGCATTTTCATGGAGCAACTCCACAAAAAACTGATAGGATATAAGTGTGATACACCAAAATGCTCGTATGGATATGGCCTATTAGTGTCCATACTTAGAAATGCGGCGACTAGTCTAGGTATTCCAAAAATTCAGATTTTGTTTACCGACCACCATTGGTGAATCACATTTTCATGGAGCAACTCCACAAAAAACTGATAGGATATAAGTGTGGTATACCAAAATGTTCGTATGAATAAGGCCTATTAGCGTCCATACTTAGAAATGAGGCGACTAGTCTGGGTATTCCAGAAATTCAAATTTTGTTTACTGACCACCAGTGGTGAATCGCATTTTCATGGAGCAACTCCACAAAAAACTGATAGCATATAAGTGTGATACACCAAAATGCTCGTATGGATATGGCCTATTAGTGTCCATACTTAGAAATGCGGCGACTAGTCTAGGTATTCCACAAATTCAGATTTTGTTTACTGACCACCAGTGGTGAATCGCATTTTCATGGAGCAACTCCACAAAAAACTGATAGGATATAAGTGTGGTATACCAAAATGTTCGTATGAATAAGGTCTATTAGTGTCCATGCTTAGAAATGCGGCGACTAGTCTAGGTATTCCACAAATTCAAATTTTGTTTACTGACCACCATTGGTGAATCACATTTTCTTGGAGCAACTCCACAAAAAACTGATAGGATATAAGTGTGGTATACCAAAATGCTCGTATGGATAAGGCTATAAATGTGGTATACCAAAATGCTCGTATGAATAAGGCCTATTAGTGTCCATATTTAGAAATGCGGCGACTGGTCTAGGTATTCCACAAATTCAGATTTTGTTTACCGACCACCATTGGTGAATCACATTTTCATGGAGCAACTCCACAAAAAACTGATAGGATATAAGTGTGATACACCAAAATGCTCGTATGGATATGGCCTATTAGTGTCCATACTTAGAAATGCGGCGACTAGTCTAGGTATTCCACAAATTCAGATTTTGTTTACCGACCACCATTGGTGAATCACATTTTCATGGAGCAACTCCACAAAAAACTGATAGGATATAAGTGTGGTATACCAAAATGTTCGTATGAATAAGGCCTATTAGTGTCCATACTTAGAAATGAGGCGACTAGTCTGGGTATTCCAGAAATTCAAATTTTGTTTACTGACCACCAGTGGTGAATCGCATTTTCATGGAGCAACTCCACAAAAAACTGACAGGATATAAATGTGGTATACCAAAATGCTCGTATGGATATGGCCTATTAGTGTCCATACTTAGAAATGCGGCGACTAGTCTAGGTATTCCACAAATTCAAATTTTGTTTACTGACCACCAGTGGTGAATCGCATTTTCATGGAGCAACTCCACAAAAAACTGATAGGATATAAGTGTGGTATACCAAAATGTTCGTATGAATAAGGTCTATTAGCGTCCATACTTAGAAATGCGGCGACTAGTCTAGGTATTCCAGAAATTCAAATTTTGTTTACTGACCACCAGTGGTGAATCGCATTTTCATGGAGCAACTCCACAAAAATTGATAAGATATAAGTGTGGTACACCAAAATGATCGTATGAATAAGGCCTATTGGCGTCCATACTTAGAAATGCGGCGACTAGTCTAGGTATTCCACAAATTCAGATTTTGTTTACCGACCACCAGTGGTGAATCGCATTTTCATGGAGCAACTCCACAAAAAACTGATAGGATATAAGTGTGGTATACCAAAATGTTCGTATGAATAAGGCCTATTAGCATCCATACTTAGAAATGCGGCGACTAGTCTAGGTATTCCACAAATTCAGATTTTGTTTACCGACCACCATTGGTGAATCACATTTTCATGGAGCAACTCCACAAAAAACTGATAGGATATAAGTGTAGTATACCAAAATGTTCGTATGAATAAGGCCTATTAGCGTCCATACTTAGAAATGCGGCGACTAGTCTAGGTATTCCACAAATTCAGATTTTGTTTACCGACCACCATTGGTGAATCACATTTTCATGGAGCAACTCCACAAAAAACTGATAGGATATAAGTGTGGTATACCAAAATGCTCGTATGGATAAGGCCTATTAGTGTCCATACTTAGAAATGCGGCGACTAGTCTAGGTATTCCACAAATTCAGATTTTGTTTACCGACCACCATTGGTGAATCACATTTTCATGGAGCAACTCCACAAAAAACTGATAGGATATAAGTGTGGTATACCAAAATGCTCGTATGGATAAGGCCTATTAGTGTCCATACTTAGAAATGCGGCGACTAGTCTAGGTATTCCACAAATTCAGATTTTGTTTACCGACCACCATTGGTGAATCAAATTTTCATGGAGCAACTCCACAAAAAACTGATAAGATATAAATGTGGTATACCAAAATGTTCGTATGAATAAGGCCTATTAGCGTCCATACTTAGAAATGCGGCGACTAGTCTAGGTATTCCACAAATTCAGATTTTGTTTACTGACCACCAGTGGTGAATCGCATTTTCATGGAGCAACTCCACAAAAAACTGATAGGATATAAGTGTGGTATACCAAAATGTTCGTATGAATAAGGTCTATTAGTGTCCATGCTTAGAAATGCGGCGACTAGTCTAGGTATTCCACAAATTCAAATTTTGTTTACTGACCACCATTGGTGAATCACATTTTCTTGGAGCAACTCCACAAAAAACTGATAGGATATAAGTGTGGTATACCAAAATGCTCGTATGGATAAGGCTATAAATGTGGTATACCAAAATGCTCGTATGAATAAGGCCTATTAGTGTCCATATTTAGAAATGCGGCGACTGGTCTAGGTATTCCACAAATTCAGATTTTGTTTACCGACCACCATTGGTGAATCACATTTTCATGGAGCAACTCCACAAAAAACTGATAGGATATAAGTGTGATACACCAAAATGCTCGTATGGATATGGCCTATTAGTGTCCATACTTAGAAATGCGGCGACTAGTCTAGGTATTCCACAAATTCAGATTTTGTTTACCGACCACCATTGGTGAATCACATTTTCATGGAGCAACTCCACAAAAAACTGATAGGATATAAGTGTGGTATACCAAAATGTTCGTATGAATAAGGCCTATTAGTGTCCATACTTAGAAATGAGGCGACTAGTCTGGGTATTCCAGAAATTCAAATTTTGTTTACTGACCACCAGTGGTGAATCGCATTTTCATGGAGCAACTCCACAAAAAACTGACAGGATATAAATGTGGTATACCAAAATGCTCGTATGGATATGGCCTATTAGTGTCCATACTTAGAAATGCGGCGACTAGTCTAGGTATTCCAGAAATTCAAATTTTGTTTACTGACCACCAGTGGTGAATCGCATTTTCATGGAGCAACTCCACAAAAAACTGATAGGATATAAGTGTGGTATACCAAAATGTTCGTATGAATAAGGTCTATTAGCGTCCATACTTAGAAATGCGGCGACTAGTCTAGGTATTCCAGAAATTCAAATTTTGTTTACTGACCACCAGTGGTGAATCACATTTTCATAGAGCAACTCCACAAAAAACTGATAGGATATAAGTGTGGTATACCAAAATGCTCGTATGGATAAGGCCTATTAGTGTCCATACTTAGAAATGCGGCGACTAGTCTAGGTATTCCACAAATTCAGATTTTGTTTACCGACCACCATTGGTGAATCAAATTTTCATGGAGCAACTCCACAAAAAACTGATAAGATATAAATGTGGTATACCAAAATGTTCGTATGAATAAGGCCTATTAGCGTCCATACTTAGAAATGCGGCGACTAGTCTAGGTATTCCACAAATTCAGATTTTGTTTACCGACCACCATTGGTGAATCACATTTTCATGGAGCAACTCCACAAAAAACTGATAGGATATAAGTGTGATACACCAAAATGCTCGTATGGATAAGGCCTATTAGCGTCCATACTTAGAAATGCGGCGACTAGTCTAGGTATTCCACAAATTCAGATTTTGTTTACCGACCACCATTGGTGAATCACATTTTCATGGAGCAACTCCACAAAAAACTGATAGGATATAAGTGTGATACACCAAAATGCTCGTATGGATAAGGCCTATTAGTGTCCAAACTTAGAAATGCGGCGACTAGTCTAGGTATTCCACAAATTCAGATTTTGTTTACCGACCACCATTGGTGAATCAAATTTTCATGGAGCAACTCCACAAAAAACTGATAAGATATAAGTGTGGTATACCAAAATGCTCGTATGGATAAGGCCTATTAGTGTCCATACTTAGAAATGCGGCGACTAGTCTAGGTATTCCACAAATTCAGATTTTGTTTACCGACCACCATTGGTGAATCACATTTTCATGGAGCAACTCCACAAAAAACTGATAGGATATAAGTGTGGTATACCAAAATGTTCGTATGAATAAGGCCTATTAGTGTCCATACTTAGAAATGAGGCGACTAGTCTGGGTATTCCAGAAATTCAAATTTTGTTTACTGACCACCGGTGGTGAATCGCATTTTCATGGAGCAACTCCACAAAAAACTGACAGGATATAAATGTGGTATACCAAAATGCTCGTATGGATATGGCCTATTAGTGTCCATACTTAGAAATGCGGCGACTAGTCTAGGTATTCCAGAAATTCAAATTTTGTTTACTGACCACCAGTGGTGAATCGCATTTTCATGGAGCAACTCCACAAAAAACTGATAGGATATAAGTGTGGTATACCAAAATGTTCGTATGAATAAGGTCTATTAGCGTCCATACTTAGAAATGCGGCGACTAGTCTAGGTATTCCACAAATTCAGATTTTGTTTACCGACCACCATTGGTGAATCAAATTTTCATGGAGCAACTCCACAAAAAACTGATAAGATATAAGTGTGGTATACCAAAATGCTCGTATGGATAAGGCCTATTAGTGTCCATACTTAGAAATGCGGCGACTAGTCTAGGTATTCCACAAATTCAGATTTTGTTTACCGACCACCATTGGTGAATCACATTTTCATGGAGCAACTCCACAAAAAACTGATAGGATATAAGTGTGATACACCAAAATGCTCGTATGGATAAGGCCTATTAGTGTCCAAACTTAGAAATGCGGCGACTAGTCTAGGTATTCCACAAATTAAGATTTTGTTTACCGACCACCATTGGTGAATCACATTTTCATGGAGCAACTCCACAAAAAACTGATAGGATATAAGTGTGATACACCAAAATGCTCGTATGGATAAGGCCTATTAGCGTCCATACTTAGAAATGCGGCGACAAGTCTAGGTATTCCACAAATTCAGATTTTGTTTACCGACCACCATTGGTGAATCACATTTTCATGGAGCAACTCCACAAAAAACTGATAGGATATAAGTGTGGTATACCAAAATGTTCGTATGAATAAGGCCTATTAGCGTCCATACTTAGAAATGCGGCGACTAGTCTAGGTATTCCACAAATTCAGATTTTGTTTTCCGACCACCATTGGTGAATCACATTTTCATGGAGCAACTCCACAAAAAACTGATAGGTTATAAGTGTGGTATACCAAAATGTTCGTATGAATAAGGCCTATTAGCGTCCATACTTAGAAATGCGGCGACTAGTCTAGGTATTCCACAAATTCAGATTTTGTTTACCGACCACCATTGGTGAATCACATTTTCATGGAGCAACTCCACAAAAAACTGATAGGATATAAGTGTGATACACCAAAATGCTCGTATGGATAAGGCCTATTAGCGTCCATACTTAGAAATGCGGCGACTAGTCTAGGTATTCCACAAATTCAGATTTTATTTACCGACCACCATTGGTGAATCACATTTTCATAGAGCAACTCCACAAAAAACTGATAGGATATAAGTGTGGTATACCAAAATGTTCATATGAATAAGGCCTATTAGCGTCCATACTTAGAAATTCGGCGACTAGTCTAGGTATTCCACAAATTCAGATTTTGTTTACCGACCACCATTGGTGAATCAAATTTTCATGGAGCAACTCCACAAAAAACTGATAAGATATAAATGTGGTATACCAAAATGTTCGTATGAATAAGGCCTATTAGCGTCCATACTTAGAAATGCGGCGACTAGTCTAGGTATTCCACAAATTCAGATTTTGTTTACCGACCACCATTGGTGAATCACATTTTTATGGAGCAACTCCACAAAAAACTGATAGGATATAAGTGTGATACACCAAAATGCTCGTATGGATAAGGCCTATTAGTGTCCAAACTTAGAAATGCGGCGACTAGTCTAGGTATTCCACAAATTCAGATTTTGTTTTCCGACCACCATTGGTGAATCACATTTTCATGGAGCAACTCCACAAAAAACTGATAGGTTATAAGTGTGGTATACCAAAATGTTCGTATGAATAAGGCCTATTAGCGTCCATACTTAGAAATGCGGCGACTAGTCTAGGTATTCCACAAATTCAGATTTTGTTTACCGACCACCATTGGTGAATCACATTTTCATGGAGCAACTCCACAAAAAACTGATAGGATATAAGTGTGATACACCAAAATGCTCGTATGGATAAGGCCTATTAGCGTCCATACTTAGAAATGCGGCGACTAGTCTAGGTATTCCACAAATTCAGATTTTGTTTACCGACCACCATTGGTGAATCAAATTTTCATGGAGCAACTCCACAAAAAACTGATAAGATATAAATGTGGTATACCAAAATGTTCGTATGAATAAGGCCTATTAGCGTCCATACTTAGAAATGCGGCGACTAGTCTAGGTATTCCACAAATTCAGATTTTGTTTACCGACCACCATTGGTGAATCACATTTTCATGGAGCAACTCCACAAAAAACTGATAGGATATAAGTGTGATACACCAAAATGCTCGTATGGATAAGGCCTATTAGCGTCCATACTTAGAAATGCGGCGACTAGTCTAGGTATTCCACAAATTCAAATTTTGTTTACCGACCACCATTGGTGAGCCACATTTTCATGGAGCAACTCCACAAAAAACTGATAGGATATAAGTGTGGTATACCAAAATGTTCGTATGAATAAGGTCTATTAGCGTCCATGCTTAGAAATGCGGCGACTAGTCTAGGTATTCCACAAATTCAGATTTTGTTTACCGACCACCATTGGTGAATCCCATTTTCATGGAGCAACTCCACAAAAAACTGATAGGATATAAGTGTGATACACCAAAATGCTCGTATGGATAAGGCCTATTAGCGTCCATACTTAGAAATGCGGCGACAAGTCTAGGTATTCCACAAATTCAGATTTTGTTTACCGACCACCATTGGTGAATCACATTTTCATGGAGCAACTCCACAAAAAACTGATAGGATATAAGTGTGGTATACCAAAATGTTCGTATGAATAAGGCCTATTAGCGTCCATACTTAGAAATTCGGCGACTAGTCTAGGTATTCCACAAATTCAGATTTTGTTTACCGACCACCATTGGTGAATCAAATTTTCATGGAGCAACTCCACAAAAAACTGATAAGATATAAATGTGGTATACCAAAATGTTCGTATGAATAAGGCCTATTAGCGTCCATACTTAGAAATGCGGCGACTAGTCTAGGTATTCCACAAATTCAGATTTTGTTTACCGACCACCATTGGTGAATCACATTTTCATGGAGCAACTCCACAAAAAACTGATAGGATATAAGTGTGATACACCAAAATGCTCGTATGGATATGGCCTATTAGTGTCCATACTTAGAAATGCGGCGACTAGTCTAGGTATTCCACAAATTCAGATTTTGTTTACCGACCACCATTGGTGAATCACATTTTCATGGAGCAACTCCACAAAAAATTGATAGGGTATAAGTGTAGTATACCAAAATGTTCGTATGAATAAGGCCTATTAGTGTCCATACTTAGAAATGCGGCGACTAGTCTAGGTATTCCAGAAATTCAAATTTTGTTTACTGACCACCAGTGGTGAATCGCATTTTCATGGAGCAACTCCACAAAAAACTGATAGGATATAAGTGTGATACACCAAAATGCTCGTATGGATATGGCCTATTAGTGTCCATACTTAGAAATGCGGCGACTAGTCTAGGTATTCCACAAATTCAGATTTTGTTTACCGACCACCATTGGTGAATCACATTTTCATGGAGCAACTCCACAAAAAACTGATAGGATATAAGTGTGGTATACCAAAATGTTCGTATGAATAAGGCCTATTAGCGTCCATACTTAGAAATGAGGCGACTAGTCGGGGTATTCCAGAAATTCAAATTTTGTTTACTGACCACCAGTGGTGAATCGCATTTTCATGGAGCAACTCCACAAAAAACTGATAGCATATAAGTGTGATACACCAAAATGCTCGTATGGATATGGCCTATTAGTGTCCATACTTAGAAATGCGGCGACTAGTCTAGGTATTCCACAAATTCAGATTTTGTTTACTGACCACCAGTGGTGAATCGCATTTTCATGGAGCAACTCCACAAAAAACTGATAGGATATAAGTGTGGTATACCAAAATGTTCGTATGAATAAGGTCTATTAGTGTCCATGCTTAGAAATGCGGCGACTAGTCTAGGTATTCCACAAATTCAAATTTTGTTTACTGACCACCATTGGTGAATCACATTTTCTTGGAGCAACTCCACAAAAAACTGATAGGATATAAGTGTGGTATACCAAAATGCTCGTATGGATAAGGCTATAAATGTGGTATACCAAAATGCTCGTATGAATAAGGCCTATTAGTGTCCATATTTAGAAATGCGGCGACTGGTCTAGGTATTCCACAAATTCAGATTTTGTTTACCGACCACCATTGGTGAATCACATTTTCATGGAGCAACTCCACAAAAAACTGATAGGATATAAGTGTGATACACCAAAATGCTCGTATGGATATGGCCTATTAGTGTCCATACTTAGAAATGCGGCGACTAGTCTAGGTATTCCACAAATTCAGATTTTGTTTACCGACCACCATTGGTGAATCACATTTTCATGGAGCAACTCCACAAAAAACTGATAGGATATAAGTGTGGTATACCAAAATGTTCGTATGAATAAGGCCTATTAGTGTCCATACTTAGAAATGAGGCGACTAGTCTGGGTATTCCAGAAATTCAAATTTTGTTTACTGACCACCAGTGGTGAATCGCATTTTCATGGAGCAACTCCACAAAAAACTGACAGGATATAAATGTGGTATACCAAAATGCTCGTATGGATATGGCCTATTAGTGTCCATACTTAGAAATGCGGCGACTAGTCTAGGTATTCCAGAAATTCAAATTTTGTTTACTGACCACCAGTGGTGAATCGCATTTTCATGGAGCAACTCCACAAAAAACTGATAGGATATAAGTGTGGTATACCAAAATGTTCGTATGAATAAGGTCTATTAGCGTCCATACTTAGAAATGCGGCGACTAGTCTAGGTATTCCAGAAATTCAAATTTTGTTTACTGACCACCAGTGGTGAATCGCATTTTCATGGAGCAACTCCACAAAAATTGATAAGATATAAGTGTGGTACACCAAAATGATCGTATGAATAAGGCCTATTGGCGTCCATACTTAGAAATGCGGCGACTAGTCTAGGTATTCCACAAATTCAGATTTTGTTTACCGACCACCAGTGGTGAATCGCATTTTCATGGAGCAACTCCACAAAAAACTGATAGGATATAAGTGTGGTATACCAAAATGTTCGTATGAATAAGGCCTATTAGCATCCATACTTAGAAATGCGGCGACTAGTCTAGGTATTCCACAAATTCAGATTTTGTTTACCGACCACCATTGGTGAATCACATTTTCATGGAGCAACTCCACAAAAAACTGATAGGATATAAGTGTAGTATACCAAAATGTTCGTATGAATAAGGCCTATTAGCGTCCATACTTAGAAATGCGGCGACTAGTCTAGGTATTCCACAAATTCAGATTTTGTTTACCGACCACCATTGGTGAATCACATTTTCATGGAGCAACTCCACAAAAAACTGATAGGATATAAGTGTGGTATACCAAAATGCTCGTATGGATAAGGCCTATTAGTGTCCATACTTAGAAATGCGGCGACTAGTCTAGGTATTCCACAAATTCAGATTTTGTTTACCGACCACCATTGGTGAATCACATTTTCATGGAGCAACTCCACAAAAAACTGATAGGATATAAGTGTGGTATACCAAAATGCTCGTATGGATAAGGCCTATTAGTGTCCATACTTAGAAATGCGGCGACTAGTCTAGGTATTCCACAAATTCAGATTTTGTTTACCGACCACCATTGGTGAATCAAATTTTCATGGAGCAACTCCACAAAAAACTGATAAGATATAAATGTGGTATACCAAAATGTTCGTATGAATAAGGCCTATTAGCGTCCATACTTAGAAATGCGGCGACTAGTCTAGGTATTCCACAAATTCAGATTTTGTTTACTGACCACCAGTGGTGAATCGCATTTTCATGGAGCAACTCCACAAAAAACTGATAGGATATAAGTGTGGTATACCAAAATGTTCGTATGAATAAGGTCTATTAGTGTCCATGCTTAGAAATGCGGCGACTAGTCTAGGTATTCCACAAATTCAAATTTTGTTTACTGACCACCATTGGTGAATCACATTTTCTTGGAGCAACTCCACAAAAAACTGATAGGATATAAGTGTGGTATACCAAAATGCTCGTATGGATAAGGCTATAAATGTGGTATACCAAAATGCTCGTATGAATAAGGCCTATTAGTGTCCATATTTAGAAATGCGGCGACTGGTCTAGGTATTCCACAAATTCAGATTTTGTTTACCGACCACCATTGGTGAATCACATTTTCATGGAGCAACTCCACAAAAAACTGATAGGATATAAGTGTGATACACCAAAATGCTCGTATGGATATGGCCTATTAGTGTCCATACTTAGAAATGCGGCGACTAGTCTAGGTATTCCACAAATTCAGATTTTGTTTACCGACCACCATTGGTGAATCACATTTTCATGGAGCAACTCCACAAAAAACTGATAGGATATAAGTGTGGTATACCAAAATGTTCGTATGAATAAGGCCTATTAGTGTCCATACTTAGAAATGAGGCGACTAGTCTGGGTATTCCAGAAATTCAAATTTTGTTTACTGACCACCAGTGGTGAATCGCATTTTCATGGAGCAACTCCACAAAAAACTGACAGGATATAAATGTGGTATACCAAAATGCTCGTATGGATATGGCCTATTAGTGTCCATACTTAGAAATGCGGCGACTAGTCTAGGTATTCCAGAAATTCAAATTTTGTTTACTGACCACCAGTGGTGAATCGCATTTTCATGGAGCAACTCCACAAAAATTGATAAGATATAAGTGTGGTACACCAAAATGATCGTATGAATAAGGCCTATTGGCGTCCATACTTAGAAATGCGGCGACTAGTCTAGGTATTCCACAAATTCAGATTTTGTTTACCGACCACCAGTGGTGAATCGCATTTTCATGGAGCAACTCCACAAAAAACTGATAGGATATAAGTGTGGTATACCAAAATGTTCGTATGAATAAGGCCTATTAGCATCCATACTTAGAAATGCGGCGACTAGTCTAGGTATTCCACAAATTCAGATTTTGTTTACCGACCACCATTGGTGAATCACATTTTCATGGAGCAACTCCACAAAAAACTGATAGGATATAAGTGTAGTATACCAAAATGTTCGTATGAATAAGGCCTATTAGCGTCCATACTTAGAAATGCGGCGACTAGTCTAGGTATTCCACAAATTCAGATTTTGTTTACCGACCACCATTGGTGAATCACATTTTCATGGAGCAACTCCACAAAAAACTGATAGGATATAAGTGTGGTATACCAAAATGCTCGTATGGATAAGGCCTATTAGTGTCCATACTTAGAAATGCGGCGACTAGTCTAGGTATTCCACAAATTCAGATTTTGTTTACCGACCACCATTGGTGAATCACATTTTCATGGAGCAACTCCACAAAAAACTGATAGGATATAAGTGTGGTATACCAAAATGCTCGTATGGATAAGGCCTATTAGTGTCCATACTTAGAAATGCGGCGACTAGTCTAGGTATTCCACAAATTCAGATTTTGTTTACCGACCACCATTGGTGAATCAAATTTTCATGGAGCAACTCCACAAAAAACTGATAAGATATAAATGTGGTATACCAAAATGTTCGTATGAATAAGGCCTATTAGCGTCCATACTTAGAAATGCGGCGACTAGTCTAGGTATTCCACAAATTCAGATTTTGTTTACTGACCACCAGTGGTGAATCGCATTTTCATGGAGCAACTCCACAAAAAACTGATAGGATATAAGTGTGGTATACCAAAATGTTCGTATGAATAAGGTCTATTAGTGTCCATGCTTAGAAATGCGGCGACTAGTCTAGGTATTCCACAAATTCAAATTTTGTTTACTGACCACCATTGGTGAATCACATTTTCTTGGAGCAACTCCACAAAAAACTGATAGGATATAAGTGTGGTATACCAAAATGCTCGTATGGATAAGGCTATAAATGTGGTATACCAAAATGCTCGTATGAATAAGGCCTATTAGTGTCCATATTTAGAAATGCGGCGACTGGTCTAGGTATTCCACAAATTCAGATTTTGTTTACCGACCACCATTGGTGAATCACATTTTCATGGAGCAACTCCACAAAAAACTGATAGGATATAAGTGTGATACACCAAAATGCTCGTATGGATATGGCCTATTAGTGTCCATACTTAGAAATGCGGCGACTAGTCTAGGTATTCCACAAATTCAGATTTTGTTTACCGACCACCATTGGTGAATCACATTTTCATGGAGCAACTCCACAAAAAACTGATAGGATATAAGTGTGGTATACCAAAATGTTCGTATGAATAAGGCCTATTAGTGTCCATACTTAGAAATGAGGCGACTAGTCTGGGTATTCCAGAAATTCAAATTTTGTTTACTGACCACCAGTGGTGAATCGCATTTTCATGGAGCAACTCCACAAAAAACTGACAGGATATAAATGTGGTATACCAAAATGCTCGTATGGATATGGCCTATTAGTGTCCATACTTAGAAATGCGGCGACTAGTCTAGGTATTCCAGAAATTCAAATTTTGTTTACTGACCACCAGTGGTGAATCGCATTTTCATGGAGCAACTCCACAAAAAACTGATAGGATATAAGTGTGGTATACCAAAATGTTCGTATGAATAAGGTCTATTAGCGTCCATACTTAGAAATGCGGCGACTAGTCTAGGTATTCCAGAAATTCAAATTTTGTTTACTGACCACCAGTGGTGAATCACATTTTCATAGAGCAACTCCACAAAAAACTGATAGGATATAAGTGTGGTATACCAAAATGCTCGTATGGATAAGGCCTATTAGTGTCCATACTTAGAAATGCGGCGACTAGTCTAGGTATTCCACAAATTCAGATTTTGTTTACCGACCACCATTGGTGAATCAAATTTTCATGGAGCAACTCCACAAAAAACTGATAAGATATAAATGTGGTATACCAAAATGTTCGTATGAATAAGGCCTATTAGCGTCCATACTTAGAAATGCGGCGACTAGTCTAGGTATTCCACAAATTCAGATTTTGTTTACCGACCACCATTGGTGAATCACATTTTCATGGAGCAACTCCACAAAAAACTGATAGGATATAAGTGTGATACACCAAAATGCTCGTATGGATAAGGCCTATTAGCGTCCATACTTAGAAATGCGGCGACTAGTCTAGGTATTCCACAAATTCAGATTTTGTTTACCGACCACCATTGGTGAATCACATTTTCATGGAGCAACTCCACAAAAAACTGATAGGATATAAGTGTGATACACCAAAATGCTCGTATGGATAAGGCCTATTAGTGTCCAAACTTAGAAATGCGGCGACTAGTCTAGGTATTCCACAAATTCAGATTTTGTTTACCGACCACCATTGGTGAATCAAATTTTCATGGAGCAACTCCACAAAAAACTGATAAGATATAAGTGTGGTATACCAAAATGCTCGTATGGATAAGGCCTATTAGTGTCCATACTTAGAAATGCGGCGACTAGTCTAGGTATTCCACAAATTCAGATTTTGTTTACCGACCACCATTGGTGAATCACATTTTCATGGAGCAACTCCACAAAAAACTGATAGGATATAAGTGTGGTATACCAAAATGTTCGTATGAATAAGGCCTATTAGTGTCCATACTTAGAAATGAGGCGACTAGTCTGGGTATTCCAGAAATTCAAATTTTGTTTACTGACCACCGGTGGTGAATCGCATTTTCATGGAGCAACTCCACAAAAAACTGACAGGATATAAATGTGGTATACCAAAATGCTCGTATGGATATGGCCTATTAGTGTCCATACTTAGAAATGCGGCGACTAGTCTAGGTATTCCAGAAATTCAAATTTTGTTTACTGACCACCAGTGGTGAATCGCATTTTCATGGAGCAACTCCACAAAAAACTGATAGGATATAAGTGTGGTATACCAAAATGTTCGTATGAATAAGGTCTATTAGCGTCCATACTTAGAAATGCGGCGACTAGTCTAGGTATTCCACAAATTCAGATTTTGTTTACCGACCACCATTGGTGAATCAAATTTTCATGGAGCAACTCCACAAAAAACTGATAAGAAATAAGTGTGGTATACCAAAATGCTCGTATGGATAAGGCCTATTAGTGTCCATACTTAGAAATGCGGCCACTAGTCTAGGTATTCCACAAATTCAGATTTTGTTTACCGACCACCATTGGTGAATCACATTTTCATGGAACAACTCCACAAAAAACTGATAGGATATAAGTGTGATACACCAAAATGCTCGTATGGATAAGGCCTATTAGCGTCCATACTTAGAAATGCGGCGACTAGTCTAGGTATTCCACAAATTCAGATTTTGTTTACCGACCACCATTGGTGAATCACATTTTCATGGAGCAACTCCACAAAAAACTGATAGGATATAAGTGTGATACACCAAAATGCTCGTATGGATAAGGCCTATTAGTGTCCAAACTTAGAAATGCGGCGACTAGTCTAGGTATTCCACAAATTCAGATTTTGTTTTCCGACCACCATTGGTGAATCACATTTTCATGGAGCAACTCCACAAAAAACTGATAGGATATAAGTGTGGTATACCAAAATGTTCGTATGAATAAGGCCTATTAGTGTCCATACTTAGAAATGCGGCGACTAGTCTGGGTATTCCAGAAATTCAAATTTTGTTTACTGGCCACCAGTGGTGAATCGCATTTTCATGGAGCAACTCCACAAAAAACTGATAGGATATAAGTGTGGTATACCAAAATGTTCGTATGAATAAGGCCTATTAGCGTCCATACTTAGAAATGCGGCGACTAGTCTAGGTATTCCACAAATTCAAATTTTGTTTACTGACCACCAGTGGTGAATCGCATTTTCATGGAGCAACTCCACAAAAAACTGATAGGATATAAGTGTGATACACCAAAATGCTCGTATGGATAAGGCCTATTAGTGTCCATACTTAGAAATGCGGCGACTAGTCTAGGTATTCCACAAATTCAAATTTTGTTTACCGACCACCATTGGTGAGTCACATTTTCATGGAGCAACTCCACAAAAAACTGATAGGATATAAGTGTGGTATACCAAAATGTTCGTATGAATAAGGTCTATTAGCGTCCATGCTTAGAAATGCGGCGACTAGTCTAGGTATTCCACAAATTCAGATTTTGTTTACCGACCACCATTGGTGAATCCCATTTTCATGGAGCAACTCCACAAAAAACTGATAGGATATAAGTGTGATACACCAAAATGCTCGTATGGATAAGGCCTATTAGCGTCCATACTTAGAAATGCGGCGACTAGTCTAGGTATTCCACAAATTCAGATTTTGTTTACCGACCACCATTGGTGAATCACATTTTCATGGAGCAACTCCACAAAAAACTGATAGGATATAAGTGTGGTATACCAAAATGTTCGTATGAATAAGGCCTATTAGCGTCCATACTTAGAAATTCGGCGACTAGTCTAGGTATTCCACAAATTCAGATTTTGTTTACCGACCACCATTGGTGAATCAAATTTTCATGGAGCAACTCCACAAAAAACTGATAAGATATAAATGTGGTATACCAAAATGTTCGTATGAATAAGGCCTATTAGCGTCCATACTTAGAAATGCGGCGACTAGTCTAGGTATTCCACAAATTCAGATTTTGTTTACCGACCACCATTGGTGAATCACATTTTCATGGAGCAACTCCACAAAAAATTGATAGGATATAAGTGTAGTATACCAAAATGTTCGTATGAATAAGGCCTATTAGTGTCCATACTTAGAAATGCGGCGACTAGTCTAGGTATTCCAGAAATTCAAATTTTGTTTACTGACCACCAGTGATGAATCGCATTTTCATGGAGCAACTCCACAAAAAACTGATAGGATATAAGTGTGATACACCAAAATGCTCGTATGGATATGGCCTATTAGTGTCCATACTTAGAAATGCGGCGACTAGTCTAGGTGTTCCACAAATTCAGATTTTGTTTACCGACCACCATTGGTGAATCACATTTTCATGGAGCAACTCCACAAAAAACTGATAGGATATAAGTGTGGTACACCAAAATGCTCGTATGGATATGGCCTATTAGTGTCCATACTTAGAAATGCGGCGACTAGTCTAGGTATTCCACAAATTAAGATTTTGTTTACCGACCACCATTGGTGAATCACATTTTCATGGAGCAACTCCACAAAAAACTGATAGGATATAAGTGTGGTATACCAAAATGTTCGTATGAATAAGGCCTATTAGTGTCCATACTTAGAAATGCGGCGACTAGTCTGGGTATTCCAGAAATTCAAATTTTGTTTACTGGCCACCAGTGGTGAATCGCATTTTCATGGAGCAACTCCACAAAAAACTGATAGGATATAAGTGTGGTATACCAAAATGTTCGTATGAATAAGGCCTATTAGCATCCATACTTAGAAATGCGGCAACTAGTCTAGGTATTCCACAAATTCAAATTTTGTTTACTGACTACCAGTGGTGAATCGCATTTTCATGGAGCAACTCCACAAAAAACTAATAGCATATAAGTGTGGTACACCAAAATGCTCGTATGGATATGGCCTATTAGTGTCCATACTTAGAAATGCGGCGACTAGTCTAGGTATTCCACAAATTAAGATTTTGTTTACCGACCACCATTGGTGAATCACATTTTCATGGAGCAACTCCACAAAAAACTGATAGGATATAAGTGTGATACACCAAAATGCTCGTATGGATATGGCCTATTAGTGCCCATACTTAGAAATGCGGCGACTAGTCTAGGTATTCCACAAATTAAGATTTTGTTTACCGACCACCATTGGTGAATCACATTTTCATGGAGCAACTCCACAAAAAACTGATAGGTTATAAGTGTGGTATACCAAAATGTTCGTATGAATAAGGCCTATTAGCGTCCATACTTAGAAATGCGGCGACTAGTCTAGGTATTCCACAAATTCAGATTTTGTTTACCGACCACCATTGGTGAATCACATTTTCATGGAGCAACTCCACAAAAAACTGATAGGATATAAGTATAGTATACCAAAATGTTCGTATGAACAAGGCCTATTAGCGTCCATGCTTAGAAATGCGGCGACTAGTCTAGGTATTCTACAAATTCAGATTTTGTTTACCGACCACCATTGGTGAATCACATTTTCATGGAGCAACTCCACAAAAAACTGATAGGATATAAGTGTGATACACCAAAATGCTCGTATGGATATGGCCTATTAGCCACCATTGGTGAATCACATTTTCATGGAGCAACTCCACAAAAAACTGATAGGATATAAGTGTGATACACCAAAATGCTCGTATGGATATGGCCTATTAGTGCCCATACTTAGAAATGCGGCGACTAGTCTAGGTATTCCACAAATTAAGATTTTGTTTACCGACCACCATTGGTGAATCACATTTTCATGGAGCAACTCCACAAAAAACTGATAGGTTATAAGTGTGGTATACCAAAATGTTCGTATGAATAAGGCCTATTAGCGTCCATACTTAGAAATGCGGCGACTAGTCTAGGTATTCCACAAATTCAGATTTTGTTTACCGACCACCATTGGTGAATCACATTTTCATGGAGCAACTCCACAAAAAACTGATAGGATATAAGTATAGTATACCAAAATGTTCGTATGAACAAGGCCTATTAGCGTCCATGCTTAGAAATGCGGCGACTAGTCTAGGTATTCTACAAATTCAGATTTTGTTTACCGACCACCATTGGTGAATCACATTTTCATGGAGCAACTCCACAAAAAACTGATAGGATATAAGTGTGATACACCAAAATGCTCGTATGGATATGGCCTATTAGTGTCCATACTTAGAAATGCGGCGACTAGTCTAGGTATTCAACAAATTCAGATTTTGTTTACCGACCACCATTGGTGAATCACATTTTCATGGAGCAACTCCACAAAAAACTGATAGGATATAAGTGTGGTATACCAGAATGTTCGTATGAATAAGGCCTATTAGCGTCCATACTTAGAAATGAGGCGACTAGTCTGGGTATTCCAGAAATTCAAATTTTGTTTACTGACCACCAGTGGTGAATCGCATTTTCATGGAGCAACTCCACAAAAAACTGATAGCATATAAGTGTGATACACCAAAATGCTCGTATGGATATGGCCTATTAGTGTCCATACTTAGAAATGCGGCGACTAGTCTAGGTATTCCACAAATTCAGATTTTGTTTACTGACCACCAGTGGTGAATCGCATTTTCATGGAGCAACTCCACAAAAAACTGATAGGATATAAGTGTGGTATACCAAAATGTTCGTATGAATAAGGTCTATTAGTGTCCATGCTTAGAAATGCGGCGACTAGTCTAGGTATTCCACAAATTCAAATTTTGTTTACTGACCACCATTGGTGAATCACATTTTCTTGGAGCAACTCCACAAAAAACTGATAGGATATAAGTGTGGTATACCAAAATGCTCGTATGGATAAGGCTATAAATGTGGTATACCAAAATGCTCGTATGAATAAGGCCTATTAGTGTCCATATTTAGAAATGCGGCGACTAGTCTAGGTATTCCACAAATTCAGATTTTGTTTACCGACCACCATTGGTGAATCACATTTTCATGGAGCAACTCCACAAAAAACTGATAGGATATAAGTGTGCTACACCAAAATGCTCGTATGGATATGGCCTATTAGTGTCCATACTTAGAAATGCGGCGACTAGTCTAGGTATTCCACAAATTCAGATTTTGTTTACCGACCACCATTGGTGAATCACATTTTCATGGAGCAACTCCACAAAAAACTGATAGGATATAAGTGTGGTATACCAAAATGTTCGTATGAATAAGGCCTATTAGTGTCCATACTTAGAAATGAGGCGACTAGTCTGGGTATTCCAGAAATTCAAATTTTGTTTACTGACCACCAGTGGTGAATCGCATTTTCATGGAGCAACTCCACAAAAAACTGACAGGATATAAATGTGGTATACCAAAATGCTCGTATGGATATGGCCTATTAGTGTCCATACTTAGAAATGCGGCGACTAGTCTAGGTATTCCAGAAATTCAAATTTTGTTTACTGACCACCAGTGGTGAATCGCATTTTCATGGAGCAACTCCACAAAAAACTGATAGGATATAAGTGTAGTATACCAAAATGTTCGTATGAATAAGGTCTATTAGCGTCCATACTTAGAAATGCGGCGACTAGTCTAGGTATTCCAGAAATTCAAATTTTGTTTACTGACCACCAGTGGTGAATCGCATTTTCATGGAGCAACTCCACAAAAATTGATAAGATATAAGTGTGGTACACCAAAATGATCGTATGAATAAGGCCTATTGGCGTCCATACTTAGAAATGCGGCGACTAGTCTAGGTATTCCACAAATTCAGATTTTGTTTACCGACCACCAGTGGTGAATCGCATTTTCATGGAGCAACTCCACAAAAAACTGATAGGATATAAGTGTGGTACACCAAAATGTTCGTATGAATAAGGCCTATTAGCGTCCATACTTAGAAATGCGGCGACTAGTCTAAGTATTCCACAAATTCAGATTTTGTTTACCGACCACCATTGGTGAATCACATTTTCATGGAGCAACTCCACAAAAAACTGATAGGATATAAGTGTGATACACCAAAATGCTCGTATGGATAAGGCCTATTAGTGTCCATACTTAGAAATGCGGCGACTAGTCTAGGTATTCCACAAATTCAGATTTTGTTTACCGACCACCATTGGTGAATCACATTTTCATAGAGCAACTCCACAAAAAACTGATAGGATATAAGTGTGGTATACCAAAATGTTCATATGAATAAGGCCTATTAGCGTCCATACTTAGAAATTCGGCGACTAGTCTAGGTATTCCACAAATTCAGATTTTGTTTACCGACCACCATTGGTGAATCAAATTTTCATGGAGCAACTCCACAAAAAACTGATAAGATATAAATGTGGTATACCAAAATGTTCGTATGAATAAGGCCTATTAGCGTCCATACTTAGAAATGCGGCGACTAGTCCAGGTATTCCACAAATTCAGATTTTATTTACCGACCACCATTGGTGAATCACATTTTCATGGAGCAACTCCACAAAAAACTGATAGGATATAAGTGTGATACACCAAAATGCTCGTATGGATAAGGCCTATTAGTGTCCATACTTAGAAATGCGGCGACTAGTCTAGGTATTCCACAAATTCAAATTTTGTTTACCGACCACCATTGGTGAGTCACATTTTCATGGAGCAACTCCACAAAAAACTGATAGGATATAAGTGTGGTATACCAAAATGTTCGTATGAATAAGGTCTATTAGCGTCCATGCTTAGAAATGCGGCGACTAGTCTAGGTATTCCACAAATTCAGATTTTGTTTACCGACCACCATTGGTGAATCCCATTTTCATGGAGCAACTCCACAAAAAACTGATAGGATATAAGTGTGATACACCAAAATGCTCGTATGGATAAGGCCTATTAGTGTCCATACTTAGAAATGCGGCGACTAGTCTAGGTATTCCACAAATTCAAATTTTGTTTACCGACCACCAGTGGTGAATCGCATTTTCATGGAGCAACTCCACAAAAAACTGATAGGATATAAGTGTGGTATACCAAAATGTTCGTATGAATAAGGTCTATTAGCGTCCATACTTAGAAATGCGGCGACTAGTCTAGGTATTCCACAAATTCAGATTTTGTTTACCGACCACCATTGGTGAATCACATTTTCATGGAGCAACTCCACAAAAAACTGATAGGATATAAGTGTGGTATTCCAAAATGTTCGTATGAATAAGGCCTATTAGTGTCCATACTTAGAAATGAGGCGACTAGTCTGGGTATTCCAGAAATTCAAATTTTGTTTACTGACCACCAGTGGTGAATCGCATTTTCATGGAGCAACTCCACAAAAAACTGACAGGATATAAATGTGGTATACCAAAATGCTCGTATGGATATGGCCTATTAGCGTCCATACTTAGAAATGCGGCGACTAGTCTGGGTATTCCAGAAATTCAAATTTTGTTTACTGACCACCATTGGTGAATCACATTTTCATGGAGCAACTCCACAAAAAACTGATAGGATATAAGTGTGGTATACCAAAATGTTCGTATGAATAAGGCCTATTAGTGTCCATGTTTAGAAATGCGGCGACTACTCTAGGTATTCCACAAATTCAAATTTTGTTTACTGACCACCAGTGGTGAATTGCATTTTCATGGAGCAACTCCACAAAAAACTGATAGGATATAAGTGTGATACACCAAAATGTTCGTATGGATAAGGCCTATTAGTATCCATACTTAGAAATGCGGCGACTAGTCTAGGTATTCCACAAATTCAGATTTTGTTTACCGACCACCATTGGTGAATCACATTTTCATGAAGCAACTCCACAAAAAACTGATAGGATATAAGTGTGGTATACCAAAATGTTCGTATGAATAAGGTCTATTAGTGTCCATGCTTAGAAATGCGGCGACTAGTCTAGGTATTCCACAAATTCAGATTTTGTTTACCGACCACCATTGGTGAATCACATTTTCATGGAGCAACTCCACAAAAAACTGATAGTATATAAGTGTGGTATACCAAAATGCTCGTATGGATAAGGCCTATTAGTGTCCATACTTAGAAATGCGGCGACTAGTCTGGGTATTCCAGAAATTCAAATTTTGTTTACTAACCACCAGTGGTGAATCGCATTTTCATGGAGCAACTCCACAAAAAACTGATAGGATATAAGTGTGATACACCAAAATGCTCGTATGGATATGGCCTATTAGTGGCCATACTTAGAAATGCGGCGACTAGTCTAGGTATTCCACAAATTCAGATTTTGTTTACCGACCACCATTGGTGAATCACATTTTCATGGAGCAACTCCACAAAAAACTGATAGGATATAAGTGTGGTATACCAAAATGTTCGTATGAATAAGGCCTATTAGTGTCCATGCTTAGAAATGCGGCGACTAGTCTAGGTATTCCACAAATTCAGATTTTGTTTACCGACCACCATTGGTGAATCACATTTTCATGGAGCAACTCCACAAAAAACTGATAGGATATAAGTGTGGTATACCAAAATGTTCGTATGAATAAGGCCTATTAGTGTCCATGCTTAGAAATGCGGCGACTAGTCTAGGTATTCCACAAATTCAGATTTTGTTTACTGACCACCAGTGGTGAATCGCATTTTCATGGAGCAACTCCACAAAAAACTGATAGGATATAAGTGTGATACACCAAAATGCTCGTATGGATATGGCCTATTAGTGTCCATACTTAGAAATACGGCGACTAGTCTGGGTATTCCAGAAATTCAAATTTTGTTTACTGGCCACCAGTGGTGAATCGCATTTTCATGGAGCAACTCCACAAAAAACAAAAAAATGTTCGTATGAATAAGGTCTATTAGCGTCCATACTTAGAAATGCGGCCACTAGTCTGGGTATTCCAGAAATTCAATTTTTGTTTACTAACCACCAGTGGTGAATCGCATTTTCATGGAGCAACTCCACAAAAAACTGATAGGATATAAGTGTGATACACCAAAATGCTCGTATGGATATGGCCTATTAGTGGCCATACTTAGAAATGCGGCGACTAGTCTAGGTATTCCACAAATTCAGATTTTGTTTACCGACCACCATTGGTGAATCACATTTTCGTGGAGCAACTCCACAAAAAATTGATAGGATATAAGTGTAGTATACCAAAATGTTCGTATGAATAAGGCCTATTAGTGTCCATACCTAGAAATGCGGCGACTAGCCTAGGTATTCCAGAAATTCAAATTTTGTTTACTGACCACCAGTGGTGAATCGCATTTTCATGGAGCAACTCCACAAAAAACTGATAGGATATAAGTGTGATACACCCAAATGCTTGTATGGATATGTCCTATTAGTTTCCATACTTAGAAATGCGGCGACTAGTCTAGGTATTCCACAAATTCAGATTTTGTTTACCGACCACCATTGGTGAATCACATTTTCATGGAGCAACTCCACAAAAAACTGATAGGATATAAGTGTGGTATACCAAAATGTTCGTATGGATAAGGCCTATTAGTGTCCATACTTAGAAATGCGGCGACTAGTCTAGGTATTCCAGAAATTCAAATTTTGTTTACTGACCACCAGTGGTGAATCGCATTTTCATGGAGCAACTCCACAAAAAACTGATAGGATATAAGTGTAATACACCAAAATGCTTGTATGGATATGTCCTATTAGTATCCATACTTAGAAATGCGGCGACTAGTCTAGGTATTCCACAAATTCAGATTTTGTTTACCGACCACCATTGGTGAATCACATTTTCATGGAGCAACTCCACAAAAAACTGATAGGATATAAGTGTAATACACCAAAATGCTTGTATGGATATGTCCTATTAGTATCCATACTTAGAAATGCGGCGACTAGTCTAGGTATTCCACAAATTCAGATTTTGTTTACCGACCACCATTGGTGAATCACATTTTCATGGAGCAACTCCACAAAAAACTGATAGGATATAAGTGTGATACACCAAAATGCTCGTATGGATATGGCCTATTAGTGTCCATACTTAGAAATGCGGCGACTAGTCTAGGTATTCCACAAATTCAGATTTTGTTTACCGACCACCATTGGTGAATCACATTTTCATGGAGCAACTCCACAAAAAACTGATAGGATATAAGTGTGGTATACCAAAATGTTCGTATGAATAAGGCCTATTAGTGTCCATACTTAGAAATGAGGCGACTAGTCTGGGTATTCCACAAATTCAGATTTTGTTTACTGACCACCATTGGTGAATCACATTTTCATGGAGCAACTCCACAAAAAACTGATAGGATATAAGTGTAGTATACCAAAATGTTCGTATGAATAAGGCCTATTAGTGTCCATACCTAGAAATGCGGCGACTAGTCTAGGTATTCCAGAAATTCAAATTTTGTTTACTGACCACCAGTGGTGAATCGCATTTTCATGGAGCAACTCCACAAAAAACTGATAGGATATAAGTGTAATACACCAAAATGCTTGTATGGATATGTCCTATTAGTATCCATACTTAGAAATGCGGCGACTAGTCTAGGTATTCCACAAATTCAGATTTTGTTTACCGACCACCATTGGTGAATCACATTTTCATGGAGCAACTCCACAAAAAACTGATAGGATATAAGTGTAATACAACAAAATGCTCGTATGGATATGGCCTATTAGTGTCCATACTTAGAAATGCGGCGACTAGTCTAGGTATTCCACAAATTCAGATTTTGTTTACCGACCACCATTGGTGAATCACATTTTCATGGAGCAACTCCACAAAAAACTGATAGGATATAAGTGTAGTATACCAAAATGTTCGTATGAATAAGGCCTATTAGTGTCCATACCTAGAAATGCGGCGACTAGTCTAGGTATTCCAGAAATTCAAATTTTGTTTACTGACCACCAGTGGTGAATCGCATTTTCATGGAGCAACTCCACAAAAAACTGATAGGATATAAGTGTAATACACCAAAATGCTTGTATGGATATGTCCTATTAGTATCCATACTTAGAAATGCGGCGACTAGTCTAGGTATTCCACAAATTCAGATTTTGTTTACCGACCACCATTGGTGAATCACATTTTCATGGAGCAACTCCACAAAAAACTGATAGGATATAAGTGTGATACACCAAAATGCTCGTATGGATATGGCCTATTAGTGTCCATACTTAGAAATGCGGCGACTAGTCTAGGTATTCCACAAATTCAGATTTTGTTTACCGACCACCATTGGTGAATCACATTTTCATGGAGCAACTCCACAAAAAACTGATAGGATATAAGTGTGGTATACCAAAATGTTCGTATGAATAAGGCCTATTAGTGTCCATACTTAGAAATGAGGCGACTAGTCTGGGTATTCCAGAAATTCAAATTTTGTTTACTGACCACCAGTTCAAATTCAAATTTTGTTTACTGACCACCATTGGTGAATCACATTTTCTTGGAGCAACTCCACAAAAAACTGATAGGATATAAGTGTAGTATACCAAAATGTTCGTATGAATAAGGCCTATTAGTGTCCATACTTAGAAATGCGGCGACTAGTCTGGGTATTCCAGAAATTCAAATTTTGTTTACTGACCACCAGTGGTGAATCGCATTTTCATGGAGCAACTCCACAAAAAACGGATAGGATATAAGTGTGATACACCAAAATGCTCGTATGGATATGGCCTATTAGTGTCCATACTTAGAAATGCGGCGACTAGTCTAGGTATTCCACAAATTCAGATTTTGTTTACCGACCACCATTGGTGAATCACATTTTCATGGAGCAACTCCACAAAAAACTGATAGGATATAAGTGTAGTATACCAAAATGTTCGTATGAATAAGGTCTATTAGTGTCCATACTTAGAAATGCGGCGACTAGTCTGGGTATTCCAGAAATTCAGATTTTGTTTACTGACCACCAGTGGTGAATCGCATTTTCATGGAGCAACTCCACAAAAAACTGATAGGATATAAGTGTGGTATACCAAAATGTTCGTATGAATAAGGTCTATTAGCGTCCATACTTAGAAATGCGGCGACTAGTCTAGGTATTCCACAAATTCAGATTTTGTTTACCGACCACCATTGGTGAATCACATTTTCATGGAGCAACTCCACAAAAAACTGATAGGATATAAGTGTGGTATACCAAAATGCTCGTATGGATATGGCCTATTAGTGTCCATACTTAGAAATGCGGCGACTAGTCTAGGTATTCCACAAATTAAGATTTTGTTTACTGACCACCAGTGGTGAATCGCATTTTCATGGAGCAACTCCACAAAAAACTGATAGGATATAAGTGTGATACACCAAAATGCTCGTATGGATATGGCCTATTAGTGTCCATACTTAGAAATGCGGCGACTAGTCTGGGTATTCCAGAAATTCAAATTTTGTTTACTGGCCACCAGTGGTGAATCGCATTTTCATGGAGCAACTCCACAAAAAACAAAAAAATGTTCGTATGAATAAGGTCTATTAGCGTCCATACTTAGAAATGCGGCCACTAGTCTGGGTATTCCAGAAATTCAAATTTTGTTTACTAACCACCAGTGGTGAATCGCATTTTCATGGAGCAACTCCACAAAAAACTGATAGGATATAAGTGTGATACACCAAAATGCTCGTGTGGATATGGCCTATTAGTGGCCATACTTAGAAATGCGGCGACTAGTCTAGGTATTCCACAAATTCAGATTTTGTTTACCGACCACCATTGGTGAATCACATTTTCATGGAGCAACTCCACAAAAAATTGATAGGATATAAGTGTAGTATACCAAAATGTTCGTATGAATAAGGCCTATTAGTGTCCATACCTAGAAATGCGGCGACTAGCCTAGGTATTCCAGAAATTCAAATTTTGTTTACTGACCACCAGTGGTGAATCGCATTTTCATGGAGCAACTCCACAAAAAACTGATAGGATATAAGTGTGATACACCCAAATGCTTGTATGGATATGTCCTATTAGTTTCCATACTTAGAAATGCGGCGACTAGTCTAGGTATTCCACAAATTCAGATTTTGTTTACCGACCACCATTGGTGAATCACATTTTCATGGAGCAACTCCACAAAAAACTGATAGGATATAAGTGTTGTATACCAAAATGTTCGTATGAATAAGGCCTATTAGTGTCCATGCTTAGAAATGCGGCGACTAGTCTAGGTATTCCACAAATTCAGATTTTGTTTACTGACCACCAGTGGTGAATCGCATTTTCATGGAGCAACTCCACAAAAAACTGATAGGATATAAGTGTGGTATACCAAAATGTTCGTATGGATAAGGCCTATTAGTGTCCATACTTAGAAATGCGGCGACTAGTCTAGGTATTCCAGAAATTCAAATTTTGTTTACTGACCACCATTGGTGAATCACATTTTCATGGAGCAACTCCACAAAAAATTGATAGGATATAAGTGTAGTATACCAAAATGTTCGTATGAATAAGGCCTATTAGTGTCCATACCTAGAAATGCTGCGACTAGTCTAGGTATTCCAGAAATTCAAATTTTGTTTACTGACCACCAGTGGTGAATCGCATTTTCATGGAGCAACTCCACAAAAAACTGATAGGATATAAGTGTAATACACCAAAATGCTTGTATGGATATGTCCTATTAGTATCCATACTTAGAAATGCGGCGACTAGTCTAGGTATTCCACAAATTCAGATTTTGTTTACCGACCACCATTGGTGAATCACATTTTCATGGAGCAACTCCACAAAAAACTGATAGGATATAAGTGTGATACACCAAAATGCTCGTATGGATATGGCCTATTAGTGTCCATACTTAGAAATGCGGCGACTAGTCTAGGTATTCCACAAATTCAGATTTTGTTTACCGACCACCATTGGTGAATCACATTTTCATGGAGCAACTCCACAAAAAACTGATAGGATATAAGTGTGGTATACCAAAATGTTCGTATGAATAAGGCCTATTAGTGTCCATACTTAGAAATGAGGCGACTAGTCTGGGTATTCCAGAAATTCAAATTTTGTTTACTGACCACCAGTTCAAATTCAAATTTTGTTTACTGACCACCATTGGTGAATCACATTTTCTTGGAGCAACTCCACAAAAAACTGATAGGATATAAGTGTAGTATACCAAAATGTTCGTATGAATAAGGCCTATTAGTGTCCATACTTAGAAATGCGGCGACTAGTCTGGGTATTCCAGAAATTCAAATTTTGTTTACTGACCACCAGTGGTGAATCGCATTTTCATGGAGCAACTCCACAAAAAACGGATAGGATATAAGTGTGATACACCAAAATGCTCGTATGGATATGGCCTATTAGTGTCCATACTTAGAAATGCGGCGACTAGTCTAGGTATTCCACAAATTCAGATTTTGTTTACCGACCACCATTGGTGAATCACATTTTCATGGAGCAACTCCACAAAAAACTGATAGGATATAAGTGTAGTATACCAAAATGTTCGTATGAATAAGGTCTATTAGTGTCCATACTTAGAAATGCGGCGACTAGTCTGGGTATTCCAGAAATTCAGATTTTGTTTACTGACCACCAGTGGTGAATCGCATTTTCATGGAGCAACTCCACAAAAAACTGATAGGATATAAGTGTGGTATACCAAAATGTTCGTATGAATAAGGTCTATTAGCGTCCATACTTAGAAATGCGGCGACTAGTCTAGGTATTCCACAAATTCAGATTTTGTTTACCGACCACCATTGGTGAATCACATTTTCATGGAGCAACTCCACAAAAAACTGATAGGATATAAGTGTAGTATACCAAAATGTTCGTATGAATAAGGTCTATTAGTGTCCATACTTAGAAATGCGGCGACTAGTCTGGGTATTCCAGAAATTCAGATTTTGTTTACTGACCACCAGTGGTGAATCGCATTTTCATGGAGCAACTCCACAAAAAACTGATAGGATATAAGTGTGGTATACCAAAATGTTCGTATGAATAAGGTCTATTAGCGTCCATACTTAGAAATGCGGCGACTAGTCTAGGTATTCCACAAATTCAGATTTTGTTTACCGACCACCATTGGTGAATCACATTTTCATGGAGCAACTCCACAAAAAACTGATAGGATATAAGTGTAGTATACCAAAATGTTCGTATGAATAAGGCCTATTAGTGTCCATACTTAGAAATGCGGCGACTAGTCTGGGTATTCCAGAAATTCAAATTTTGTTTACTGACCACCAGTGGTGAATCGCATTTTCATGGAGCAACTCCACAAAAAATTGATAGGATATAAGTGTAGTATACCAAAATGTTCGTATGAATAAGGCCTATTAGTGTCCATACCTAGAAATGCGGCGACTAGTCTAGGTATTCCAGTGTGGGTACCTAATATTTACTTTTGTACTTTATTAATTTTTATAATTAAGTTTTCTGGGTTTTTGTTTTTTGTTGGTTTTCAAAAAAATGTATTCATTCGAATTTTGATTTGAAAATAACAAGCTATATAAATATAATTAATAAATAAAAATAATTAATTTATCTACAACTACAAATTGGCGATCCTGCCAGGAGCTTTAAATGACGTAAAAAAATATTAAGAAATAGACGATCTTCAGTTTAACGCAACAGTTCATTTCATAAAAACTTCAGTTAATTAAACAGCAAAACTTAACTAATCAGAAAGATTTCAGAATTCTTCAACAACATTGCCAAAATGTCTTAATCGTTAATTTAACGTTATTTTATTGACCAATCTACATTGAAATTATATATGTTTGCAAATTAATTTTCAAGAACAAATTTCAACATCAAGATTCAAATAAATCTGGTCAAGAAGGTTTCAACTTATTGCCATAAAAATTTAAGAAATCAACAGCACAAAAATATCAAATCTGAATTCAAATACGAAGTAAAAGCATATTTTTCAAAAAAAAAGTTCTCGCCAATGCTAAACGTAAATATTTCCAATTTTGTTGTGTTTTTCCTTTAAAATATATATCTGTGTGTTTAATAATCTCTTTACTTATTTACATATACTTTTGGTTATTGAGAAAAATATTTTGAAGTTATCAAATATCCATCAAAATATTTTCAGTTATTACAAAACCGTATGAAATACTTTCAATTACCTTCAAATTTTTAAAATTTATTTAAATATTTATTTTTTTATTATTTATTATCGAAATTATTCATTTTGTTATTATTTTGTTTATTACATCTACCTTATTTGTAAATTTCTTTATCGAAAATGTCATTATTTCGATCACCTCCTCGTAATAGTTCTCCTCCTCAAAATAGCAGTTCATTGATTACACTTAACCCTATCGATACAAGTAATACGTTACAAAATTCCCGTGCAATATCTCCACATAATTCTTCGGATTCTGTCAATAGGTTACTTTCATCAGATTTTGAAATTCATGCTACCTCTGTAAAACTTCCTCAGTTTTGGACTAACTGTCCTGATGCATGGTTCGTTCATGCAGAAATGCAATTTGCGACCAAAGGAATCACTTTGGATAAAACTAAATATGAATATATCATTACTGCTCTTCCTCAAGAAGTAATAATAACGGTTCTTGACCTTATTCAGAATCCTCCAACAGTCGATCAGTACAGTAACTTAAAGAAAGCGTTAATTGAACGTCATTCTTTGAGCGAAACATCAAGGTTAGAAAAAATTTTGTCCGATAACGAAATGGGTGACAGAAAACCTTCCGAGTTTTATCGTTCTTTATCTCTTTTGGCTGGTAAAAGTTTCAGTCCTGACATTTTAAAGAAACTTTGGCTTCGAAAACTACCGAAGAGTCTTAACGTAGCTTTAACAGGTTCTAATCGCAATGAGTTAAGTGAATTAATACAGTTAGCAGATAAAATATGGGAGGTTATGTTTAATAACGAAGTAGCTAGTGTTCAGAATCATTCAACTTCTAATATTGAAAGAGTAGTAGAAGTTCTGACAAAATCTTTATGTGAGAATATAAGTAAATTATCTATGGAAGTGAGTTCTCTTAAAAGTGAGATACGAGATCGTCAACCTCGTCAGTCATTCAGGAGAAATGGCAGAAGTAATTCTCGATCGCGATTTCGTTCACCTAATAGTAGAAATTGGTTATGTAAGTTTCACTATAGATACGGAGATAAAGCTTTCAACTGCGAACAGCCCTGTTCTTATTCTCAATCTCCGAACTCGTCAAACTAAATTCTCCCATCGTTGTGGCGACAAACGATGGTGATATAGATTTTACTTCTCGTCGTCTTTTTATTTTTGACAAATCCAACAAGTTAAATTTTCTTATTGATAGCGGGGCAGAAGTTTCGGTTCTACCATCTTCAAAATTTAAGGGTAATAATAAGATTTCAGATATTATTTTAACTGCCGCTAATGGTTCAGATATTTCCACATATGGTAAAAAGTTACTTAATGTAGATTTAGGGTTGCGTCGTGAATTTCCCTTTATATTTCTTATTGCCAATATTTCAAAACCCATAATTGGTGCAGATTTTTTGGAAAAGTATGGACTATTAATTGATATTAAACGTAAACGCTTACTTGATCCTCTCACTAGTTTGTCAGTAAATGCAATTGCTGCAACTTGTAATATATCGTTACCAAAATTATTTTCCGTTGACAATAAATACACAAAGTTGTTAAAAGAATTCCCTTCGCTGATTTCTGAACCCGATTTCTCTAGGCCCGTAAAACATTCCACAGTTCATAGACTTGTCACTGAAGGTACTCTTCCTTTTACAAAACCCAGGAGATTAGACCCAATCAAATATAAAGGAGCAAAGTCTGAGTTTGATTTTTTAATTAAATCTGGTATTTGCAGACCATCAAATTCGAGTGTTGCTTCGGCTCTGCACCTTGTCCCCAAAAAGGATCCAAACGATTGGCGTCCCTGTGGGGATTTCAGACGACTTAATGCAGTGACAATACCTGATCGATATCCGTTACCACACATTAATGATTTAAATATGAACATACGGAATAAGAAAGTATTTTCGAAAATAGATTTAATCAGAGCATATCACCAAATTCCCATGGCAAGCGAAGATATTTATAAGACCGCCATTACCACACCTTTTGGAATGTTCGAATTCGAACGTATGCCTTTTGGTTTGCGGAATGCTGCACAGACATTCCAACGATTTATGAACGAAGTATTTAAAGGATTAGACTTTGTATTTACATATATTGACGACGTATTAATAGCTAGTGAGAATGAAGATCAACATTTAGAACATTTGAAAAAAGTTTTACAATGTTTAGAAGAATACGGATTAAATATTAAACATGGGAAATGCATTTTTGGAGTTAATAATATAGATTTTCTTGGCCACAACATTTCGGAAAATTGCATTCAGCCATCGGAAGAGAAAGTTGCGGCGATTAAAAAATTTGAATGTCCATCTACCGTTAAACAATTACAGAAATTTGTTGGTATGGTAAATTATTACCATCGCTATATACCACAATTAGCTTACAAAACTTCAAAATTACATACTTTAATTAATAAGTCTATCAAAAGGAAAGTTAAGAGTTTAGAGTGGGACAATGAAACAAGAAATGCATTTGACGAAGTTAAGGATAGTTTCGCATCTCATGTTATGTTAAACCACTTTAATAGCAACGCAACTTTAACCTTAACAGTTGATGCTTCAAATGTGGCTGTTGGTGGCGTTTTACATCAAACTTTTAAAGATCTAACTGAACCCATAGCATTTTTCTCTAAAAAACTCACCCCGCCAGAATGTAAATACAGTTCTTTTGATCGAGAGTTACTTGCCATATATTTGAATATTAAACATTTTAGATACCTTTTAGAAGGTCGTACATTTACTGTTTATACAGATCATAAACCTTTGACGTGTGCTATGAATTCCAAAACAGAAAGGAGCCCGCGACAAATTAGACATTTGGAATTTATTTCGCAGTTCACTACGGATATTCAATACATCCGAGGTGAGGCAAATGTTGTTGCTGATAGTCTCTCTAGACCATTTGATGTTGAGGCATTAGGAAATGCTGATTTAAATTTAAAAGTGTTGTGCGAAGAACAACAAAGTGATTCTGAGATAAAGGATCTTATAAAAGATCCAAGCATTTCTCGTAATCTTAAATTGATTAAACTACCGTTATTTAATGTGGAAATTTGGTGCGAACTTTCTCTTGATAATCCTCGTCCATATGTTCCTTCAGTGCTCCGCAAACTTGTATTTACAAAATTACATGGCATAGCTCATCCTGGTACTCGTGCAACTAAACGTCTTATAACACGGACATATTTTTGGCCGAAGATGAGTAGTCAGATAAATGAATGGTCAAGAGACTGTTTAAATTGCCAACAGTCCAAAATTTATAAACATACTAAATCACCTGTTATTAAAATTCCAGTGCCAAAGGGTCGTTTTGAGCACATCCATTTGGACATTGTGGGTCCGCTTCCGCCATCACATGGTTATAGATATCTACTTACAATAGTTGATCGATTTTCACGTTGGCCTGAAGTCTACCCACTTAGAGAAATTACGGCGTCTAATGTAGTTGACGTTTTTGTAAGAAATTTTATATCTAGGTTCGGTGTCCCTTTAGATATAACCACAGATAAAGGAAGTCAATTTACGTCACAGATGTTTTCGGAGTTAACGAAATTTTTAGGTAGTCATAAGATAACCACTTCACCATATCATCCTCAGTCTAATGGAATGGTAGAAAGATTTCATAGACAACTTAAAGCTGCATTAATGGCAAAAACTGATTCTTCAAAATGGTATGATGAACTCCCAATAATTTTACTGGGCCTACGTTCTGTCTATAAAGAGGATTTAAAAGCAACTCCTGCGGAATTGGTCTATGGGCAAAATTTGCGCCTACCCGGAGAAATTGTTTTTTCGAAAAGTGAATTTGACGCTTCAGATGTTTTGTTTAAATTGAAGAGTAATTTTAAAAATGCGAGGTCAAATATTGTACATCATATAAGTTCTGAGTCTGGTTTTAATGTACCAAAAGATTTACGAAGTTGCAAATTTGTGTTTTTAAGGAGAGTTAATAAAAGGGCGTTACAGCAGCCATATGAGGGGCCTTACAAGGTAATTGAAAAGGATAAGAAGTGGTTCAAAATAGCAAAAGAAAATCAGATAGTTACAGTACCTATTGACAGATTAAAACCGGCTATTACCGAAAACATTATACAAGATAATACAATTCCTAAATCTAAAAAAGTAACCTTTAACTTATTGAATATAGACTCTTTTCGGAGGGGAAGTATTGTGGGTACCTAATATTTACTTTTGTACTTTATTAATTTTTATAATTAAGTTTTCTGGGTTTTTGTTTTTTGTTGGTTTTCAAAAAAATGTATTCATTCGAATTTTGATTTGAAAATAACAAGCTATATAAATATAATTAATAAATAAAAATAATTAATTTATCTACAACTACATCCAGAAATTCAAATTTTGTTTACTGACCACCAGTGGTGAATCGCATTTTCATGGAGCAACTCCACAAAAAACTGATAGGATATAAGTGTGATACACCAAAATGCTTGTATGGATATGTCCTATTAGTATCCATACTTAGAAATGCGGCGACTAGTCTAGGTATTCCACAAATTCAGATTTTGTTTACCGACCACCATTGGTGAATCACATTTTCATGGAGCAACTCCACAAAAAACTGATAGGATATAAGTGTGATACACCAAAATGCTCGTATGGATATGGCCTATTAGTGTCCATACTTAGAAATGCGGCGACTAGTCTAGGTATTCCACAAATTCAGATTTTGTTTACCGACCACCATTGGTGAATCACATTTTCATGGAGCAACTCCACAAAAAACTGATAGGATATAAGTGTGGTATACCAAAATGTTCGTATGAATAAGGCCTATTAGTGTCCATACTTAGAAATGAGGCGACTAGTCTGGGTATTCCAGAAATTCAAATTTTGTTTACTGACCACCAGTTCAAATTCAAATTTTGTTTACTGACCACCATTGGTGAATCACATTTTCTTGGAGCAACTCCACAAAAAACTGATAGGATATAAGTGTGGTATACCAAAATGCTCGTATGGATAAGGCTATAAATGTGGTATACGAAAATGCTCGTATGAATAAGGCCTATTAGTGTCCATATTTAGAAATGCGGCGACTAGTCTAGGTATTCCACAAATTCAGATTTTGTTTACCGACCACCATTGGTGAATCACATTTTCATGGAGCAACTCCACAAAAAACTGATAGGATATAAGTGTGATACACCAAAATGCTCGTATGGATAAGGCCTATTAGTGTCCATACTTAGGAATGCGGCGACTAGTCTAGGTATTCCACAAATTCAGATTTTGTTTACCGACCACCATTGGTGAATCACATTTTCATGGAGCAACTCCACAAAAAACTGATAGGATATAAGTGTAGTATACCAAAATGTTCGTATGAATAAGGCCTATTAGTGTCCATATTTAGAAATGCGGCGACTAGTCTAGGTATTCCACAAATTCAGATTTTGTTTACCGACCACCATTGGTGAATCACATTTTCATGGAGCAACTCCACAAAAAACTGATAGGATATAAGTGTGATACACCAAAATGCTCGTATGGATATGGCCTATTAGTGTCCATACTTAGAAATGCGGCGACTAGTCTAGGTGAATCACATTTTCATGGAGCAACTCCACAAAAAACTGATAGGATATAAGTGTAGTATACCAAAATGTTCGTATGAATAAGGCCTATTAGTGTCCATACTTAGAAATGCGGCGACTAGTCTGGGTATTCCAGAAATTCAAATTTTGTTTACTGACCACCAGTGGTGAATCGCATTTTCATGGAGCAACTCCACAAAAAACGGATAGGATATAAGTGTGATACACCAAAATGCTCGTATGGATATGGCCTATTAGTGTCCATACTTAGAAATGCGGCGACTGGTCTAGGTATTCCACAAATTCAGATTTTGTTTACCGACCACCATTGGTGAATCACATTTTCATGGAGCAACTCCACAAAAAACTGATAGGATATAAGTGTAGTATACCAAAATGTTCGTATGAATAAGGCCTACTAGTGTCCATACTTAGAAATGCGGCGACTAGTCTGGGTATTCCAGAAATTCAGATTTTGTTTACTGACCACCAGTGGTGAATCGCATTTTCATGGAGCAACTCCACAAAAAACTGATAGGATATAAGTGTGGTATACCAAAATGTTCGTATGAATAAGGTCTATTAGCGTCCATACTTAGAAATGCGGCGACTAGTCTAGGTATTCCACAAATTCAGATTTTGTTTACCGACCACCATTGGTGAATCACATTTTCATGGAGCAACTCCACAAAAAACTGATAGGATATAAGTGTGGTATACCAAAATGTTCGTATGAATAAGGCCTATCAGTGTCCATGCTTAGAAATGCGGCGACTAGTCTAGGTATTCCACAAATTCAGATTTTGTTTACTGACCACCAGTGGTGAATCGCATTTTCATGGAGCAACTCCACAAAAAACTGATAGGATATAAGTGTGGTATACCAAAATGTTCGTATGAATAAGGCCTATTAGTGTCCACACTTAGAAATGAGGCGACTAGTCTGGGTATTCCAGAAATTCAAATTTTGTTTACTGACCACCAGTTCAAATTCAAATTTTGTTTACTGACCACCATTGGTGAATCACATTTTCTTGGAGCAACTCCACAAAAAACTGATAGGATATAAGTGTGGTATACCAAAATGCTCGTATGGATAAGGCTATAAATGTGGTATACCAAAATGCTCGTATGAATAAGGCCTATTAGTGTCCATATTTAGAAATGCGGCGACTAGTCTAGGTATTCCACAAATTCAGATTTTGCTTACCGACCACCATTGGTGAATCACATTTTCATGGAGCAACTCCACAAAAAAACTGATAGGTTTTAAGTGTGATACACCAAAATGCTCGTATGGATATGGCCTATTAGTGTCCATACTTAGAAATGCGGCGACTAGTCTAGGTGAATCACATTTTCATGGAGCAACTCCACAAAAAACTGATAGGATATAAGTGTAGTATACCAAAATGTTCGTATGAATAAGGCCTATTAGTGTCCATACTTAGAAATGCGGCGACTAGTCTGGGTATTCCAGAAATTCAAATTTTGTTTACTGACCACCAGTGGTGAATCGCATTTTCATGGAGCAACTCCACAAAAAACGGATAGGATATAAGTGTGATACACCAAAATGCTCGTATGGATATGGCCTATTAGTGTCCATACTTAGAAATGCGGCGACTAGTCTAGGTATTCCACAAATTCAGATTTTGTTTACCGACCACCATTGGTGAATCACATTTTCATGGAGCAACTCCACAAAAAACTGATAGGATATAAGTGTAGTATACCAAAATGTTCGTATGAATAAGGCCTACTAGTGTCCATACTTAGAAATGCGGCGACTAGTCTGGGTATTCCAGAAATTCAGATTTTGTTTACTGACCACCAGTGGTGAATCGCATTTTCATGGAGCAACTCCACAAAAAAACTGATAGGATATAAGTGTGGTATACCAAAATGTTCGTATGAATAAGGTCTATTAGCGTCCATACTTAGAAATGCGGCGACTAGTCTAGGTATTCCACAAATTCAGATTTTGTTTACCGACCACCATTGGTGAATCACATTTTCATGGAGCAACT
>OX465297.1:190551850-190732692 GCA_949987735.1 Leucophora obtusa
GCAACTCCACAAAAAATTGATAGGATATAAGTGTAGTATACCAAAATGTTCGTATGAATAAGGCCTATTAGTGTCCATACCTAGAAATGCGGCGACTAGTCTAGGTATTCCAGAAATTCAAATTTTGTTTACTGACCACCAGTGGTGAATCGCATTTTCATGGAGCAACTCCACAAAAAACTGATAGGATATAAGTGTGGTATACCAAAATGCTCGTATGGATAAGGCCTATTAGCGTCCATACTTAGAAATGCGGCGACTAGTCTCGGTATTCCACAAATTCAGATTTTGTTTACCGACCACCATTGGTGAATCACATTTTCATGGAGCAACTCCACAAAAAACTGATAGGATATAAGTGTGGTATACCAAAATGTTCGCATGAATAAGGCCTATCAGTGTCCATGCTTAGAAATGCGGCGACTAGTCTAGGTATTCCACAAATTCAGATTTTGTTTACTGACCACCAGTGGTGAATCGCATTTTCATGGAGCAACTCCACAAAAAACTGATAGGATATAAGTGTGGTATACCAAAATGTTCGTATGAATAAGGTCTATTAACGTCCATACTTAGAAATGCGGCGACTAGTCTAGGTATTCCAGAAATTCAAATTTTGTTTACTGACCACCAGTGGTGAATCGCATTTTCATGGAGCAACTCCACCAAAAATGACAGGATATAAATGTGGTATACCAAAATGCTCGTATGAATAAGGCCTATTAGTGTCCATACTTAGAAATGCGGCGACTAATCTGGGTATTCCAGAAATTCAAATTTTGTTTACTGACCACCAGTGGTGAATCGCATTTTCATGGAGCAACTCCACAAAAAACTGATAGGATATAAGTGTGATACACCAAAATGCTCGTATGGATATGGCCTATTAGTGTCCATACTTAGAAATGCGGCGACTAGTCTAGGTATTCCAGAAATTCAAATTTTGTTTACTGACCACCAGTGGTGAATCGCATTTTCATGGAGCAACTCCACAAAAAACTGATAGGATATAAGTGTGATACACCAAAATGCTCGTATGGATATGGCCTATTAGTGTCCATACTTAGAAATGCGGCGACTAGTCTAGGTATTCCACAAATTCAGATTTTGTTTACCGACCACCATTGGTGAATCACATTTTCATGGAGCAACTCCACAAAAAACTGATAGGATATAAGTGTGGTATACCAAAATGTTCGTATGAATAAGGTCTATTAGCGTCCATACTTAGAAATGCGGCGACTAGTCTGGGTATTCCAGAAATTCAAATTTTGTTACTGACCACCAGTGGTGAATCGCATTTTCATGGAGCAACTCCACAAAAAACTGATAGGATATAGGTGTGGTATACCAAAATGCTCGTATGGATAAGGCCTATTAGTGTCCATACTTAGAAATGCGGCGACTAGTCTAGATATTCCACAAATTCAGATTTTGTTTACCGACCACCATTGGTGAATCACATTTTCATGGAGCAACTCCACAAAAAACTGATAGGATATAAGTGTGGTATACCAAAATGTTCGTATGAATAAGGCCTATCAGCGTCCATGCTTAGAAATGCGGCGACTAGTCTAGGTATTCCACAAATTCAGATTTTGTTTACTGACCACCAGTGGTGAATCGCATTTTCATGGAGCAACTCCACAAAAAACTGATAGGATATAAGTGTGGTATACCAAAATGTTCGTATGAATAAGGTCTATTAGCGTCCATACTTAGAAATGCGGCGACTAGTCTGGGTATTCCAGAAATTCAAATTTTGTTACTGACCACCAGTGGTGAATCGCATTTTCAGGGAGCAACTCCACAAAAAACTGATAGGATATAAGTGTGATACACCAAAATGCTTGTATGGATATGTCCTATTAGTATCCATACTTAGAAATGCGGCAACTAGTCTAGGTATTCCACAAATTCAGATTTTGTTTACCGACCACCATTGGTGAATCACATTTTCATGGCGCAACTCCACAAAAAACTGATAGGATATAAGTGTGGTATACCAAAATGTTCATATGAATAAGGCCTATTAGTGTCCATACTTAGAAATGCGGCGACTAGTCTAGGTATTCCAGAAATTCAAATTTTGTTTACTGACCACCATTGGTGAATCACATTTTCATGGAGCAACTCCACAAAAAATTGATAGGATATAAGTGTAGTATACCAAAATGTTCGTATGAATAAGGCCTATTAGTGTCCATACCTAGAAATGCGGCGACTAGTCTAGGTATTCCAGAAATTCAAATTTTGTTTACTGACCACCAGTGGTGAATCGCATTTTCATGGAGCTACTCCACAAAAAACTGATAGGATATAAGTGTGGTATACCAAAATGCTCGTATGGATAAGGCCTATTAGCGTCCATACTTAGAAATGCGGCGACTAGTCTCGGTATTCCACAAATTCAGATTTTGTTTACTGACCACCAGTGGTGAATCGCATTTTCATGGAGCAACTCCACAAAAAACTGATAGGATATAAGTGTGGTATACCAAAATGTTCGTATGAATAAGGCCTATTAGTGTCCATGCTTAGAAATGCGGCGACTAGTCTAGGTATTCCACAAATTCAGATTTTGTTTACCGACCACCATTGGTGAATCACATTTTCATGGAGCAACTCCACAAAAAACTGATAGGATATAAGTGTGGTATACCAAAATGTTCGTATGAATAAGGTCTATTAGCGTCCATACTTAGAAATGCGGCGACTAGTCTGGGTATTCCAGAAATTCAAATTTTGTTACTGACCACCAGTGGTGAATCGCATTTTCATGGAGCAACTCCACAAAAAACTGATAGGATATAAGTGTGGTATACCAAAATGTTCGTATGAATAAGACCTATTAGTGTCCATACTTAGAAATGCGGCGACTAGTCTAGGTATTCCAGAAATTCAAATTTTGTTTACTGACCACCAGTGGTGAATCGCATTTTCATGGAGCAACTCCACAAAAAACTGATAGGATATAAGTGTGATACACCAAAATGCTCGTATTGATATGGCCTATTAGTGTCCATACTTATAAATGCGGCGCCTAGTCTAGGTATTCCACAAATTCAGATTTTGTTTACCGACCACCATTGGTGAATCACATTTTCATGGAGCAACTCCACAAAAAACTGATAGGATATAAGTGTGGTATACCAAAATGTTCGTATGAATAAGGTCTATTAGCGTCCATACTTAGAAATGCGGCGAATAGTCTAGGTATTCCAGAAATTCAAATTTTGTTTACTGACCACCAGTGGTGAATCGCATTTTCATGGAGCAACTCCACAAAAAACTGACAGGATATAAATGTGGTATACCAAAATGCTCGTATGGATATGGCCTATTAGTGTCCATACTTAGAAATACCGCGACTAGTCTAGGTATTCCACAAATTCAGATTTTGTTTACCGACCACCATTGGTGAATCACATTTTCATGGAGCAACTCCACAAAAAACTGATAGGATATAAGTGTGGTATACCAAAATGTTCGTATGAATAAGGCCTATTAGTGTCCATACTTAGCAATGCGGCGACTAGTCTGGGTATTCCAGAAATTCAAATTTTGTTTACAGACCACCAGTGGTGAATCGCATTTTCATGGAGCAACTCCACAAAAAACTGATAGGATATAAGTGTGATACACCAAAATGCTTGTACGGATATGTCCTATTAGTATCCATACTTAGAAATGCGGCGACTAGTCTAGGTATTCCACAAATTCAGATTTTGTTTACCGACCACCATTGGTGAATCACATTTTCATGGCGCAACTCCACAAAAAACTGATAGGATATAAGTGTGGTATACCAAAATGTTCGTATGAATAAGGCCTATTAGTGTCCATACTTAGAAATGCGGCGACTAGTCTAGGTATTCCAGAAATTCAAATTTTGTTTACTGACCACCATTGGTGAATCACATTTTCATGGAGCAACTCCACAAAAAATTGATAGGATATAAGTGTAGTATACCAAAATGTTCGTATGAATAAGGCCTATTAGTGTCCATACCTAGAAATGCGGCGACTAGTCTAGGTATTCCAGAAATTCAAATTTTGTTTACTGACCACCAGTGGTGAATCGCATTTTCATGGAGCTACTCCACAAAAAACTGATAGGATATAAGTGTGGTATACCAAAATGCTCGTATGGATAAGGCCTATTAGCGTCCATACTTAGAAATGCGGCGACTAGTCTCGGTATTCCACAAATTCAGATTTTGTTTACTGACCACCAGTGGTGAATCGCATTTTCATGGAGCAACTCCACAAAAAACTGATAGGATATAAGTGTGGTATACCAAAATGTTCGTATGAATAAGGCCTATTAGTGTCCATGCTTAGAAATGCGGCGACTAGTCTAGGTATTCCACAAATTCAGATTTTGTTTACCGAACACCATTGGTGAATCACATTTTCATGGAGCAACTCCACAAAAAACTGATAGGATATAAGTGTGGTATACCAAAATGTTCGTATGAATAAGGTCTATTAGCGTCCATACTTAGAAATGCGGCGACTAGTCTGGGTATTCCAGAAATTCAAATTTTGTTACTGACCACCAGTGGTGAATCGCATTTTCATGGAGCAACTCCACAAAAAACTGATAGGATATAAGTGTGGTATACCAAAATGTTCGTATGAATAAGGCCTATTAGTGTCCATACTTAGAAATGCGGCGACTAGTCTAGGTATTCCAGAAATTCAAATTTTGTTTACTGACCACCAGTGGTGAATCGCATTTTCATGGAGCAACTCCACAAAAAACTGATAGGATATAAGTGTGATACACCAAAATGCTCGTATGGATATGGCCTATTAGTGTCCATACTTATAAATGCGGCGCCTAGTCTAGGTATTCCACAAATTCAGATTTTGTTTACCGACCACCATTGGTGAATCACATTTTCATGGAGCAACTCCACAAAAAACTGATAGGATATAAGTGTGGTATACCAAAATGTTCGTATGAATAAGGTCTATTAGCGTCCATACTTAGAAATGCGGCGAATAGTCTAGGTATTCCAGAAATTCAAATTTTGTTCACTGACCACCAGTGGTGAATCGCATTTTCATGGAGCAACTCCACAAAAAACTGACAGGATATAAATGTGGTATACCAAAATGCTCGTATGGATATGGCCTATTAGTGTCCATACTTAGAAATGCCGCGACTAGTCTAGGTATTCCACAAATTCAGATTTTGTTTACCGACCACCATTGGTGAATCACATTTTCATGGAGCAACTCCACAAAAAACTGATAGGATATAAGTGTGGTATACCAAAATGTTCGTATGAATAAGGCCTATTAGTGTCCATACTTAGCAATGCGGCGACTAGTCTGGGTATTCCAGAAATTCAAATTTTGTTTACAGACCACCAGTGGTGAATCGCATTTTCATGGAGCAACTCCACAAAAAACTGATAGGATATAAGTGTGATACACCAAAATGCTTGTATGGATATGTCCTATTAGTATCCATACTTAGAAATGCGGCGACTAGTCTAGGTATTCCAGAAATTCAAATTTTGTTTACTGACCACCATTGGTGAATCACATTTTCATGGAGCAACTCCACAAAAAATTGATAGGATATAAGTGTAGTATACCAAAATGTTCGTATGAATAAGGCCTATTAGTGTCCATACCTAGAAATGCGGCGACTAGTCTAGGTATTCCAGAAATTCAAATTTTGTTTACTGACCACCAGTGGTGAATCGCATTTTCATGGAGCAACTCCACAAAAAACTGATAGGATATAAGTGTGGTATACCAAAATGCTCGTATGGATAAGGCCTATTAGCGTCCATACTTAGAAATGCGGCGACTAGTCTCGGTATTCCACAAATTCAGATTTTGTTTACCGACCACCATTGGTGAATCACATTTTCATGGAGCAACTCCACAAAAAACTGATAGGATATAAGTGTGGTATACCAAAATGTTCGCATGAATAAGGCCTATCAGTGTCCATGCTTAGAAATGCGGCGACTAGTCTAGGTATTCCACAAATTCAGATTTTGTTTACTGACCACCAGTGGTGAATCGCATTTTCATGGAGCAACTCCACAAAAAACTGATAGGATATAAGTGTGGTATACCAAAATGTTCGTATGAATAAGGTCTATTAACGTCCATACTTAGAAATGCGGCGACTAGTCTAGGTATTCCAGAAATTCAAATTTTGTTTACTGACCACCAGTGGTGAATCGCATTTTCATGGAGCAACTCCACCAAAAATGACAGGATATAAATGTGGTATACCAAAATGCTCGTATGAATAAGGCCTATTAGTGTCCATACTTAGAAATGCGGCGACTAATCTGGGTATTCCAGAAATTCAAATTTTGTTTACTGACCACCAGTGGTGAATCGCATTTTCATGGAGCAACTCCACAAAAAACTGATAGGATATAAGTGTGATACACCAAAATGCTCGTATGGATATGGCCTATTAGTGTCCATACTTAGAAATGCGGCGACTAGTCTAGGTATTCCAGAAATTCAAATTTTGTTTACTGACCACCAGTGGTGAATCGCATTTTCATGGAGCAACTCCACAAAAAACTGATAGGATATAAGTGTGATACACCAAAATGCTCGTATGGATATGGCCTATTAGTGTCCATACTTAGAAATGCGGCGACTAGTCTAGGTATTCCACAAATTCAGATTTTGTTTACCGACCACCATTGGTGAATCACATTTTCATGGAGCAACTCCACAAAAAACTGATAGGATATAAGTGTGGTATACCAAAATGTTCGTATGAATAAGGTCTATTAGCGTCCATACTTAGAAATGCGGCGACTAGTCTGGGTATTCCAGAAATTCAAATTTTGTTACTGACCACCAGTGGTGAATCGCATTTTCATGGAGCAACTCCACAAAAAACTGATAGGATATAGGTGTGGTATACCAAAATGCTCGTATGGATAAGGCCTATTAGTGTCCATACTTAGAAATGCGGCGACTAGTCTAGATATTCCACAAATTCAGATTTTGTTTACCGACCACCATTGGTGAATCACATTTTCATGGAGCAACTCCACAAAAAACTGATAGGATATAAGTGTGGTATACCAAAATGTTCGTATGAATAAGGCCTATCAGCGTCCATGCTTAGAAATGCGGCGACTAGTCTAGGTATTCCACAAATTCAGATTTTGTTTACTGACCACCAGTGGTGAATCGCATTTTCATGGAGCAACTCCACAAAAAACTGATAGGATATAAGTGTGGTATACCAAAATGTTCGTATGAATAAGGTCTATTAGCGTCCATACTTAGAAATGCGGCGACTAGTCTGGGTATTCCAGAAATTAAAATTTTGTTACTGACCACCAGTGGTGAATCGCATTTTCATGGAGCAACTCCACAAAAAACTGATAGGATATAGGTGTGGTATACCAAAATGCTCGTATGGATAAGGCCTATTAGTGTCCATACTTAGAAATGCGGCGACTAGTCTAGATATTCCACAAATTCAGATTTTGTTTACCGACCACCATTGGTGAATCACATTTTCATGGAGCAACTCCACAAAAAACTGATAGGATATAAGTGTGGTATACCAAAATGTTCGTATGAATAAGGCCTATCAGCGTCCATGCTTAGAAATGCGGCGACTAGTCTAGGTATTCCACAAATTCAGATTTTGTTTACTGACCACCAGTGGTGAATCGCATTTTCATGGAGCAACTCCACAAAAAACTGATAGGATATAAGTGTGATACACCAAAATGCTCGTATGGATATGGCCTATTAGTGTCCATACTTAGAAATGCGGCGACTAGTCTAGGTATTCCACAAATTCAGATTTTGTTTACCGACCACCATTGGTGAATCACATTTTCATGGAGCAACTCCACAAAAAACTGATAGGATATAAGTGTGGTATACCAAAATGTTCGTATGAATAAGGTCTATTAGCGTCCATACTTAGAAATGCGGCGACTAGTCTGGGTATTCCAGAAATTCAAATTTTGTTACTGACCACCAGTGGTGAATCGCATTTTCATGGAGCAACTCCACAAAAAACTGATAGGATATAAGTGTGATACACCAAAATGCTCGTATGGATATGGCCTATTAGTGTCCATACTTAGAAATGCGGCGACTAGTCTAGGTATTCCACAAATTCAGATTTTGTTTACCGACCACCATTGGTGAATCACATTTTCATGGAGCAACTCCACAAAAAACTGATAGGATATAAGTGTGGTATACCAAAATGTTCGTATGAATAAGGTCTATTAGCGTCCATACTTAGAAATGCGGCGACTAGTCTGGGTATTCCAGAAATTCAAATTTTGTTACTGACCACCAGTGGTGAATCGCATTTTCATGGAGCAACTCCACAAAAAACTGATAGGATATAAGTGTGATACACCAAAATGCTCGTATGGATATGGCCTATTAGTGTCCATACTTAGAAATGCGGCGACTAGTCTAGGTATTCCACAAATTCAGATTTTGTTTACCGACCACCATTGGTGAATCACATTTTCATGGAGCAACTCCACAAAAAACTGATAGGATATAAGTGTGGTATACCAAAATGTTCGTATGAATAAGGTCTATTAGCGTCCATACTTAGAAATGCGGTGACTAGTCTAGGTATTCCAGAAATTCAAATTTTGTCTACTGACCACCAGTGGTGAATCGCATTTTCATGGAGCAACTCCACAAAAAACTGACAGGATATAATGTGGTATACCAAAATGCTCGTATGGATATGGCCTATTAGTGCCCATACTTAGAAATGCGGCGACTAGTCTAGGTATTCCACAAATTCAGATTTTGTTTACCGACCACCATTGGTGAATCACATTTTCATGGAGCAACTCCACAAAAAACTGATAGGATATAAGTGTGGTATACCAAAATGTTCGTATGAATAAGGTCTATTAGTGTCCATACTTAGAAATGCGGCGACTAGTCTAGGTATTCCACAAATTCAGATTTTGTTTACCGACCACCATTGGTGAATCACATTTTCATGGAGCAACTCCACAAAAAACTGATAGGATATAAGTGTGGTATACCAAAATGTTCGTATGAATAAGGCCTATTAGTGTCCATGCTTAGAAATGCGGCGACTAGTCTAGGTATTCCACAAATTCAGATTTTGTTTACCGACCACCATTGGTGAATCACATTTTCATGGAGCAACTCCACAAAAAACTGATAGGATATAAGTGTGGTATACCAAAATGCTCGTATGGATAAGGCCTATTAGTGTCCATACTTAGAAATGCGGCGACTAGTCTAGGTATTCCACAAATTCAGATTTTGTTTACCGACCACCATTGGTGAATCACATTTTCATGGAGCAACTCCACAAAAAACTGATAGGATATAAGTGTGGTATACCAAAATGTTCGTATGAATAAGGTCTATTAGTGTCCATGCTTAGAAATGCGGCTACTAGTCTAGGTATTCCACAAATTCAGATTTTGTTTACTGACCACCAGTGGTGAATCGCATTTTCATGGAGCAACTTCACAAAAAACTGATAGGATATAAGTGTGGTATACCAAAATGTTCGTATGAATAAGGTCTATTAGCGTCCATACTTAGAAATGCGGCGACTAGTCTGGGTATTCCAGAAATTCAAATTTTGTTACTGACCACCAGTGGTGAATCGCATTTTCATGGAGCAACTCCACAAAAAACTGATAGGATATAAGTGTGGTATACCAAAATGTTCGTATGAATAAGGTCTATTAGCGTCCATACTTAGAAATGCGGCGACTAGTCTGGGTATTCCAGAAATTCAAATTTTGTTACTGACCACCAGTGGTGAATCGCATTTTCATGGAGCAACTCCACAAAAAACTGATAGGATATAGGTGTGGTATACCAAAATGCTCGTATGGATAAGGCCTATTAGTGTCCATACTTAGAAATGCGGCGACTAGTCTAGGTATTCCACAAATTCAGATTTTGTTTACCGACCACCATTGGTGAATCACATTTTCATGGAGCAACTCCACAAAAAACTGATAGGATATAAGTGTGGTATACCAAAATGTTCGTATGAATAAGGCCTATCAGCGTCCATGCTTAGAAATACGGCGACTAGTCTAGGTATTCCACAAATTCAGATTTTGTTTACTGAGCACCAGTGGTGAATCGCATTTTCATGGAGCAACTCCACAAAAAACTGATAGGATATAAGTGTGGTATACCAAAATGTTCGTATGAATAAGGTCTATTAGCGTCCATACTTAGAAATGCGGCGACTAGTCTGGGTATTCCAGAAAGTCAAATTTTGTTACTGACCACCAGTGGTGAATCGCATTTTCATGGAGCAACTCCACAAAAAACTGATAGGATATAAGTGTGATACACCAAAATGCTCGTATGGATATGGCCTATTAGTGTCCATACTTAGAAATGCGGCGACTAGTCTAGGTATTCCACAAATTCAGATTTTGTTTACCGACCACCATTGGTGAATCACATTTTCATGGAGCAACTCCACAAAAAACTGATAGGATATAAGTGTGGTATACCAAAATGTTCGTATGAATAAGGTCTATTAGCGTCCATACTTAGAAATGCGGCGACTAGTCTGGGTATTCCAGAAATTCAAATTTTGTTACTGACCACCAGTGGTGAATCGCATTTTCATGGAGCAACTCCACAAAAAACTGATAGGATATAAGTGTGGTATACCAAAATGTTCGTATGAATAAGGTCTATTAGCGTCCATGCTTAGAAATGCGGCTACTAGTCTAGGTATTCCACAAATTCAGATTTTGTTTACTGACCACCAGTGGTGAATCGCATTTTCATGGAGCAACTCCACAAAAAACTGATAGGATATAAGTGTGGTATACCAAAATGTTCGTATGAATAAGGTCTATTAGCGTCCATACTTAGAAATGCGGCGACTAGTCTGGGTATTCCAGAAATTCAAATTTTGTTACTGACCACCAGTGGTGAATCGCATTTTCATGGAGCAACTCCACAAAAAACTGATAGGATATAGGTGTGGTATACCAAAATGCTCGTATGGATAAGGCCTATTAGTGTCCATACTTAGAAATGCGGCGACTAGTCTAGGTATTCCACAAATTCAGATTTTGTTTACCGACCACCATTGGTGAATCACATTTTCATGGAGCAACTCCACAAAAAACTGATAGGATATAAGTGTGGTATACCAAAATGTTCGTATGAATAAGGCCTATCAGCGTCCATGCTTAGAAATACGGCGACTAGTCTAGGTATTCCACAAATTCAGATTTTGTTTACTGAGCACCAGTGGTGAATCGCATTTTCATGGAGCAACTCCACAAAAAACTGATAGGATATAAGTGTGGTATACCAAAATGTTCGTATGAATAAGGTCTATTAGCGTCCATACTTAGAAATGCGGCGACTAGTCTGGGTATTCCAGAAAGTCAAATTTTGTTACTGACCACCAGTGGTGAATCGCATTTTCATGGAGCAACTCCACAAAAAACTGATAGGATATAAGTGTGATACACCAAAATGCTCGTATGGATATGGCCTATTAGTGTCCATACTTAGAAATGCGGCGACTAGTCTAGGTATTCCACAAATTCAGATTTTGTTTACCGACCACCATTGGTGAATCACATTTTCATGGAGCAACTCCACAAAAAACTGATAGGATATAAGTGTGGTATACCAAAATGTTCGCATGAATAAGGTCTATTAGCGTCCATACTTAGAAATGCGGCGACTAGTCTGGGTATTCCAGAAATTCAAATTTTGTTACTGACCACCAGTGGTGAATCGCATTTTCATGGAGCAACTCCACAAAAAACTGATAGGATATAAGTGTGGTATACCAAAATGTTCGTATGAATAAGGTCTATTAGCGTCCATACTTAGAAATGCGGCGACTAGTCTAGGTATTCCAGAAATTCAAATTTTGTCTACTGACCACCAGTGGTGAATCGCATTTTCATGGAGCAACTCCACAAAAAACTGACAGGATATAAATGTGGTATACCAAAATGCTCGTATGGATATGGCCTATTAGTGTCCATACTTAGAAATGCGGCGACTAGTCTAGGTATTCCACAAATTCAGATTTTGTTTACCGACCACCATTGGTGAATCACATTTTCATGGAGCAACTCCACAAAAAACTGATAGGATATAAGTGTGGTATACGAAAATGTTCGTATGAATAAGGCCTATTAGTGTCCATACTTAGAAATGCGGCGACTAGTCTGGGTATTCCAGAAATTCAAATTTTGTTTACTGACCACCAGTGGTGAATCGCATTTTCATGGAGCAACTCCACAAAAAACTGACAGGATATAAGTGTGATACACCAAAATGCTCGTATAGATAGGGCCTATTAGTGTCCATACTTAGAAATGCGGCGACTAGTCTAGGTATTCCACAAATTCAGATTTTGTTTACCGACCACCATTGGTGAATCACATTTTCATGGAGCAACTCCACAAAAAACTGATAGGATATAAGTGTGGTATACCAAAATGTTCGTATGAATAAGGCCTATTAGTGTCCGTGCTTAGAAATGCGGCGACTAGTCTAGGTATTCCACAAATTCAGATTTTGTTTACCGACCACCATTGGTGAATCACATTTTCATGGCGCAACTCCACAAAAAACTGATAGGATATAAGTGTGGTATACCAAAATGTTCGTATGAATAAGGCCTATTAGTGTCCATACTTAGAAATGCGGCGACTAGTCTAGGTATTCCAGAAATTCAAATTTTGTTTACTGACCACCATTGGTGAATCACATTTTCATGGAGCAACTCCACAAAAAATTGATAGGATATAAGTGTAGTATACCAAAATGTTCGTATGAATAAGGCCTATTAGTGTCCATACCTAGAAATGCGGCGACTAGTCTAGGTATTCCAGAAATTCAAATTTTGTTTACTGACCACCAGTGGTGAATCGCATTTTCATGGAGCTACTCCACAAAAAACTGATAGGATATAAGTGTGGTATACCAAATTGCTCGTATGGATAAGGCCTATTAGCGTCCATACTTAGAAATGCGGCGACTAGTCTCGGTATTCCACAAATTCAGATTTTGTTTACTGACCACCAGTGGTGAATCGCATTTTCATGGAGCAACTCCACAAAAAACTGATAGGATATAAGTGTGGTATACCAAAATGTTCGTATGAGTAAGGCCTATTAGTGTCCATGCTTAGAAATGCGGCGACTAGTCTAGGTATTCCACAAATTCAGATTTTGTTTACCGACCACCATTGGTGAATCACATTTTCATGGAGCAACTCCACAAAAAACTGATAGGATATAAGTGTGGTATACCAAAATGTTCGTATGAATAAGGTCTATTAGCGTCCATACTTAGAAATGCGGCGACTAGTCTGGGTATTCCAGAAATTCAAATTTTGTTACTGACCACCAGTGGTGAATCGCATTTTCATGGAGCAACTCCACAAAAAACTGATAGGATATAAGTGTGGTATACCAAAATGTTCGTATGAATAAGACCTATTAGTGTCCATACTTAGAAATGCGGCGACTAGTCTAGGTATTCCAGAAATTCAAATTTTGTTTACTGACCACCAGTGGTGAATCGCATTTTCATGGAGCAACTCCACAAAAAACTGATAGGATATAAGTGTGATACACCAAAATGCTCGTATTGATATGGCCTATTAGTGTCCATACTTATAAATGCGGCGCCTAGTCTAGGTATTCCACAAATTCAGATTTTGTTTACCGACCACCATTGGTGAATCACATTTTCATGGAGCAACTCCACAAAAAACTGATAGGATATAAGTGTGGTATACCAAAATGTTCGTATGAATAAGGTCTATTAGCGTCCATACTTAGAAATGCGGCGAATAGTCTAGGTATTCCAGAAATTCAAATTTTGTTTACTGACCACCAGTGGTGAATCGCATTTTCATGGAGCAACTCCACAAAAAACTGACAGGATATAAATGTGGTATACCAAAATGCTCGTATGGATATGGCCTATTAGTGTCCATACTTAGAAATACCGCGACTAGTCTAGGTATTCCACAAATTCAGATTTTGTTTACCGACCACCATTGGTGAATCACATTTTCATGGAGCAACTCTACAAAAAACTGATAGGATATAAGTGTGGTATACCAAAATGTTCGTATGAATAAGGCCTATTAGTGTCCATACTTAGCAATGCGGCGACTAGTCTGGGTATTCCAGAAATTCAAATTTTGTTTACAGACCACCAGTGGTGAATCGCATTTTCATGGAGCAACTCCACAAAAAACTGATAGGATATAAGTGTGATACACCAAAATGCTTGTATGGATATGTCCTATTAGTATCCATACTTAGAAATGCGGCGACTAGTCTAGGTATTCCACAAATTCAGATTTTGTTTACCGACCACCATTGGTGAATCACATTTTCATGGCGCAACTCCACAAAAAACTGATAGGATATAAGTGTGGTATACCAAAATGTTCGTATGAATAAGGCCTATTAGTGTCCATACTTAGAAATGCGGCGACTAGTCTAGGTATTCCAGAAATTCAAATTTTGTTTACTGACCACCATTGGTGAATCACATTTTCATGGAGCAACTCCACAAAAAATTGATAGGATATAAGTGTAGTATACCAAAATGTTCGTATGAATAAGGCCTATTAGTGTCCATACCTAGAAATGCGGCGACTAGTCTAGGTATTCCAGAAATTCAAATTTTGTTTACTGACCACCAGTGGTGAATCGCATTTTCATGGAGCTACTCCACAAAAAACTGATAGGATATAAGTGTGGTATACCAAAATGCTCGTATGGATAAGGCCTATTAGCGTCCATACTTAGAAATGCGGCGACTAGTCTAGGTATTCCAGAAATTCAAATTTTGTTTACTGACCACCAGTGGTGAATCGCATTTTCATGGAGCAACTCCACAAAAAACTGATAGGATATAAGTGTGATACACCAAAATGCTTGTATGGATATGTCCTATTAGTATCCATACTTAGAAATGCGGCGACTAGTCTAGGTATTCCAGAAATTAAAATTTTGTTTACTGACCACCATTGGTGAATCACATTTTCATGGAGCAACTCCACAAAAAATTGATAGGATATAAGTGTAGTATACCAAAATGTTCGTATGAATAAGGCCTATTAGTGTCCATACCTAGAAATGCGGCGACTAGTCTAGGTATTCCAGAAATTCAAATTTTGTTTACTGACCACCAGTGGTGAATCGCATTTTCATGGAGCAACTCCACAAAAAACTGATAGGATATAAGTGTGGTATACCAAAATGCTCGTATGGATAAGGCCTATTAGCGTCCATACTTAGAAATGCGGCGACTAGTCTCGGTATTCCACAAATTCAGATTTTGTTTACCGACCACCATTGGTGAATCACATTTTCATGGAGCAACTCCACAAAAAACTGATAGGATATAAGTGTGGTATACCAAAATGTTCGCATGAATAAGGCCTATTAGTGTCCATGCTTAGAAATGCGGCGACTAGTCTAGGTATTCCACAAATTCAGATTTTGTTTACTGACCACCAGTGGTGAATCGCATTTTCATGGAGCAACTCCACAAAAAACTGATAGGATATAAGTGTGGTATACCAAAATGTTCGTATGAATAAGGTCTATTAACGTCCATACTTAGAAATGCGGCGACTAGTCTAGGTATTCCAGAAATTCAAATTTTGTTTACTGACCACCAGTGGTGAATCGCATTTTCATGGAGCAACTCCACCAAAAATGACAGGATATAAATGTGGTATACCAAAATGCTCGTATGAATAAGGCCTATTAGTGTCCATACTTAGAAATGCGGCGACTAATCTGGGTATTCCAGAAATTCAAATTTTGTTTACTGACCACCAGTGGTGAATCGCATTTTCATGGAGCAACTCCACAAAAAACTGATAGGATATAAGTGTGATACACCAAAATGCTCGTATGGATATGGCCTATTAGTGTCCATACTTAGAAATGCGGCGACTAGTCTAGGTATTCCAGAAATTCAAATTTTGTTTACTGACCACCAGTGGTGAATCGCATTTTCATGGAGCAACTCCACAAAAAACTGATAGGATATAAGTGTGATACACCAAAATGCTCGTACGGATATGGCATATTAGTGTCCATACTTAGAAATGCGGCGACTAGTCTAGGTATTCCACAAATTCAGATTTTGTTTACCGACCACCATTGGTGAATCACATTTTCATGGAGCAACTCCACAAAAAACTGATAGGATATAAGTGTGGTATACCAAAATGTTCGTATGAATAAGGTCTATTAGCGTCCATACTTAGAAATGCGGCGACTAGTCTGGGTATTCCAGAAATTCAAATTTTGTTACTGACCACCAGTGGTGAATCGCATTTTCATGGAGCAACTCCACAAAAAACTGATAGGATATAGGTGTGGTATACCAAAATGCTCGTATGGATATGGCCTATTAGTGTCCATACTTAGAAATGCGGCGACTAGTCTAGGTATTCCACAAATTCAGATTTTGTTTACCGACCACCATTGGTGAATCACATTTTCATGGAGCAACTCCACAAAAAACTGATAGGATATAAGTGTGGTATACCAAAATGTTCGTATGGATAAGGTCTATTAGCGTCCATACTTAGAAATGCGGCGACTAGTCTGGGTATTCCAGAAATTCAAATTTTGTTACTGACCACCAGTGGTGAATCGCATTTTCATGGAGCAACTCCACAAAAAACTGATAGGATATAGGTGTGGTATACCAAAATGCTCGTATGGATAAGGCCTATTAGTGTCCATACTTAGAAATGCGGCGACTAGTCTAGGTATTCCACAAATTCAGATTTTGTTTACCGACCACCATTGGTGAATCACATTTTCATGGAGCAACTCCACAAAAAACTGATAGGATATAAGTGTGGTATACCAAAATGTTCGTATGAATAAGGCCTATCAGCGTCCATGCTTAGAAATACGGCTACTAGTCTAGGTATTCCACAAATTCAGATTTTGTTTACTGAGCACCAGTGGTGAATCGCATTTTCATGGAGCAACTCCACAAAAAACTGATAGGATATAAGTGTGGTATACCAAAATGTTCGTATGAATAAGGTCTATTAGCGTCCATACTTAGAAATGCGGCGACTAGTCTGGGTATTCCAGAAATTCAAATTTTGTTACTGACCACCAGTGGTGAATCGCATTTTCATGGAGCAACTCCACAAAAAACTGATAGGATATAAGTGTGATACACCAAAATGCTCGTATGGATATGGCCTATTAGTGTCCATACTTAGAAATGCGGCGACTAGTCTAGGTATTCCACAAATTCAGATTTTGTTTACCGACCACCATTGGTGAATCACATTTTCATGGAGCAACTCCACAAAAAACTGACAGGATATAAGTGTGGTATACCAAAATGTTCGTATGAATAAGGTCTATTAGCGTCCATACTTAGAAATGCGGCGACTAGTCTGGGTATTCCAGAAATTCAAATTTTGTTACTGACCACCAGTGGTGAATCGCATTTTCATGGAGCAACTCCACAAAAAACTGATAGGATATAAGTGTGGTATACCAAAATGTTCGTATGAATAAGGTCTATTAGCGTCCATACTTAGAAATGCGGCGACTAGTCTAGGTATTCCAGAAATTCAAATTTTGTCTACTGACCACCAGTGGTGAATCGCATTTTCATGGAGCAACTCCACAAAAAACTGACAGGATATAAATGTGGTATACCAAAATGCTCGTATGGATATGGCCTATTAGTGTCCATACTTAGAAATGCGGCGACTAGTCTAGGTATTCCACAAATTCAGATTTTGTTTACCGACCACCATTGGTGAATCACATTTTCATGGAGCAACTCCACAAAAAACTGATAGGATATAAGTGTGGTATACGAAAATGTTCGTATGAATAAGGCCTATTAGTGTCCATACTTAGAAATGCGGCGACTAGTCTGGGTATTCCAGAAATTCAAATTTTGTTTACTGACCACCAGTGGTGAATCGCATTTTCATGGAGCAACTCCACAAAAAACTGACAGGATATAAGTGTGATACACCAAAATGCTCGTATAGATAGGGCCTATTAGTGTCCATACTTAGAAATGCGGCGACTAGTCTAGGTATTCCACAAATTCAGATTTTGTTTACCGACCACCATTGGTGAATCACATTTTCATGGAGCAACTCCACAAAAAACTGATAGGATATAAGTGTGGTATACCAAAATGTTCGTATGAATAAGGCCTATTAGTGTCCGTGCTTAGAAATGCGGCGACTAGTCTAGGTATTCCACAAATTCAGATTTTGTTTACCGACCACCATTGGTGAATCACATTTTCATGGAGCAACTCCACAAAAAACTGATAGGATATAAGTGTGGTATACCAAAATGTTCGTATGAATAAGGCCTATTAGTGTCCGTGCTTAGAAATGCGGCGACTAGTCTAGGTATTCCACAAATTCAGATTTTGTTTACCGACCACCATTGGTGAATCACATTTTCATGGAGCAACTCCACAAAAAACTGATAGGATATAAGTGTGGTATACCAAAATGTTCGTATGAATAAGGCCTATTAGCCTCCATACTTAGAAATGCGGCGACTAGTCTAGGTATTCCAGAAATTCAAATTTTGTTTACTGACCACCAGTGGTGAATCGCATTTTCATGGAGCAACTCCACAAAAACTGATAGTATATAAGTGTGATACACCAAAATGCTCGTATGGATATGGCCTATTAGTGTCCATACTTAGAAATGCGGCGACTAGTCTAGGTATTCCACAAATTCATATTTTGTTTACCGACCACCATTGGTGAATCACATTTTCATGGAGCAACTCCACAAAAAACTGATAGGATATAAGTGTGGTATACCAAAATGTTCGTATGAATAAGGTCTATTAGCGTCCATACTTAGAAATGCGGCGACTAGTCTAGGTATTCCACAAATTCAGATTTTGTTTACCGACCACCATTGGTGAATCACATTTTCATGGAGCAACTCCACAAAAAACTGATAGGATATAAGTGTGGTATACCAAAATGCTCGTATGGATAAGGCCTATTAGCGTCCATACTTAGAAATGCGGCGACTAGTCTAGGTATTCCACAAATTCAGATTTTGTTTACCGACCACCATTGGTGAATCACATTTTCATGGAGCAACTCCACAAAAAACTGATAGGATATAAGTGTGGTATACCAAAATGTTCGTAAGAATAAGGCCTATTAGTGTCCATACTAAGAAATGCGGCGACTAGGCTGGGTATTCCAGAAATTCAAATTTTGTTTACTGACCACCAGTGGTGAATCGCATTTTCATGGAGCAACTCCACAAAAAACTGATAGGATATAAGTGTGATACACCAAAATGCTCGTATGGATATGGCCTATAAGTGTCCATACTTAGAAATGCGGCGACTAGTCTAGGTATTCCACAAATTCAGATTTTGTTTACCGACCACCATTGGTGAATCACATTTTCATGGAGCAACTCCACAAAAAACTGATAGGATATAAGTGTGGTATACCATAATGTTCGTATGAATAAGGCCTATTAGCGTCCATACTTAGAAATGCGGCGACTAGTCTAGGTATTCCAGAAATTCAAATTTTGTTTACTGACCACCAGTGGTGAATCGCATTTTCATGGAGCAACTTCACAAAAAACTGATAGGATATAAGTGTGATACACCATAATACTCGTATGGATAAGGCCTATTAGTACCCATACTTAGAAATGCGGCGACTGGTCTAGGTATTCCACAAATTCAGATTTTGTTTACCGACCACCATTGGTGAATCACATTTTCATGGAGCAACTCCACAAAAAACTGATAGGATATAAGTGTGGTATACCAAAATGTTCGTATGAATAAGGCCTATTAGTGTCCGTACTTAGAAATGCGGCGACTAGTCTGGGTATTCCAGAAATTCAAATTTTGTTTACTGACCACCAGTGGTGAATCGCATTTTCATGGAGAAACTCCACAAAAAACTGATAGGATATAAGTGTGATACACCAAAATGCTCGTATGGATATGGCCTATTAGTGTCCATACTTAGAAATGCGGCGACTAGTCTAGGTATTCCACAAATTCAGATTTTGTTTACCGACCACCATTGGTGAATCACATTTTCATGGAGCAACTCCACAAAAAACTGATAGGATATAAGTGTGATACACCAAAATGCTCGTATGGATATGGCCTATAAGTGTCCATACTTAGAAATGCGGCGACTAGTCTAGGTATTCCACAAATTCAGATTTTGTTTACCGACCACCATTGGTGAATCACATTTTCATGGAGCAACTCCACAAAAAACTGATAGGATATAAGTGTGGTATACCATAATGTTCGTATGAATAAGGCCTATTAGCGTCCGTACTTAGAAATGCGGCGACTAGTCTAGGTATTCCAGAAATTCAAATTTTGTTTACTGACCACCAGTGGTGAATCGCATTTTCATGGAGCAACTTCACAAAAAACTGATAGGATATAAGTGTGATACACCATAATACTCGTATGGATAAGGCCTATTAGTACCCATACTTAGAAATGCGGCTACTAGTCTAGGTATTCCACAAATTCAGATTTTGTTTACCGACCACCATTGGTGAATCACATTTTCATGGAGCAACTCCACAAAAAACTGATAGGATATAAGTGTGGTATACCAAAATGTTCGTATGAATAAGGTCTATTAGCGTCCATACTTAGAAATGCGGCGACTAGTCTGGGTATTCCAGAAATTCAAATTTTGTTACTGACCACCATTGGTGAATCACATTTTCATGGAGCAACTCCACAAAAAACTGACAGGATATAAGTGTGGTATACCAAAATGTTCGTATGAATAAGGTCTATTAGCGTCCATACTTAGAAATGCGGCGACTAGTCTGGGTATTCCAGAAATTCAAATTTTGTTACTGACCACCAGTGGTGAATCGCATTTTCATGGAGCAACTCCACAAAAAACTGATAGGATATAAGTGTGGTATACCATAATACTCGTATGGATAAGGCCTATTAGTACCCATACTTAGAAATGCGGCGACTAGTCTAGGTATTCCAGAAATTCAAATTTTGTTTACTGACCACCATTGGTGAATCACATTTTCATGGAGCAACTCCACAAAAAACTGACAGGATATAAGTGTGGTATACCAAAATGTTCGTATGAATAAGGTCTATTAGCGTCCATACTTAGAAATGCGGCGACTAGTCTGGGTATTCCAGAAATTCAAATTTTGTTACTGACCACCAGTGGTGAATCGCATTTTCATGGAGCAACTCCACAAAAAACTGATAGGATATAAGTGTGGTGTACCAAAATGTTCGTATGAATAAGGTCTATTAGCGTCCATACTTAGAAATGCGGCGACTAGTCTAGGTATTCCAGAAATTCAAATTTTGTCTACTGACCACCAGTGGTGAATCGCATTTTCATGGAGCAACTCCACAAAAAACTGACAGGATATAAATGTGGTATACCAAAATGCTCGTATGGATATGGCCTATTAGTGTCCATACTTAGAAATGCGGCGACTAGTCTAGGTATTCCACAAATTCAGATTTTGTTTACCGACCACCATTGGTGAATCACATTTTCATGGAGCAACTCCACAAAAAACTGATAGGATATAAGTGTGGTATACGAAAATGTTCGTATGAATAAGGCCTATTAGTGTCCATACTTAGAAATGCGGCGACTAGTCTGGGTATTCCAGAAATTCAAATTTTGTTTACTGACCACCAGTGGTGAATCGCATTTTCATGGAGCAACTCCACAAAAAACTGACAGGATATAAGTGTGATACACCAAAATGCTCGTATAGATAGGGCCTATTAGTGTCCATACTTAGAAATGCGGCGACTAGTCTAGGTATTCCACAAATTCAGATTTTGTTTACCGACCACCATTGGTGAATCACATTTTCATGGAGCAACTCCACAAAAAACTGATAGGATATAAGTGTGGTATACCAAAATGTTCGTATGAATAAGGCCTATTAGTGTCCGTGCTTAGAAATGCGGCGACTAGTCTAGGTATTCCACAAATTCAGATTTTGTTTACCGACCACCATTGGTGAATCACATTTTCATGGAGCAACTCCACAAAAAACTGATAGGATATAAGTGTGGTATACCAAAATGTTCGTATGAATAAGGCCTATTAGCCTCCATACTTAGAAATGCGGCGACTAGTCTAGGTATTCCAGAAATTCAAATTTTGTTTACTGACCACCAGTGGTGAATCGCATTTTCATGGAGCAACTCCACAAAAAACTGATAGGATATAAGTATGATACACCAAAATGTTCGTATGAATAAGGCCTATTAGCCTCCATACTTAGAAATGCGGTGACTAGTCTAGGTATTCCAGAAATTCAAATTTTGTTTACTGACCACCAGTGGTGAATCGCATTTTCATGGAGCAACTCCACAAAAAACTGATAGTATATAAGTGTGATACACCAAAATGCTCGTATGGATATGGCCTATTAGTGTCCATACTTAGAAATGCGGCGACTAGTCTAGGTATTCCACAAATTCATATTTTGTTTACCGACCACCATTGGTGAATCACATTTTCATGGAGCAACTCCACAAAAAACTGATAGGATATAAGTGTGGTATACCAAAATGTTCGTATGAATAAGGTCTATTAGCGTCCATACTTAGAAATGCGGCGACTAGTCTAGGTATTCCACAAATTCAGATTTTGTTTACCGACCACCATTGGTGAATCACATTTTCATGGAGCAACTCCACAAAAAACTGATAGGATATAAGTGTGGTATACCAAAATGCTCGTATGGATAAGGCCTATTAGCGTCCATACTTAGAAATGCGGCGACTAGTCTAGGTATTCCACAAATTCAGATTTTGTTTACCGACCACCATTGGTGAATCACATTTTCATGGAGCAACTCCACAAAAAACTGATAGGATATAAGTGTGGTATACCAAAATGTTCGTAAGAATAAGGCCTATTAGTGTCCATACTAAGAAATGCGGCGACTAGGCTGGGTATTCCAGAAATTCAAATTTTGTTTACTGACCACCAGTGGTGAATCGCATTTTCATGCAGCAACTCCACAAAAAACTGATAGGATATAAGTGTGATACACCAAAATGCTCGTATGGATATGGCCTATAAGTGTCCATACTTAGAAATGCGGCGACTAGTCTAGGTATTCCACAAATTCAGATTTTGTTTACCGACCACCATTGGTGAATCACATTTTCATGGAGCAACTCCACAAAAAACTGATAGGATATAAGTGTGGTATACCATAATGTTCGTATGAATAAGGCCTATTAGCGTCCATACTTAGAAATGCGGCGACTAGTCTAGGTATTCCACAAATTCATATTTTGTTTACCGACCACCATTGGTGAATCACATTTTCATGGAGCAACTCCACAAAAAACTGATAGGATATAAGTGTGGTATACCAAAATGTTCGTATGAATAAGGTCTATTAGCGTCCATACTTAGAAATGCGGCGACTAGTCTAGGTATTCCACAAATTCAGATTTTGTTTACCGACCACCATTGGTGAATCACATTTTCATGGAGCAACTCCACAAAAAACTGATAGGATATAAGTGTGGTATACCAAAATGCTCGTATGGATAAGGCCTATTAGCGTCCATACTTAGAAATGCGGCGACTAGTCTAGGTATTCCACAAATTCAGATTTTGTTTACCGACCACCATTGGTGAATCACATTTTCATGGAGCAACTCCACAAAAAACTGATAGGATATAAGTGTGGTATACCAAAATGTTCGTAAGAATAAGGCCTATTAGTGTCCATACTTAGAAATGCGGCGACTAGGCTGGGTATTCCAGAAATTCAAATTTTGTTTACTGACCACCAGTGGTGAATCGCATTTTCATGGAGCAACTCCACAAAAAACTGATAGGATATAAGTGTGATACACCAAAATGCTCGTATGGATATGGCCTATAAGTGTCCATACTTAGAAATGCGGCGACTAGTCTAGGTATTCCACAAATTCAGATTTTGTTTACCGACCACCATTGGTGAATCACATTTTCATGGAGCAACTCCACAAAAAACTGATAGGATATAAGTGTGGTATACCATAATGTTCGTATGAATAAGGCCTATTAGCGTCCATACTTAGAAATGCGGCGACTAGTCTAGGTATTCCAGAAATTCAAATTTTGTTTACTGACCACCAGTGGTGAATCGCATTTTCATGGAGCAACTTCACAAAAAACTGATAGGATATAAGTGTGATACACCATAATACTCGTATGGATAAGGCCTATTAGTACCCATACTTAGAAATGCGGCGACTAGTCTAGGTATTCCACAAATTCAGATTTTGTTTACCGACCACCATTGGTGAATCACATTTTCATGGAGCAACTCCACAAAAAACTGATAGGATATAAGTGTGATACACCAAAATGCTCGTATGGATATGGCCTATAAGCGTCCATACTTAGAAATGCGGCGACTAGTCTAGGTATTCCACAAATTCAGATTTTGTTTACCGACCACCATTGGTGAATCACATTTTCATGGAGCAACTCCACAAAAAACTGATAGGATATAAGTGTGGTATACCATAATGTTCGTATGAATAAGGCCTATTAGCGTCCATACTTAGAAATGCGGCGACTAGTCTAGGTATTCCAGAAATTCAAATTTTGTTTACTGACCACCAGTGGTGAATCGCATTTTCATGGAGCAACTTCACAAAAAACTGATAGGATATAAGTGTGATACACCATAATACTCGTATGGATAAGGCCTATTAGTACCCATACTTAGAAATGCGGCGACTAGTCTAGGTATTCCAGAAATTCAAATTTTGTTTACTGACCACCAGTGGTGAATCGCATTTTCATGGAGCAACTCCACAAAAAACTGATAGTATATAAGTGTGATACACCAAAATGCTTGTATGGATATGGCCTATTAGTGTCCATACTTAGAAATGCGGCGACTAGTCTAGGTATTCCACAAATTCATATTTTGTTTACCGACCACCATTGGTGAATCACATTTTCATGGAGCAACTCCACAAAAAACTGATAGGATATAAGTGTGGTATACCAAAATGTTCGTATGAATAAGGTCTATTAGCGTCCATACTTAGAAATGCGGCGACTAGTCTAGGTATTCCACAAATTCAGATTTTGTTTACCGACCACCATTGGTGAATCACATTTTCATGGAGCAACTCCACAAAAAACTGATAGGATATAAGTGTGGTATACCAAAATGCTCGTATGGATAAGGCCTATTAGCGTCCATACTTAGAAATGCGGCGACTAGTCTAGGTATTCCACAAATTCAGATTTTGTTTACCGACCACCATTGGTGAATCACATTTTCATGGAGCAACTCCACAAAAAACTGATAGGATATAAGTGTGGTATACCAAAATGTTCGTAAGAATAAGGCCTATTAGTGTCCATACTTAGAAATGCGGCGACTAGGCTGGGTATTCCAGAAATTCAAATTTTGTTTACTGACCACCAGTGGTGAATCGCATTTTCATGGAGCAACTCCACAAAAAACTGATAGGATATAAGTGTGATACACCAAAATGCTCGTATGGATATGGCCTATAAGTGTCCATACTTAGAAATGCGGCGACTAGTCTAGGTATTCCACAAATTCAGATTTTGTTTACCGACCACCATTGGTGAATCACATTTTCATGGAGCAACTCCACAAAAAACTGATAGGATATAAGTGTGGTATACCATAATGTTCGTATGAATAAGGCCTATTAGCGTCCATACTTAGAAATGCGGCGACTAGTCTAGGTATTCCAGAAATTCAAATTTTGTTTACTGACCTCCAGTGGTGAATCGCATTTTCATGGAGCAACTTCACAAAAAACTGATAGGATATAAGTGTGATACACCATAATACTCGTATGGATAAGGCCTATTAGTACCCATACTTAGAAATGCGGCGACTAGTCTAGGTATTCCACAAATTCAGATTTTGTTTACCGACCACCATTGGTGAATCACATTTTCATGGAGCAACTCCACAAAAAACTGATAGGATATAAGTGTGATACACCAAAATGCTCGTATGGATATGGCCTATAAGCGTCCATACTTAGAAATGCGGCGACTAGTCTAGGTATTCCACAAATTCAGATTTTGTTTACCGACCACCATTGGTGAATCACATTTTCATGGAGCAACTCCACAAAAAACTGATAGGATATAAGTGTGGTATACCATAATGTTCGTATGAATAAGGCCTATTAGCGTCCATACTTAGAAATGCGGCGACTAGTCTAGGTATTCCAGAAATTCAAATTTTGTTTACTGACCACCAGTGGTGAATCGCATTTTCATGGAGCAACTTCACAAAAAACTGATAGGATATAAGTGTGATACACCATAATACTCGTATGGATAAGGCCTATTAGTACCCATACTTAGAAATGCGGCGACTGGTCTAGGTATTCCACAAATTCAGATTTTGTTTACCGACCACCATTGGTGAATCACATTTTCATGGAGCAACTCCACAAAAAACTGATAGGATATAAGTGTGGTATACCAAAATGTTCGTATGAATAAGGCCTATTAGTGTCCGTACTTAGAAATGCGGCGACTAGTCTGGGTATTCCAGAAATTCAAATTTTGTTTACTGACCACCAGTGGTGAATCGCATTTTCATGGAGAAACTCCACAAAAAACTGATAGGATATAAGTGTGATACACCAAAATGCTCGTATGGATATGGCCTATAAGCGTCCATACTTAGAAATGCGGCGACTAGTCTAGGTATTCCACAAATTCAGATTTTGTTTACCGACCACCATTGGTGAATCACATTTTCATGGAGCAACTCCACAAAAAACTGATAGGATATAAGTGTGGTATACCAAAATGTTCGTATGAATAAGGCCTATTAGCGTCCATACTTAGAAATGCGGCGACTAGTCTAGGTATTCCAGAAATTCAAATTTTGTTTACTGACCACCAGTGGTGAATCGCATTTTCATGGAGCAACTCCACAAAAAACTGATAGGATATAAGTGTGATACACCAAAATACTCGTATGGATAAGGCCTATTAGTACCCATACTTAGAAATGCGGCGACTAGTCTAGGTATTCCACAAATTCAGATTTTGTTTACCGACCACCATTGGTGAATCACATTTTCATGGAGCAACTCCACAAAAAACTGATAGGATATAAGTGTGGTATACCAAAATGTTCGTATGAATAAGGCCTATTAGTGTCCATGCTTAGAAATGCGGCGACTAGTCTAGGTATTCCACAAATTCAGATTTTGTTTACCGACCACCATTGGTGAATCACATTTTCATGGAGCAACTCCACAAAAAACTGATAGGATATAAGTGTGATACACCAAAATGCTTGTATGGATATGTCCTATTAGTATCCATACTTAGAAATGCGGCGACTAGTCTATGTATTCCACAAATTCAGATTTTGTTTACCGACCACCATTGGTGAATCACATTTTCATGGCGTAACTCCACAAAAAACTGATAGGATATAAGTGTGGTATACCAAAATGTTCGTATGAATAAGGCCTATTAGTGTCCATACTTAGAAATGCGGCGACTAGTCTAGGTATTCCAGAAATTCAAATTTTGTTTACTGACCACCATTGGTGAATCACATTTTCATGGAGCAACTCCACAAAAAATTGATAGGATATAAGTGTGGTATACTAAAATGTTCGTATGAATAAGGCCTATTAGTGTCCATACTTAGAAATGCGGCGACTAGTCTGGGTATTCCAGAAATTCAAATTTTGTTACTGACCACCAGTGGTGAATCGCATTTTCATGGAGCAACTCCACAAAAAACTGATAGGATATAAGTGTGGTATACCAAAATGTTCGTATGAATAAGGCCTATTAGTGTCCATGCTTAGAAATGCGGCGACTAGTCTAGGTATTCCACAAATTCAGATTTTGTTTACCGACCACCATTGGTGAATCACATTTTCATGGAGCAACTCCACAAAAAACTGATAGGATATAAGTGTGGTATACCAAAATGTTCGTATGAATAAGGCCTATTAGTGTCCATGCTTAGAAATGCGGCGACTAGTCTAGGTATTCCACAAATTCAGATTTTGTTTACCGACCACCATTGGCCCATACTTAGAAATGCGGCGACTAGTCTAGGTATTCCACAAATTCAGATTTTGTTTACCGACCACCATTGGTGAATCACATTTTCATGGAGCAACTCCACAAAAAACTGATAGGATATAAGTGTGATACACCAAAATGCTCGTATGGACATGGCCTATAAGTGTCCATACTTAGAAATGCGGCGACTAGTCTAGGTATTCCACAAATTCAGATTTTGTTTACCGACCACCATTGGTGAATCACATTTTCATGGAGCAACTCCACAAAAAACTGATAGGATATAAGTGTGGTATACCAAAATGTTCGTATGAATAAGGCCTATTAGCGTCCATACTTAGAAATGCGGCGACTAGTCTAGGTATTCCAGAAATTCAAATTTTGTTTACTGACCACCAGTGGTGAATCGCATTTTCATGGAGCAACTCCACAAAAAACTGATAGGATATAAGTGTGATACACCAAAATACTCGTATGGATAAGGCCTATTAGTACCCATACTTAGAAATGCGGCGACTAGTCTAGGTATTCCACAAATTCAGATTTTGTTTACCGACCACCATTGGTGAATCACATTTTCATGGAGCAACTCCACAAAAAACTGATAGGATATAAGTGTGGTATACCAAAATGTTCGTATGAATAAGGCCTATTAGTGTCCATACTTAGAAATGCGGCGACTAGTCTGGGTATTCCAGAAATTCAAATTTTGTTTACTGACCACCAGTGGTGAATCGCATTTTCATGGAGCAACTCCACAAAAAACTGATAGGATATAAGTGTGGTATACCAAAATGTTCGTATGAATAAGGCCTATTAGTGTCCATGCTTAGAAATGCGGCGACTAGTCTAGGTATTCCACAAATTCAGATTTTGTTTACCGACCACCATTGGTGAATCACATTTTCATGGAGCAACTCCACAAAAAATTGATAGGTTATAAGTGTAGTATACCAAAATGTTCGTATGAATAAGGCCTATTAGTGTCCATACTTAGAAATGCGGCGACTAGTCTAGGTATTCCAGAAATTCAAATTTTGTTTACAGACCACCAGTGGTGAATCGCATTTTCATGGAGCAACTCCACAAAAAACTGATAGGATATAAGTGTGATACACCAAAATGCTTGTATGGATATGTCCTATTAGTATCCATACTTCGAAATGCGGCGACTAGTCTAGGTATTCCACAAATTCAGATTTTGTTTACCGACCACCATTGGTGAATCACATTTTCATGGAGCAACTCCACAAAAAACTGATAGGATATAAGTGTGATACACCAAAATGCTCGTATGGATATGGCCTATAAGTGTCCATACTTAGAAATGCGGCGACTAGTCTAGGTATTCCACAAATTCAGATTTTGTTTACCGACCACCATTGGTGAATCACATTTTCATGGAGCAACTCCACAAAAAACTGATAGGATATAAGTGTGGTATACCAAAATGTTCGTATGAATAAGGCCTATTAGCGTCCATACTTAGAAATGCGGCGACTAGTCTAGGTATTCCAGAAATTCAAATTTTGTTTACTGACCACCAGTGGTGAATCGCATTTTCATGGAGCAACTCCACAAAAAACTGATAGGATATAAGTGTGATACACCAAAATACTCGTATGGATAAGGCCTATTAGTACCCATACTTAGAAATGCGGCGACTAGTCTAGGTATTCCACAAATTCAGATTTTGTTTACCGACCACCATTGGTGAATCACATTTTCATGGAGCAACTCCACAAAAAACTGATAGGATATAAGTGTGGTATACCAAAATGTTCGTATGAATAAGGCCTATTAGTGTCCATACTTAGAAATGCGGCGACTAGTCTGGGTATTCCAGAAATTCAAATTTTGTTTACTGACCACCAGTGGTGAATCGCATTTTCATGGAGCAACTCCACAAAAAACTGATAGGATATAAGTGTGGTATACCAAAATGTTCGTATGAATAAGGCCTATTAGTGTCCATGCTTAGAAATGCGGCGACTAGTCTAGGTATTCCACAAATTCAGATTTTGTTTACCGACCACCATTGGTGAATCACATTTTCATGGAGCAACTCCACAAAAAATTGATAGGTTATAAGTGTAGTATACCAAAATGTTCGTATGAATAAGGCCTATTAGTGTCCATACTTAGAAATGCGGCGACTAGTCTAGGTATTCCAGAAATTCAAATTTTGTTTACAGACCACCAGTGGTGAATCGCATTTTCATGGAGCAACTCCACAAAAAACTGATAGGATATAAGTGTGATACACCAAAATGCTTGTATGGATATGTCCTATTAGTATCCATACTTAGAAATGCGGCGACTAGTCTAGGTATTCCACAAATTCAGATTTTGTTTACCGACCACCATTGGTGAATCACATTTTCATGGAGCAACTCCACAAAAAACTGATAGGATATAAGTGTGGTATACCAAAATGTTCGTATGAATAAGGCCTATTAGTGTCCATGCTTAGAAATGCGGCGACTAGTCTAGGTATTCCACAAATTCAGATTTTGTTTACCGACCACCATTGGTGAATCACATTTTCATGGAGCAACTCCACAAAAAACTGATAGGATATAAGTGTGATACACCAAAATGCTTGTATAGATATGTCCTATTAGTATCCATACTTAGAAATGCGGCGACTAGTCTAGGTATTCCACAAATTCAGATTTTGTTTACCGACCACCATTGGTGAATCACATTTTCATGGCGTAACTCCACAAAAAACTGATAGGATATAAGTGTGGTATACCAAAATGTTCGCATGAATAAGGCCTATTAGTGTCCATACTTAGAAATGCGGCGACTAGTCTAGGTATTCCAGAAATTCAAATTTTGTTTACTGACCACCATTGGTGAATCACATTTTCATGGAGCAACTCCACAAAAAATTGATAGGATATAAGTGTGGTATACCAAAATGTTCGTATGAATAAGGCCTATTAGTGTCCATACCTAGAAATGCGGCGACTAGTCTAGGTATTCCAGAAATTCAAATTTTGTTTACTGACCACCAGTGGTGAATCGCATTTTCATGGAGCAACTCCACAAAAAACTGATAGGATATAAGTGTGGTATACCAAAATGCTCGTATGGATAAGGCCTATTAGCGTCCATACTTAGAAATGCGGCGACTAGTCTAGGTATTCCACAAATTCAGAATTTGTTTATCGACCACCATTGGTGAATCACATTTTCATGGAGCAACTCCACAAAAAACTGATAGGATATAAGTGTGGTATACCAAAATGTTCGTATGAATAAGGCCTATCAGTATCCATGCTTAGAAATGCGGCGACTAGTCTAGGTATTCCACAAATTCAGATTTTGTTTACTGACCACCAGTGGTGAATCGCATTTTCATGGAGCAACTCCACCAAAAATGACAGGATATAAATGTGGTATACCAAAATGCTCGTATGGATATGGCCTATTAGTGTCCATACTTAGAAATTCGGCGACTAGTCTAGGTATTCCACAAATTCAGATTTTGTTTACCGACCACCATTGGTGAATCACATTTTCATGGAGCAACTCCACAAAAAACTGATAGGATATAAGTGTGGTATACCAAAATGTTCGTATAAATAAGGCCTATTAGTGTCCATGCTTAGAAATGCGGCGACTAGTCTAGGTATTCCACAAATTCAGATTTTGTTTACCGACCACCATTGGTGAATCACATTTTCATGGAGCAACTCCACAAAAAACTGATAGGATATAAGTGTGGTATACCAAAATGTTCGTATGAATAAGGCCTATTAGCCTCCATACTTAGAAATGCGGCGACTAGTCTAGGTATTCCAGAAATTCAAATTTTGTTTACTGACCACCAGTGCTGAATCGCATTTTCATGGAGCAACTCCACAAAAACTGATAGGATATAAGTATGATACACCAAAATGTTCGTATGGATAAGGTCTATTAGTGTCCATACTTAGAAATGCGGCGACTAGTCTAGATATTCCACAAATTCAGACTTTGTTTACCGACCACCATTGGTGAATCACATTTTCATGGAGCGACTCCACAAAAAACTGATAGGATATAAGTGTGGTATACCAAAATGTTCGTATGAATAAGGTCTATTAGCGTCCATACTTAGAAATGCGGCGACTAGTCTGGGTATTCCAGAAATTCAAATTTTGTTACTGACCACCAGTGGTGAATCGCATTTTCATGGAGCAACTCCACAAAAAACTGATAGGATATAAGTGTGGTATACCAAAATGTTCGTATGAATAAGGCCTATTAGTGTCCATGCTTAGAAATGCGGCGACTAGTCTAGGTATTCCACAAATTCAGATTTTGTTTACCGACCACCATTGGTGAATCACATTTTCATGGAGCAACTCCACAAAAAACTGATAGGATATAAGTGTGATACACCAAAATGCTTGTATGGATATGTCCTATTAGTATCCATACTTAGAAATGCGGCGACTAGTCTAGGTATTCCACAAATTCAGACTTTGTTTACCGACCACCATTGGTGAATCACATTTTCATGGAGCAACTCCACAAAAAACTGATAGGATATAAGTGTGGTATACCAAAATGTTCGTATGAATAAGGTCTATTAGCGTCCATACTTAGAAATGCGGCGACTAGTCTGGGTATTCCAGAAATTCAAATTTTGTTACTGACCACCAGTGGTGAATCGCATTTTCATGGAGCAACTCCACAAAAAACTGATAGGATATAAGTGTGATACACCAAAATGCTTGTATGGATATGTCCTATTAGTATCCATACTTAGAAATGCGGCGACTAGTCTAGGTATTCCACAAATTCAGATTTTGTTTACCGACCACCATTGGTGAATCACATTTTCATGGAGCAACTCCACAAAAAACTGATAGGATATAAGTGTGGTATACCAAAATGTTCGTATAAATAAGGCCTATTAGTGTCCATGCTTAGAAATGCGGCGACTAGTCTAGGTATTCCACAAATTCAGATTTTGTTTACCGACCACCATTGGTGAATCACATTTTCATGGAGCAACTCCACAAAAAACTGATAGGATATAAGTGTGGTATACCAAAATATTCGTATGAATAAGGCCTATTAGCCTCCATACTTAGAAATGCGGCGACTAGTCTAGGTATTCCAGAAATTCAAATTTTGTTTACTGACCACCAGTGGTGAATCGCATTTTCATGGAGCAACTCCACAAAAACTGATAGGATATAAGTATGATACACCAAAATGTTCGTATGGATAAGGTCTATTAGTGTCCATACTTAGAAATGCGGCGACTAGTCTAGGTATTCCACAAATTCAGATTTTGTTTACCGACCACCATTGGTGAATCACATTTTCATGGAGCAACTCCACAAAAAACTGATAGGATATAAGTGTGGTATACCAAAATGTTCGTATAAATAAGGCCTATTAGTGTCCATGCTTAGAAATGCGGCGACTAGTCTAGGTATTCCACAAATTCAGATTTTGTTTACCGACCACCATTGGTGAATCACATTTTCATGGAGCAACTCCACAAAAAACTGATAGGATATAAGTGTGGTCTACCAAAATGTTCGTATGAATAAGGTCTATTAGCGTCCATACTTAGAAATGCGGCGACTAGTCTGGGTATTCCAGAAATTCAAATTTTGTTACTGACCACCAGTGGTGAATCGCATTTTCATGGAGCAACTCCACAAAAAACTGATAGGATATAAGTGTGATACACCAAAATGCTTGTATGGATATGTCCTATTAGTATCCATACTTAGAAATGCGGCGACTAGTCTAGGTATTCCACAAATTCAGATTTTGTTTACCGACCACCATTGGTGAATCACATTTTCATGGAGCAACTCCACACAAAACTGATAGGATATAAGTGTGGTATACCAAAATGTTCGTATAAATAAGGCCTATTAGCGTCCATGCTTAGAAATGCGGCGACTAGACTAGGTATTCCACAAATTCAGATTTTGTTTACCGACCACCATTGGTGAATCACATTTTCATGGAGCAACTCCACAAAAAACTGATAGGATATAAGTGTGGTATACCAAAATGTTCGTGTGAATAAGGCCTATTAGTGTCCATACTTAGAAATGCGGCGACTAGTCTGGGTATTCCAGAAATTCAAATTTTGTTTACTGACCACCAGTGGTGAATCGCATTTTCATGGAGAAACTCCACAAAAAACTGATAGGATATAAGTGTGATACACCAAAATGCTCGTATGGATATGGCCTATTAGTGTCCATACTTAGAAATGCGGCGACTAGTCTAGGTATTCCACAAATTCAGATTTTGTTTACCGACCACCATTGGTGAATCACATTTTCATGGAGCAACTCCACAAAAAACTGATAGGATATAAGTGTGGTATACCAAAATGTTCGTATGAATAAGGCCTATTAGTGTCCATGCTTAGAAATGCGGCGACTAGTCTAGGTATTCCACAAATTCAGATTTTGTTTACCGACCACCATTGGCCCATACTTAGAAATGCGGCGACTAGTCTAGGTATTCCACAAATTCAGATTTTGTTTACCGACCACCATTGGTGAATCACATTTTCATGGAGCAACTCCACAAAAAACTGATAGGATATAAGTGTGATACACCAAAATGCTCGTATGGATATGGCCTATAAGTGTCCATACTTAGAAATGCGGCGACTAGTCTAGGTATTCCACAAATTCAGATTTTGTTTACCGACCACCATTGGTGAATCACATTTTCATGGAGCAACTCCACAAAAAACTGATAGGATATAAGTGTGGTATACCAAAATGTTCGTATGAATAAGGCCTATTAGCGTCCATACTTAGAAATGCGGCGACTAGTCCAGGTATTCCAGAAATTCAAATTTTGTTTACTGACCACCAGTGGTGAATCGCATTTTCATGGAGCAACTCCACAAAAAACTGATAGGATATAAGTGTGATACACCAAAATACTCGTATGGATAAGGCCTATTAGTACCCATACTTAGAAATGCGGCGACTAGTCTAGGTATTCCACAAATTCAGATTTTGTTTACCGACCACCATTGGTGAATCACATTTTCATGGAGCAACTCCACAAAAAACTGATAGGATATAAGTGTGGTATACCAAAATGTTCGTATGAATAAGGCCTATTAGCGTCCATACTTAGAAATGCGGCGACTAGTCCAGGTATTCCAGAAATTCAAATTTTGTTTACTGACCACCAGTGGTGAATCGCATTTTCATGGAGCAACTCCACAAAAAACTGATAGGATATAAGTGTGATACACCAAAATACTCGTATGGATAAGGCCTATTAGTACCCATACTTAGAAATGCGGCGACTAGTCTAGGTATTCCACAAATTCAGATTTTGTTTACCGACCACCATTGGTGAATCACATTTTCATGGAGCAACTCCACAAAAAACTGATAGGATATAAGTGTGGTATACCAAAATGTTCGTATGAATAAGGCCTATTAGCGTCCATACTTAGAAATGCGGCGACTAGTCTTGGTATTCCACAAATTCAGATTTTGTTTACCGACCACCATTGGTGAATCACATTTTCATGGAGCAACTCCACAAAAAACTGATAGGATATAAGTGTGGTATACCAAAATGTTCGTATGAATAAGGTCTATTAGCGTCCATACTTAGAAATGCGGCGACTAGTCTGGGTATTCCAGAAATTCAAATTTTGTTTACAGACCACCAGTGGTGAATCGCATTTTCATGGAGCAACTCCACAAAAAACTGATAGGATATAAGTGTGATACACCAAAATGTTCGTATGAATAAGGTCTATTAGCGTCCATACTTAGAAATGCGGCGACTAGTCTCGGTATTCCAGAAATTCAAATTTTGTTTACAGACCACCAGTGGTGAATCGCATTTTCATGGAGCAACTCCACAAAAAACTGATAGGATATAAGTGTGATACACCAAAATGCTCGTATGGATATGGCCTATTAGTGTCCATACTTATAAATGCGGCGCCTAGTCTAGGTATTCCACAAATTCAGATTTTGTTTACCGACCACCATTGGTGAATCACATTTTCATGGAGCAACTCCACAAAAAACTGATAGGATATAAGTGTGGTATACCAAAATGTTCGTATGAATAAGGCCTATTAGTGTCCATGCTTAGAAATGCGGCGACTAGTCTAGGTATTCCACAAATTCAGATTTTGTTTACCGACCACCACTGGTGAATCACATTTTCATGGATCAACTCCACAAAAAACTGATAGGATATAAGTGTGGTATACCAAAATGTTCGTATGAATAAGGCCTATTAGTGTCCATGCTTAGAAATGCGGCGACTAGTCTAGGTATTCCACAAATTCAGATTTTGTTTACCGACCACCATTGGTGAATCACATTTTCATGGATCAACTCCACAAAAAACTGATAGGATATAAGTGTGGTATACCAAAATGTTCGTATGAATAAGGTCTATTAGCGTCCATACTTAGAAATGCGGCGACTAGTCTAGGTATTCCAGAAATTCAAATTTTGTTTACTGACCACCAGTGGTGAATCGCATTTTCATGGAGCAACTCCACAAAAAACTGATAGGATATAAGTGTGGTATACCAAAATGTTCGTATGAATAAGGCCTATTAGTGTCCATACCTAGAAATGCGGCGACTAGTCTAGGTATTCCAGAAATTCAAATTTTGTTTACTGACCACCAGTGGTGAATCGCATTTTCATGGAGCAACTCCACAAAAAACTGATAGGATATAAGTGTGGTATACCAAAATGCTCGTATGGATAAGGCCTATTAGCGTCCATACTTAGAAATGCGGCGACTAGTCTCGGTATTCCAGAAATTCAAATTTTGTTTACTGACCACCAGTGGTGAATCGCATTTTCATGGAGCAACTCCACAAAAAACTGATAGGATATAAGTGTGGTATACCAAAATGTTCGTATGAATAAGGCCTATTAGTGTCCATACCTAGAAATGCGGCGACTAGTCTAGGTATTCCAGAAATTCAAATTTTGTTTACTGACCACCAGTGGTGAATCGCATTTTCATGGAGCAACTCCACAAAAAACTGATAGGATATAAGTGTGGTATACCAAAATGTTCGTATGAATAAGGCCTATTAGCGTCCATACTTAGAAATGCGGCGACTAGTCTCGGTATTCCAGAAATTCAAATTTTGTTTACTGACCACCAGTGGTGAATCGCATTTTCATGGAGCAACTCCACAAAAAACTGATAGGATATAAGTGTGGTATACCAAAATGTTCGTATGAATAAGGCCTATTAGTGTCCATACCTAGAAATGCGGCGACTAGTCTAGGTATTCCAGAAATTCAAATTTTGTTTACTGACCACCAGTGGTGAATCGCATTTTCATGGAGCAACTCCACAAAAAACTGATAGGATATAAGTGTGGTATACCAAAATGCTCGTATGGATAAGGCCTATTAGCGTCCATACTTAGAAATGCGGCGACTAGTCTAGGTATTTCACAAATTCAGAATTTGTTTACCGACCACCATTGGTGAATCACATTTTCATGGAGCAACTCCACAAAAAACTGATAGGATATAAGTGTGGTATACCAAAATGTTCGTATGAATAAGGCCTATCAGTATCCATGCTTAGAAATGCGGCGACTAGTCTAGGTATTCCACAAATTCAGATTTTGTTTACTGACCACCAGTGGTGAATCGCATTTTCATGGAGCAACTCCACCAAAAATGACAGGATATAAATGTGGTATACCAAAATGCTCGTATGGATATGGCCTATTAGTGTCCATACTTAGAAATGCGGCGACTAGTCTAGGTATTCCACAAATTCAGATTTTGTTTACCGACCACCATTGGTGAATCACATTTTCATGGAGCAACTCCACAAAAAACTGATAGGATATAAGTGTGGTATACCAAAATGTTCGTATGAATAAGGCCTATTAGTGTCCATACTTAGAAATGCGGCGACTAGTCTGGGTATTCCAGAAATTCAAATTTTGTTTACTGACCACCAGTGGTGAATCGCATTTTCATGGAGAAACTCCACAAAAAACTGATAGGATATAAGTGTGATACACCAAAATGCTCGTATGGATATGGCCTATTAGTGTCCATACTTAGAAATGCGGCGACTAGTCTAGGTATTCCACAAATTCAGATTTTGTTTACCGACCACCATTGGTGAATCACATTTTCATGGAGCAACTCCACAAAAAACTGATAGGATATAAGTGTGGTATACCAAAATGTTCGTATGAATAAGGTCTATTAGCGTCCATACTTAGAAATGCGGCGACTAGTCTGGGTATTCCAGAAATTCAAATTTTGTTTACAGACCACCAGTGGTGAATCGCATTTTCATGGAGCAACTCCACAAAAAACTGATAGGATATAAGTGTGATACACCAAAATGTTCGTATGAATAAGGTCTATTAGCGTCCATACTTAGAAATGCGGCGACTAGTCTCGGTATTCCAGAAAATCAAATTTTGTTTACAGACCACCAGTGGTGAATCGCATTTTCATGGAGCAACTCCACAAAAAACTGATAGGATATAAGTGTGATACACCAAAATGCTCGTATGGATATGGCCTATTAGTGTCCATACTTATAAATGCGGCGCCTAGTCTAGGTATTCCACAAATTCAGATTTTGTTTACCGACCACCATTGGTGAATCACATTTTCATGGAGCAACTCCACAAAAAACTGATAGGATATAAGTGTGGTATACCAAAATGTTCGTATGAATAAGGCCTATTCGTGTCCATGCTTAGAAATGCGGCGACTAGTCTAGGTATTCCACAAATTCAGATTTTGTTTACCGACCACCATTGGTGAATCACATTTTCATGGATCAACTCCACAAAAAACTGATAGGATATAAGTGTGGTATACCAAAATGTTCGTATGAATAATGTCTATTAGCGTCCATACTTAGAAATGCGGCGACTAGTCTAGGTATTCCAGGAATTCAAATTTTGTTTACTGACCACCAGTGGTGAATCGCATTTTCATGGAGCAACTCCACAAAAAACTGATAGGATATAAGTGTGATACACCAAAATACTCGTATGGATAAGGCCTATTAGTACCCATACTTAGAAATGCGGCGACTAGTCTAGGTATTCCACAAATTCAGATTTTGTTTACCGACCACCATTGGTGAATCACATTTTCATGGAGCAACTCCACAAAAAACTGATAGGATATAAGTGTGGTATACCAAAATGTTCGTATGAATAAGGCCTATCAGTGTCCATGCTTAGAAATGCGGCGACTAGTCTAGGTATTCCACAAATTCAGATTTTGTTTACCGACCACCATTGGTGAATCACATTTTCATGGAGCAACTCCACAAAAAACTGATAGGATATAAGTGTGATACACCAAAATGCTTGTATGGATATGTCCTATTAGTATCCATACTTAGAAATGCAGCCACTAGTCTAGGTATTCCACAAATTCATATTTTGTTTACCGACCACCATTGGTGAATCACATTTTCATGGAGCAACTCCACAAAAAACTGATAGGATATAAGTGTGGTATACCAAAATGTTCGTATGAATAAGGCCTATTAGTGTCCATACTTAGAAATGCGGCGACTAGTCTGGGTATTCCAGAAATTCAAATTTTGTTTACCGACCACCATTGGTGAATCACATTTTCATGGAGCAACTCCACAAAAAACTGATAGGATATAAGTGTGGTATACCAAAATGCTCGTATGGATATGGCCTATTAGTGTCCATACTTAGAAATGCGGCGACTAGTCTAGGTATTCCAGAAATTCAAATTTTGTTTACTGACCACCAGTGGTGAATCGCATTTTCATGGAGCAACTCCACAAAAAACTGATAGGATATAAGTGTGGTATACCAAAATGTTCGTATGAATAAGGCCTATTAGTGTCCATGCTTAGAAATGCGGCGACTAGTCTAGGTATTCCACAAATTCAGATTTTGTTTACCGACCACCATTGGTGAATCACATTTTCATGGATCAACTCCACAAAAAACTGATAGGATATAAGTGTGGTATACCAAAATGTTCGTATGAATAAGGTCTATTAGCGTCCATACTTAGAAATGCGGCGACTAGTCTAGGTATTCCAGAAATTCAAATTTTGTTTACTGACCACCAGTGGTGAATCGCATTTTCATGGAGCAACTCCACAAAAAACTGACAGGATATAAGTGTGATACACCAAAATGCTCGTATGGATATGGCCTATTAGTGTCCATGCTTAGAAATGCGGCGGCTAGTCTAGGTATTCCACAAATTCAGATTTTGTTTACCGACCACCATTGGTGAATCACATTTTCATGGAGCAACTCCACAAAAAATTGATAGGATATAAGTGTAGTATACCAAAATGTTCGTATGAATAAGGCCTATTAGTGTCCATGCTTAGAAATGCGGCGACTAGTCTAGGTATTCCACAAATTCAGATTTTGTTTACTGACCACCAGTGGTGAATCGCATTTTCATGGAGCAACTCCACAAACAACTGACAGGATATAAATGTGGTATACCAAAATGCTCGTATGGATATGGCCTATTAGTGTCCATACTTAGAAATGCGGCGACTAGTCTAGGTATTCCACAAATTCAGATTTTGTTTACCGACCACCATTGGTGAATCACATTTTCATGGAGCAACTCCACAAAAAACTGATAGGATATAAGTGTGGTATACCAAAATGTTCGTATGAATAAGGCCTATTAGTGTCCATGCTTAGAAATGCGGCGACTAGTCTAGGTATTCCACAAATTCAGATTTTGTTTACTGACCACCAGTGGTGAATCGCATTTTCATGGAGCAACTCCACAAAAAACTGATAGGATATAAGTGTGGTATACCAAAATGTTCGTATGAATAAGGTCTATTAGCGTCCATACTTAGAAATGCGGCGACTAGTCTAGGTATTCCAGAAATTCAAATTTTGTTTACTGACCACCAGTGGTGAATCGCATTTTCATGGAGCAACTCCACAAAAAACTGACAGGATATAAATGTGGTAAACCAAAATGCTCGTATGAATAAGGCCTATTAGCGTCCATACTTAGAAATGCGGCGACTAGTCTGGGTATTCCAGAAATTCAAATTTTGTTTACTGACCACCAGTGGTGAATCGCATTTTCATGGAGCAACTCCACAAAAAACTGATAGGATATAAGTGTGATACACCAAAATGCTCGTATGGATATTGCCTATAAGTGTCCATACTTAGAAATGCGGCGACTAGTCTAGGTATTCCAGAAATTCAGATTTTGTTTACCGACCACCATTGGTGAATCACATTTTCATGGAGCAACTCCACAAAAAACTGATAGGATATAAGTGTGATACACCAAAATACTCGTATGGATAAGGCCTATTAGTACCCATACTTAGAAATGCGGCGACTAGTCTAGGTATTCCACAAATTCAGATTTTGTTTACCGACCACCATTGGTGAATCACATTTTCATGGAGCAACTCCACAAAAAACTGATAGGATATAAGTGTGGTATACCAAAATGTTCGCATGAATAAGGCCTATTAGTGTCCATACTTAGAAATGCGGCGACTAGTCTGGGTATTCCAGAAATTCAAATTTTGTTTACTGACCACCAGTGGTGAATCGCATTTTCATGGAGAAACTCCACAAAAAACTGATAGGATATAAGTGTGATACACCAAAATGCTCGTATGGATATGGCCTATTAGTGTCCATACTTAGAAATGCGGCGACTAGTCTAGGTATTCCACAAATTCATATTTTGTTTACCGACCACCATTGGTGAATCACATTTTCATGGCGCAACTCCACAAAAAACTGATAAGATATAAGTGTGGTATACCAAAATGTTCGTATGAATAAGGCCTATTAGCGTCCATACTTAGAAATGCGGCGACTAGTCTAGGTATTCCACAAATTCAGATTTTGTTTACCGACCACCATTGGTGAATCACATTTTCATGGAGCAACTCCACAAAAAACTGATAGGATATAAGTGTGATACACCAAAATGCTTGTATGGATATGGCCTATTAGTGTCCATACTTATAAATGCGGCGCCTAGTCTAGGTATTCCACAAATTCAGATTTTGTTTACCGACCACCTTTGGTGAATCACATTTTCATGGAGCAACTCCACAAAAAACTGATAGGATATAAGTGTGGTATACCAAAATGTTCGTATGAATAAGGCCTATTAGTGTCCATGCTTAGAAATGCGGCGACTAGTCTAGGTATTCCACAAATTCAGATTTTGTTTACCGACCACCATTGGTGAATCACATTTTCATGGAGCAACTCCACAAAAAACTGATAGGATATAAGTGTGATACACCAAAATGCTCGTATGGATATGGCCTATTAGTGTCCATACTTAGAAATGCGGCGACTAGTCTAGGTATCCCACAAATTCAGATTTTGTTTACCGACCACCATTGGTGAATCACATTTTCATGGAGCAACTCCACAAAAAACTGATAGGATATAAGTGTGGTATACCAAAATGTTCGTATGAATAAGGCCTATTAGCGTCCATACTTAGAAATGCGGCGACTAGTCTAGGTATTCCACAAATTCAGATTTTGTTTACTGACCACCAGTGGTGAATCGCATTTTCATGGAGCAACTCCACAAAACACTGATAGGATATAAGTGTGGTATACCAAAATGTTCGTATGAATAAGGTCTATTAGCGTCCATACTTAGAAATGCGGCGACTAGTCTAGGTATTCCAGAAATTCAAATTTTGTTTACTGACCACCAGTGGTGAATCGCATTTTCTTGGAGCAACTCCACAAACAACTGACAGGATATAAATGTGGTATACCAAAATGCTCGTATGGATATGGCCTATTAGTGTCCATACTTAGAAATGCGGCGACTAGTCTAGGTATTCCACAAATTCAGATTTTGTTTACCGACCACCATTGGTGAATCACATTTTCATGGAGCAACTCCACAAAAAACTGATAGGATATAAGTGTGATACACCAAAATGCTCGTATGGATATGGCCTATTAGTGTCCATACTTAGAAATGCGGCGACTAGTCTAGGTATTCCACAAATTCAGATTTTGTTTACCGACCACCATTGGTGAATCACATTTTCATGGAGCAACTCCACAAAAAACTGATAGGATATAAGTGTGGTATACCAAAATGTTCGTATGAATAAGGCCTATTAGTGTTCATACTTAGAAATGCGGCGACTAGTCTAGGTATTCCAGAAATTCAAATTTTGTTTACTGACCACCAGTGGTGAATCGCATTTTCATGGAGCAACTCCACAAAAAACTGATAGGATATAAGTGTGATACACCAAAATGCTCGTATGGATATGGCCTATTAGTGTCCATACTTAGAAATGCGGCGACTAGTCTAGGTATTCCACAAATTCAGATTTTGTTTACCGACCACCATTGGTGAATCACATTTTCATGGAGCAACTCCACAAAAAACTGATAGGATATAAGTGTGATACACCAAAATGCTCGTATGGATATGGCCTATTAGTGTCCATACTTAGAAATGCGGCGACTAGTCTAGGTATTCCACAAATTCAGATTTTGTTTACCGACCACCATTGGTGAATCACATTTTCATGGAGCAACTCCACAAAAAACTGATAGGATATAAGTGTGATACACCAAAATGCTCGTATGGATAAGGCCTATTAATGTTCATACTTAGAAATGAGGCGACTAGTCTAGGTATTCCAGAAATTCAAATTTTGTTTACTGACCACCAGTGGTGAATCGCATTTTCATGGAGCAACTCCACAAAAAACTGATAGGATATAAGTGTGATACACCAAAATGCTCGTATGGATAAGGCCTATTAGTATCCATACTTAGAAATGCGGCGACTAGTCTAGGTATTCCACAAATTCAGATTTTGTTTACCGACCACCATTGGTGAATCACATTTTCATTGAGCAACTCCACAAAAAACTGATAGCGACTAGTCTGGGTATTCCAGAAATTCAAATTTTGTTTACAGACCACCAGTGGTGAATCGCATTTTCATGGAGCAACTCCACAAAAAACTGATAGGATATAAGTGTGATACACCAAAATGCTCGTATGGATATGGCCTATTAGTGTCCATACTTAGAAATGCGGCGACTAGTCTAGGTATTCCACAAATTCAGATTTTGTTTACCGACCACCATTGGTGAATCACATTTTCATGGAGCAACTCCACAAAAAACTGATAGGATATAAGTGTGGTATACCAAAATGTTCGTATGAATAAGGCCTATTAGTGTCCATGCTTAGAAATGCGGCGACTAGTCTAGGTATTCCACAAATTCAGATTTTGTTTACTGACCACCAGTGGTGAATCGCATTTTCATGGAGCAACTCCACAAAAAACTGATAGGATATAAGTGTGGTATACCAAAATGTTCGCATGAATAAGGTCTATTAGCATCCATACTTAGAAATGCGGCGACTAGTCTAGGTATTCCAGAAATTCAAATTTTGTTTACTGACCACCAGTGGTGAATCGCATTTTCATGGAGCAACTCCACAAAAAACTGATAGGATATAAGTGTGATACACCAAAATGCTCGTATGGATATGGCCTATTAGCGTCCATACTTAGAAATGCGGCGACTAGTCTAGGTATTCCACAAATTCAGATTTTGTTTACCGACCACCATTGGTGAATCACATTTTCATGGAGCAACTCCACAAAAAACTGATAGGATATAAGTGTGGTATACCAAAATGTTCGTATGAATAAGGCCTATTAGTGTCCATACTTAGAAATGCGGCAACTAGTCTGGGTATTCCAGAAATTCAAATTTTGTTTACTGACCACCAGTGGTGAATCGCATTTTCATGGAGCAACTCCACAAAAAACTGATAGGATATAAGTGTGATACACCAAAATGCTCGTATGGATATGGCCTATTAGTGTCCATACTTAGAAATGCGGCGACTAGTCTAGGTATTCCACAAATTCAGATTTTGTTTACCGACCACCATTGGTGAATCACATTTTCATGGAGCAACTCCACAAAAAACTGATAGGATATAAGTGTGGTATACCAAAATGTTCGTATGAATAAGGCCTATTAGCGTCCATACTTAGAAATGCGGCGACTAGTCTGGGTATTCCAAAAATTCAAATTTTGTTTACTGACCACCAGTGGTGAATCGCATTTTCATGGAGCAACTCCACAAAAAACTGATAGGATATAAGTGTGATACACCAAAATGCTCGTATGGATATGGCCTATTAGTGTCCATACTTAGAAATGCGGCGACTAGTCTAGGTATTCCACAAATTCAGATTTTGTTTACCGACCACCATTGGTGAATCACATTTTCATGGAGCAACTCCACAAAAAACTGATAGGATATAAGTGTGATACACCAAAATGCTCGTATGGATAAGGCCTATTAGTGTCCATACTTATAAATGCGGCGCCTAGTCTAGGTATTCCACAAATTCAGATTTTGTTTACCGACCACCATTGGTGAATCACATTTTCATGGAGCAACTCCACAAAAAACTGATAGGATATAAGTGTGGTATACCAAAATGTTCGTATGAATAAGGCCTATTAGTGTCCATGCTTAGAAATGCGGCGACTAGTCTAGGTATTCCACAAATTCAGATTTTGTTTACCGACCACCATTGGTGAATCACATTTTCATGGAGCAACTCCACAAAAAACTGATAGGATATAAGTGTGGTATACCAAAATGTTCGTATGAATAAGGCCTATTAGCGTCCATACTTAGAAATGAGGCGACTAGTCTAGGTATTCCACAAATTCAGATTTTGTTTACCGACCACCATTGGTGAATCACATTTTCATGGAGCAACTCCACAAAAAATTGATAGGATATAAGTGTAGTATACCAAAATGTTCGTATGAATAAGGCCTATTAGTGTCCATACTTAGAAATGCGGCGACTAGTCTGGGTATTCCAGAAATTCAAATTTTGTTTACTGACCACCAGTGGTGAATCGCATTTTCATGGAGCAACTCCACAAAAAACTGATAGGATATAAGTGTGGTATACCAAAATGTTCGTATGAATAAGGCCTATTAGCGTCCATACTTAGAAATGAGGCGACTAGTCTGGGTATTCCAGAAATTCAAATTTTGTTTACTGACCACCAGTGGTGAATCGCATTTTCATGGAGCAACTCCACAAAAAACTGATAGGATATAAGTGTGATACACCAAAATGTTCGTATGGATATGGCCTATTAGTGTCCATACTTAGAAATGCGGCGACTAGTCTAGGTATCCCACAAATTCAGATTTTGTTTACCGACCACCATTGGTGAATCACATTTTCATGGAGCAACTCCACAAAAAACTGATAGGATATAAGTGTGGTATACCAAAATGTTCGTATGAATAAGGCCTATTAGTGTCCATACTTAGAAATGAGGCGACTAGTCTGGGTATTCCAGAAATTCAAATTTTGTTTACTGACCACCAGTGGTGAATCGCATTTTCATGGAGCAACTCCACAAAAAACTGATAGGATATAAGTGTGATACACCAAAATGTTCGAATGGATATGGCCTATTAGTGTCCATACTTAGAAATGCGGCGACTAGTCTAGGTATCCCACAAATTCAGATTTTGTTTACCGACCACCATTGGTGAATCACATTTTCATGGAGCAACTCCACAAAAAACTGATAGGATATAAGTGTGATACACCAAAATGCTCGTATGGATAAGGCCTATTAGTATCCATACTTAGAAATGCGGCGACTAGTCTAGGTATTCCACAAATTCAGATTTTGTTTACCGACCACCATTGGTGAATCACATTTTCATGGAGCAACTCCACAAAAAACTGATAGGATATAAGTGTGGTATACCAAAATGTTCGTATGAATAAGGCCTATTAGTGTCCATACTTAGAAATGCGGCGACTAGTCTGGGTATTCCAGAAATTCAAATTTTGTTTACAGACCACCAGTGGTGAATCGCATTTTCATGGAGCAACTCCACAAAAAACTGATAGGATATAAGTGTGGTATACCAAAATGTTCGTATGAATAAGGTCTATTAGCGTCCATACTTAGAAATGCGGCGACTAGTCTAGGTATTCCAGAAATTCAAATTTTGTTTACTGACCACCAGTGGTGAATCGCATTTTCATGGAGCAACTCCACAAAAAACTGATAGGATATAAGTGTGATACACCAAAATGCTCGTATGGATATGGCCTATTAGTGTCCATACTTAGAAATGCGGCGACGAGTCTAGGTATTCCACAAATTCAGATTTTGTTTACCGACCACCATTGGTGAATCACATTTTCATGGAGCAACTCCACAAAAAACTGATAGGATATAAGTGTGGTATACCAAAATGTTCGTATGAATAAGGCCTATTAGTGTCCATACTTAGAAATGCGGCGACTAGTCTGGGTATTCCAGAAATTCAAATTTTGTTTACAGACCACCAGTGGTGAATCGCATTTTCATGGAGCAACTCCACAAAAAACTGATAGGATATAAGTGTGGTATACCAAAATGTTCGTATGAATAAGGTCTATTAGCGTCCATACTTAGAAATGCGGCGACTAGTCTAGGTATTCCAGAAATTCAAATTTTGTTTACTGACCACCAGTGGTGAATCGCATTTTCATGGAGCAACTCCACAAAAAACTGACAGGATATAAATGTGGTATACCAAAATGCTCGTATGGATATGGCCTATTAGTGTCCATACTTAGAAATGCGGCTACTAGTCTAGGTATCCCACAAATTCAGATTTTGTTTACCGACCACCATTGGTGAATCACATTTTCATGGAGCAACTCCACAAAAAACTGATAGGATATAAGTGTGATACACCAAAATGCTCGTATGGATAAGGCCTATTAGTATCCATACTTAGAAATGCGGCGACTAGTCTAGGTATTCCACAAATTCAGATTTTGTTTACCGACCACCATTGGTGAATCACATTTTCATGGAGCAACTCCACAAAAAACTGATAGGATATAAGTGTGGTATACCAAAATGTTCGTAAGAATAAGGCCTATTAGCGTCCATACTTAGAAATGGGGCGACTAGTCTAGGTATTCCAGAAATTCAAATTTTGTTTACTGACCACCAGTGGTGAATCGCATTTTCATGGAGCAACTCCACAAAAAACTGATAGGATATAAGTGTGATACACCAAAATGTTCGTATGGATATGGCCTATTAGTGTCCATACTTAGAAATGCGGCGACTAGTCTAGGTATCCCACAAATTCAGATTTTGTTTACCGACCACCATTGGTGAATCACATTTTCATGGAGCAACTCCACAAAAAACTGATAGGATATAAGTGTGATACACCAAAAGGCTCGTATGGATAAGGCCTATTAGTATCCATACTTAGAAATGCGGCGACTAGTCTAGGTATTCCACAAATTCAGATTTTGTTTACCGACCACCATTGGTGAATCGCATTTTCATGGAGCAACTCCACAAAAAACTGATAGGATATAAGTGTGATACACCAAAATGCTCGTATGGATATGGCCTATTAGTGTCCATACTTAGAAATGCGGCGACTAGTCTAGGTATTCCACAAATTCAGATTTTGTTTACCGACCACCATTGGTGAATTTCATTTTCATGGAGCAACTCCACAAAAAACTGATAGGATATAAGTGTGGTATACCAAAATGTTCGTATGAATAAGGCCTATTAGTGTCCATGCTTAGAAATGCGGCGGCTAGTCTAGGTATTCCACAAATTCAGATTTTGTTTACCGACCACCATTGGTGAATCACATTTTCATGGAGCAACTCCACAAAAAACTGATAGGATATAAGTGTGATACACCAAAATGCTCGTATGGATATGGCCTATTAGTGTCCATACTTAGAAATGCGGCGACTAGTCTAGGTATTCCACAAATTCAGATTTTGTTTACCGACCACCATTGGTGAATCACATTTTCACCAAAATATTCGTATGAATAAGGCCTATTAGTGTCCATACTTAGAAATGAGGCGACTAGTCTGGGTATTCCAGAAATTCAAATTTTGTTTACTGACCACCAGTGGTGAATCGCATTTTCATGGAGCAACTCCACAAAAAACTGATAGGATATAAGTGTGATACACCAAAATGTTCGTATGGATATGGCCTATTAGTGTCCATACTTAGAAATGCGGCGACTAGTCTAGGTATTCCACAAATTCAGATTTTGTTTACCGACCACCATTGGTGAATCACATTTTCACCAAAATGTTCGTATGGATATGGCCTATTAGTGTCCATACTTAGAAATGCGGCGACTAGTCTAGGTATCCCACAAATTCAGATTTTGTTTACCGACCACCATTGGTGAATCACATTTTCATGGAGCAACTCCACAAAAAACTGATAGGATATAAGTGTGGTATACCAAAATGTTCGTATGAATAAGGCCTATTAGTGTCCATACTTAGAAATGCGGCGACTAGTCTGGGTATTCCAGAAATTCAAATTTTGTTTACAGACCACCAGTGGTGAATCGCATTTTCATGGAGCAACTCCACAAAAAACTGATAGGATATAAGTGTGGTATACCAAAATGTTCGTATGAATAAGGCCTATTAGTGTCCATGCTTAGAAATGCGGCGACTGGTCTAGGTATTCCACAAATTCAGATTTTGTTTACTGACCACCAGTGGTGAATCGCATTTTCATGGAGCAACTCCACAAAAAACTGATAGGATATAAGTGTGATACACCAAAATGTTCGTATGGATATGGACTATTAGTGTCCATACTTAGAAATGCGGCGACTAGTCTAGGTATCCCACAAATTCAGATTTTGTTTACCGACCACCATTGGTGAATCACATTTTCATGGAGCAACTCCACAAAAAACTGATAGGATATAAGTGTGGTATACCAAAATGTTCGTATGAATAAGGCCTATTAGTGTCCATGCTTAGAAATGCGGCGACTGGTCTAGGTATTCCACAAATTCAGATTTTGTTTACTGACCACCAGTGGTGAATCGCATTTTCATGGAGCAACTCCACAAAAAACTGATAGGATATAAGTGTGGTATACCAAAATGTTCGTATGAATAAGGCCTATTAGTGTCCATACTTAGAAATGCGGCGACTAGTCTGGGTATTCCAGAAATTCAAATTTTGTTTACAGACCACCAGTGGTGAATCGCATTTTCATGGAGCAACTCCACAAAAAACTGATAGGATATAAGTGTGGTATACCAAAATGTTCGTATGAATAAGGCCTATTAGTGTCCATACTTAGAAATGAGGCGACTAGTCTGGGTATTCCAGAAATTCAAATTTTGTTTACAGACCACCAGTGGTGAATCGCATTTTCATGGAGCAACTCCACAAAAAACTGATAGGATATAAGTGTGGTATACCAAAATGTTCGTATGAATAAGGTCTATTAGCGTCCATACTTAGAAATGCGGCGACTAGTCTAGGTATTCCAGAAATTCAAATTTTGTTTACTGACCACCAGTGGTGAATCGCATTTTCATGGAGCAACTCCACAAAAAACTGATAGGATATAAGTGTGATACACCAAAATGCTCGTATGGATAAGGCCTATTAGTATCCATACTTAGAAATGCGGCGACTAGTCTAGGTATTCCACAAATTCAGATTTTGTTTACCGACCACCATTGGTGAATCGCATTTTCATGGAGCAACTCCACAAAAAACTGATAGGATATAAGTGTGATACACCAAAATGCTCGTATGGATAAGGCCTATTAGTGTCCATACTTAGAAATGCGGCGACTAGTCTAGGTATTCCACAAATTCAGATTTTGTTTACCGACCACCATTGGTGAATCACATTTTCACCAAAATGTTCGTATGGATATGGCCTATTAGTGTCCATACTTAGAAATGCGGCGACTAGTCTAGGTATCCCACAAATTCAGATTTTGTTTACCGACCACCATTGGTGAATCACATTTTCATGGAGCAACTCCACAAAAAACTGATAGGATATAAGTGTGGTATACCAAAATGTTCGTATGAATAAGGCCTATTAGTGTCCATACTTAGAAATGCGGCGACTAGTCTGGGTATTCCAGAAATTCAAATTTTGTTTACAGACCACCAGTGGTGAATCGCATTTTCATGGAGCAACTCCACAAAAAACTGATAGGATATAAGTGTGGTATACCAAAATGTTCGTATGAATAAGGCCTATTAGTGTCCATACTTAGAAATGAGGCGACTAGTCTGGGTATTCCAGAAATTCAAATTTTGTTTACTGACCACCAGTGGTGAATCGCATTTTCATGGAGCAACTCCACAAAAAACTGATAGGATATAAGTGTGATACACCAAAATGTTCGTATGGATATGGCCTATTAGTGTCCATACTTAGAAATGCGGCGACTAGTCTAGGTATCCCACAAATTCAGATTTTGTTTACCGACCACCATTGGTGAATCACATTTTCATGGAGCAACTCCACAAAAAACTGATAGGATATAAGTGTGGTATACCAAAATGTTCGTATGAATAAGGCCTATTAGTGTCCATGCTTAGAAATGCGGCGACTGGTCTAGGTATTCCACAAATTCAGATTTTGTTTACTGACCACCAGTGGTGAATCGCATTTTCATGGAGCAACTCCACAAAAAACTGATAGGATATAAGTGTGATACACCAAAATGTTCGTATGGATATGGACTATTAGTGTCCATACTTAGAAATGCGGCGACTAGTCTAGGTATCCCACAAATTCAGATTTTGTTTACCGACCACCATTGGTGAATCACATTTTCATGGAGCAACTCCACAAAAAACTGATAGGATATAAGTGTGATACACCAAAATGCTCGTATGGATAAGGCCTATTAGTATCCATACTTAGAAATGCGGCGACTAGTCTAGGTATTCCACAAATTCAGATTTTGTTTACCGACCACCATTGGTGAATCACATTTTCATGGAGCAACTCCACAAAAAACTGATAGGATATAAGTGTGGTATACCAAAATGTTCGTATGAATAAGGCCTATTAGCGTCCATACTTAGAAATGGGGCGACTAGTCTAGGTATTCCAGAAATTCAAATTTTGTTTACTGACCACCAGTGGTGAATCGCATTTTCATGGAGCAACTCCACAAAAAACTGATAGGATATAAGTGTGATACACCAAAATGCTCGTATGGATATGGCCTATTAGCGTCCATACTTAGAAATGCGGCGACGAGTCTAGGTATTCCACAAATTCAGATTTTGTTTACCGACCACCATTGGTGAATCACATTTTCATGGAGCAACTCCACAAAAAACTGATAGGATATAAGTGTGGTATACCAAAATGTTCGTATGAATAAGGCCTATTAGTGTCCATACTTAGAAATGCGGCGACTAGTCTGGGTATTCCAGAAATTCAAATTTTGTTTACAGACCACCAGTGGTGAATCGCATTTTCATGGAGCAACTCCACAAAAAACTGATAGGATATAAGTGTGGTATACCAAAATGTTCGTATGAATAAGGTCTATTAGCGTCCATACTTAGAAATGCGGCGACTAGTCTAGGTATTCCAGAAATTCAAATTTTGTTTACTGACCACCAGTGGTGAATCGCATTTTCATGGAGCAACTCCACAAAAAACTGACAGGATATAAATGTGGTATACCAAAATGCTCGTATGGATATGGCCTATTAGTGTCCATACTTAGAAATGCGGCTACTAGTCTAGGTATCCCACAAATTCAGATTTTGTTTACCGACCACCATTGGTGAATCACATTTTCATGGAGCAACTCCACAAAAAACTGATAGGATATAAGTGTGATACACCAAAATGCTCGTATGGATAAGGCCTATTAGTATCCATACTTAGAAATGCGGCGACTAGTCTAGGTATTCCACAAATTCAGATTTTGTTTACCGACCACCATTGGTGAATCACATTTTCATGGAGCAACTCCACAAAAAACTGATAGGATATAAGTGTGGTATACCAAAATGTTCGTAAGAATAAGGCCTATTAGCGTCCATACTTAGAAATGGGGCGACTAGTCTAGGTATTCCAGAAATTCAAATTTTGTTTACTGACCACCAGTGGTGAATCGCATTTTCATGGAGCAACTCCACAAAAAACTGATAGGATATAAGTGTGATACACCAAAATGTTCGTATGGATATGGCCTATTAGTGTCCATACTTAGAAATGCGGCGACTAGTCTAGGTATCCCACAAATTCAGATTTTGTTTACCGACCACCATTGGTGAATCACATTTTCATGGAGCAACTCCACAAAAAACTGATAGGATATAAGTGTGATACACCAAAATGCTCGTATGGATAAGGCCTATTAGTATCCATACTTAGAAATGCGGCGACTAGTCTAGGTATTCCACAAATTCAGATTTTGTTTACCGACCACCATTGGTGAATCGCATTTTCATGGAGCAACTCCACAAAAAACTGATAGGATATAAGTGTGATACACCAAAATGCTCGTATGGATATGGCCTATTAGTGTCCATACTTAGAAATGCGGCGACTAGTCTAGGTATTCCACAAATTCAGATTTTGTTTACCGACCACCATTGGTGAATTTCATTTTCATGGAGCAACTCCACAAAAAACTGATAGGATATAAGTGTGGTATACCAAAATGTTCGTATGAATAAGGCCTATTAGTGTCCATACTTAGAAATGCGGCGACTAGTCTAGGTATTCCACAAATTCAGATTTTGTTTACCGACCACCATTGGTGAATCACATTTTCACCAAAATATTCGTATGAATAAGGCCTATTAGTGTCCATACTTAGAAATGCGGCGACTAGTCTAGGTATTCCACAAATTCAGATTTTGTTTACCGACCACCATTGGTGAATTTCATTTTCATGGAGCAACTCCACAAAAAACTGATAGGATATAAGTGTGGTATACCAAAATGTTCGTATGAATATGGCCTATTAGTGTCCATACTTAGAAATGCGGCGACTAGTCTAGGTATTCCACAAATTCAGATTTTGTTTACCGACCACCATTGGTGAATCACATTTTCACCAAAATATTCGTATGAATAAGGCCTATTAGTGTCCATACTTAGAAATGAGGCGACTAGTCTGGGTATTCCAGAAATTCAAATTTTGTTTACTGACCACCAGTGGTGAATCGCATTTTCATGGAGCAACTCCACAAAAAACTGATAGGATATAAGTGTGATACACCAAAATGTTCGTATGGATATGGCCTATTAGTGTCCATACTTAGAAATGCGGCGACTAGTCTAGGTATTCCACAAATTCAGATTTTGTTTACCGACCACCATTGGTGAATCACATTTTCACCAAAATGTTCGTATGGATATGGCCTATTAGTGTCCATACTTAGAAATGCGGCGACTAGTCTAGGTATCCCACAAATTCAGATTTTGTTTACCGACCACCATTGGTGAATCACATTTTCATGGAGCAACTCCACAAAAAACTGATAGGATATAAGTGTGATACACCAAAATGCTCGTATGGATAAGGCCTATTAGTATCCATACTTAGAAATGCGGCGACTAGTCTAGGTATTCCACAAATTCAGATTTTGTTTACCGACCACCATTGGTGAATCACATTTTCATGGAGCAACTCCACAAAAAACTGATAGGATATAAGTGTGGTATACCAAAATGTTCGTATGAATAAGGCCTATTAGCGTCCATACTTAGAAATGGGGCGACTAGTCTAGGTATTCCAGAAATTCAAATTTTGTTTACTGACCACCAGTGGTGAATCGCATTTTCATGGAGCAACTCCACAAAAAACTGATAGGATATAAGTGTGATACACCAAAATGTTCGTATGGATATGGCCTATTAGTGTCCATACTTAGAAATGCGGCGACTAGTCTAGGTATCCCACAAATTCAGATTTTGTTTACCGACCACCATTGGTGAATCACATTTTCATGGAGCAACTCCACAAAAAACTGATAGGATATAAGTGTGGTATACCAAAATGTTCGTATGAATAAGGCCTATTAGCGTCCATGCTTAGAAATGCGGCGACTGGTCTAGGTATTCCACAAATTCAGATTTTGTTTACTGACCACCAGTGGTGAATCGCATTTTCATGGAGCAACTCCACAAAAAACTGATAGGATATAAGTGTGGTATACCAAAATGTTCGTATGAATAAGGTCTATTAGCGTCCATACTTAGAAATGCGGCGACTAGTCTAGGTATTCCACAAATTCAAATTTTGTTTACTGACCACCATTGGTGAATCACATTTTCTTGGAGCAACTCCACAAAAAACTGATAGGATATAAGTGTGGTATACCAAAATGTTCGTATGAATAAGGCCTATTAGTGTCCATACTTAGAAATGAGGCGACTAGTCTGGGTATTCCAGAAATTCAAATTTTGTTTACTGACCACCAGTGGTGAATCGCATTTTCATGGAGCAACTCCACAAAAAATTGATAGGATATAAGTGTAGTATACCAAAATGTTCGTATGAATAAGGCCTATTAGTGTCCATACCTAGAAATGTGGCGACTAGTCTAGGTATTCCAGAAATTCAAATTTTGTTTACTGACCACCAGTGGTGAATCGCATTTTTATGGAGCAACTCTACAAAAAACTGATAGGATATAAGTGTGATACACCAAGATGCTCGTATGGATATGGCCTATTAGTGTCCATACTTAGAAATGCGGCGACGAGTCTAGGTATTCCACAAATTCAGATTTTGTTTACCGACCACCATTGGTGAATCACATTTTCATGGAGCAACTCCACAAAAAACTGATAGGATATAAGTGTGGTATACCAAAATGTTCGTATGAATAAGGTCTATTAGCGTCCATACTTAGAAATGCGGCGACTAGTCTAGGTATTCCAGAAATTCAAATTTTGTTTACTGACCACCAGTGGTGAATCGCATTTTCATGGAGCAACTCCACAAAAAACTGATAGGATATAAGTGTGATACACCAAAATGCTCGTATGGATATGGCCTATTAGTGTCCATACTTAGAAATGCGGCGACTAGTCTAGGTATTCCACAAATTCAGATTTTGTTTACCGACCACCATTGGTGAATCACATTTTCATGGAGCAACTCCACAAAAAACTGATAGGATATAAGTGTGGTATACCAAAATGCTCGTATGGATAAGGCCTATTAGTATCCATACTTAGAAATGCGGCGACTAGTCTAGGTATTCCAGAAATTCAAATTTTGTTTACTGACCACCATTGGTGAATCACATTTTCATGGAGCAACTCCACAAAAAACTGATAGGATATAAGTGTGGTATACCAAAATGTTCGTATGAATAATTCTATTAGCGTCCATACTTAGAAATGCGGCGACTAGTCTAGGTATCCCACAAATTCAGATTTTGTTTACCGACCACCATTGGTGAATCACATTTTCATGGAGCAACTCCACAAAAAACTGATAGGATATAAGTGTGGTATACCAAAATGTTCGTATGAATAAGGCCTATTAGTGTCCATGCTTAGAAATGCGGCGACTGGTCTAGGTATTCCACAAATTCAGATTTTGTTTACTGACCACCAGTGGTGAATCGCATTTTCATAGAGCAACTCCACAAAAAACTGATAGGATATAAGTGTGGTATACCAAAATGTTCGTATGAATAATTCTATTAGCGTCCATACTTAGAAATGCGGCGACTAGTCTAGGTATTCCACAAATTCAAATTTTGTTTACTGACCACCATTGGTGAATCACATTTTCTTGGAGCAACTCCACAAAAAACTGATAGGATATAAGTGTGGTATACCAAAATGCTCGTATGGATAAGGCCTATTAGTATCCATACTTAGAAATGCGGCGACTAGTCTAGGTATTCCAGAAATTCAAATTTTGTTTACTGACCACCATTGGTGAATCATATTTTCATGGAGCAACTCCACAAAAAATTGATAGGATATAAGTGTAGTATACCAAAATGTTCGTATGAATAAGGCCTATTAGTGTCCATACCTAGAAATGTGGCGACTAGTCTAGGTATTCCAGAAATTCAAATTTTGTTTACTGACCACCAGTGGTGAATCGCATTTTCATTGAGCAACTCCACAAAAAACTGACAGGATATAAATGTGGTATACCAAAATGCTCGTATGGATATGGCCTATTAGTGTCCAGACTTAGAAATGCGGCGACTAGTCTAGGTATTCCACAAATTCAGATTTTGTTTACCGACCACCATCATGGAGCAACTCCACAAAAAACTGATAGGATATAAGTGTGGTATACCAAAATGTTCGTATGAATAAGGCCTATTAGTGTTCTTACTCAGAAATGCGGCGACTAGTCTAGGTATTCCAGAAATTCAAATTTTGTTTACTGACCACCAGTGGTGAATCGCATTTTCATGGAGCAACTCCACAAAAAACTGATAGGATATAAGTGTGATACACCAAAATGCTCGTATGGATATGGCCTATTAGTGTCCATTAGGCCGGGTCGATTTGTGGGGAGGCAAAAAAATCGCCCATGGCTCAGGGAAAATCGTATTCTAGGGATCAAAATAAGAAACCGAAGGAACCATACCTCTAAAACAAATTCTACTACCCCCAAACTGTTGACTTTTGTCCCGTAGGGTCAAGTTTTGAAAAATCACACTTTGACCCATTTAGAGTGCCCCAATCGAGTCCAAATGTATGACCGACCCCCACTAACTTGGGAGGGCCGATCCACCCATGCCAGTGGCACACCCCCTGGAACTCCCCTGGGGGGTTCCCCATACAAACATTTTAAAAAATCACCATTTTTGGCACTTTATTTTATTATTTTTTATTTATTTTATTTATTTTTATTATTTTATTTATTTTTTCTCCTTAGAAATTTATTTAGTCAGAACATATGTAAATAAAAAAATTAATTTAACTTAGTGATAGAAAAGAAAAAATAAAAAATTACTGTTTGAAGTCTTTTTTGCTTTCAAGTCTGGGCAATTTCGCACGGCTCTCTAATGTCGTCGCCATAACAGCCTCTACATTTTCCGGTATAACTCGTTTGGAAACGCTAGCTAGCAATTGAACGTGTCGTTCTGTTTCTTGTATGTGTGATGGAATTTTTGGATCATTAAACGGTGGATCATCTTGATTTAAATATTCTTTCAAAGTATCGTATGGAATGCTTCGCGTGAATGGTGGTTCAAATACGTCATTTATGTCATTCATATTGATCATTTCCGTGTAACTTGTGCAATGAAAGTTTATATCTGGTTTTTTATAAGCTCTAAGTCCCGTTGGGTCGTCAACATCGGTTCGATAGCGTAGAATTATCTTGATAGCACAGTCGCGCTTTTCTTTGCTATCATCAAACAACATTGATAACAAGATATTTTCCGAATGCGCATAATATGAATTATCTGTAATTACTTTATTGACAATTTTGCGTAAACGAGGTTCTAGAAATCTTGACCAACTAATGAATTTGAAAAATAATCTACTACCGTACACGACAGAGCTGTAATACTTGATATTGAAGTACATTGGCACATAACATGTAATTATAAATTCAACCAGTATTCTTAAATTTGCATCTGGATTTTCCGTTGTCACATATAATCGTAATAGTCTAGCGGCCTTGGTGAGCCACCGAGAATGTACAATTTTCCCTGGTATGATGTTTGCCAGATCCACTGAAACCACGCCGCTAGAAATTGCATGGGCCATGTCGTATAAGTACTTGGAATCGGTGGAAAATTCAATTTTTTCTGGAGCAGGGGGCATATTTTTCAACTCAATTTTCTGAAAGCCGTCCACCACCTGAAAATGTATAAAAATAAAACAATTAAAAACGGTTGACAATTATAATAAATGAGTGATAGCAATAACTTACCGGAAGAGTTTCACAAGTTTCGATTTGACGGCTCAATTTTCCGGTTGCCGATCTTGGTCCAGTGCTGGTTGATTTATCCAAAGCTTCAAACAAATGCCGAAACGGAAGTTCGTTGAAGTGTAGAAGGCAAACGAACCAATGCAATCGTCTTTTTAACAGCAATTCGAATCGTCGTATAATTCCACCGTTTGGGCCAGTGTTTGTTGGCTCACCGTCAGTGCATATGCCAATTAATGCATCCAGTGATATATTTTTATCGTTGAAAAAATCATTTAATTTGGTTGTTTTGTATTCAGCGGTTTCATGTTCGAGTCTTACGTAACCAATCAAGTCAGAATTCGGTTCTCTCAAAATAACAAGATGAGGTTCTTTTACCATTCTAGTATGATACTTCTCATCAATTGTATCTCTCGTTAAAGTATCATCTTTTCTGCCATCGAATGAAAATGCTAACAAATTGGTATCATCTAACCGTTTGCGAAGCACTTCTTGTCTGCATTTCTCTTTTTCTCGGCGAACTTTCGATTTATCCATGATGAGAGGTTTGCCATGGATATCTTTCATTTTAAAATCTTGGAAAAGAGCTGTTCCCATTGCTGATGCTACTCTATCAGGCACGCCAAATCTGTCACATACCAAGGCAAAGCTAAAACAATCGTATCTCTGTGTGTATTGTGAACTTGTGCTTATATCCAAATCTTCTTGAACCGGTGGCGGTGCGTATGTTGAATCATCGGGATCTTGGTATGTTGGCATTGATGACATAGACGTTGCTCCTTGCTCTTCAATTTCCATCGCAAATCCATCCATTGTTAGACTTCTCTGATTATGTTGATCGTGCATAAACTCTTTGAGGCGTTCGGGAACCAATCCGCATGCACATGGAGCTGCCTTCAAATCGCATTTACATGTTCCAATGAAAAAAATTGTTTCCAGAGATTTTACATACTCTGTAAATTGTTGGGGTTTGTTTCTTCTCTTGATTTGCTCTTGATATTTGTCAAGCAATCTATTCAATTTATTACATACACTTTTTTTCAGCATTATTTCCATACCAAGTTTTTCCCAAATTCCAATCAACTTATCTTGTACTTGAATAGTGAATGCTTTATAGGACAACTTTTTTGTTCGCTCAAGTAAAAATAATATCTCAAGATATCCAGATGGGTTGGTAAATTAAGATCAGTCAAATCAGTAGACACACCAAAAACAGTAACATCATGCCTGGGTATATGACTCCTTGGGTTTTCGATAGTTGTTGATGTTGTTATTGCTTCATCTTGCGGTGTAGAGGATGGTGGATTCATTGTAAACTTCTTGATTTGGAATGATTTTTTTTTTAATATTTTTTTATCTCAAATTAGCACTTCACACTTCGAGTTCTTCACAACGACTTAATGCATTCACAAAAACTGTTGCGTTATATATGGTCTAGGAGGCGAGGTAATAAGAATGAAATGGTAATTTCAATTCTACCTGTAACCGATTTTGTTGTCAAAACTGCCCATAAAGTACTTACATGTAAATTAAACGTTAATCTGACTACAAATTCTGTTAAGCAAGTGCGCCTTTTATTACTTCTGGAAAATCCTTTATGATAATTTTATGCTCAAGTCTACCTGTAACCGATTTTGTTGTCAAAACTGCCCATAAAGTACTTACATGTAAATTAAACGTTAATCTGACCACAAATTCTGTTAAGCAAGTGCGCCTTTTATTACTTCTGAAAAATCCTTTATGATAATTTTATGCTCAATTCTACCTGTAACCGATTTAGCTTAAGTAAGTTTACGACATGCAGCTGTGTCTTGTGGTGGCTTAAAAAACCCACACAACCTATTTTACGACCTGCAACAGAACGACACGTTCAATTGCTAGCTAGCGTTTCCAAACGAGTTATACCGGAAAATGTAGAGGCTGTTATGGTGACGACATTAGAGAGCCGTGCGAAATTGCCCAGACTTGAAAGCAAAAAAGACTTCAAACAGTAATTTTTTTTATTTTCTTTTCTATTACTAAGTTAAATTAATTTTTTCATTTACATATGTTCTGACTAAATAAATTTCTAAAGAGAAAAAATAAATAAAATAATAAAAATAAATAAAATAAATAAAAAATAATAAAATAAAGTGCCAAAAATGGTGATTTTTTAAAATGTTTGTATGGGGAACCCCCAGGGGAGTTCCAGGGGGTGTGCCACTGGCATGGATGGATCGGCCCTCCAAAGTTAGTGGGGGTCGGTCATACATTTGGACTCGATTGGGGCACTCTAAATGGGTCAAAGTGGGATTTTTCAAAACTTGACCCTACGGGACCATGAGCGATTATTAAATCGACCCGCCCTAGTGTCCATACTTAGAAATGCGGCGACTAGTCTAGGTATTCCACAAATTCAGATTTTGTTTACCGACCACCATTGGTGAATCACATTTTCATGGAGCAACTCCACAAAAAACTGATAGGATATAAGTATGGTATAGCAAAATGCTCGTATGGATAAGGCCTATTAGTGTCCATACTTAGAAATGCGGCGACTAGTCTAGGTATTCCACAAATTCAGATTTTGTTTACCGACCACCATTGGTGAATCACATTTTCATGGAGCAACTCCACAAAAAACTGATAGCCCGAGTAAAAAAGTTCTGATATAATCATATATTATTTTATCTAATTGCATATATTAACTTATAGTTACATATGGCCACATATGCTTTTAAATTCAAGCATATATACTTTTATATAGACATATGTTAGATATTTTTTCCTCAAAGGTTTTAATATGGAGACATATGTTATTTTATATTATTACATACTGGCCTACATATAATTGTATGTGCTATATATAAGTACATAAATTAACATATAAAAGATATAATTACATATGCGTTTATATATAATTTAGTATGGCGCTATACATAATAATATAAAACTATATGTGGAGCCATATAAGAAATATTTTATAATTTGTGTTAGTTATTAGTTTAGTTATTATATATTGACGAAAATGAACCCATATATACAATATACAATATGGTTCCATACATACAATATTTCATGATTTCTTTAATATATAACAATGTAACGTTCTTTATAAAATCATCTGTAATTATATATCATCCCACATAAGCAATTTTTTCAAAGTGATTTTATATAAAAATATACAAGGTCCATATAAAACCGTATTATATTATATGTGGTTCCATGTTAACAATGACTTTGAACTAGTTTTTAGTGTCCGACGGAACAGTTCAGCTGGAAAATATATTTTGTCGGTATTTGGTATTTTCAAGCCTTATGGACAAATTTTGCTTATGAAACAATATTTGTTGGTCCGATTAGAATGCATTTTGAGGGTCAAACTTAAGGAAAATTCCGAAGTTAAGCAACAAATTCACTGTTCGGCCACCGAAAGTTCGGCCAAATTGATAAAAGTTCGGCGGCCGAACAGTTAGCTTTACAGCTAAACTACGGAGTTTTCCTTAAATTTGACACTGAAAATCGAATTAGATCCGCTCAACAAACAATTTAGCAGTATGAAAATTTCTCCACAATGCTTTCAAATAACAGAAAATCGACTAAATGTCACTTTTTGGCCGAACGTCTTAATATTTAATAAGCTTTCCTGCCATATATAATACTATACAAATATAACAAACAGAAACATACATATTCGTAAAAATATATTTTCGAAATACTTTCTTTCAAAAATGAAAAAAAAATATAAGTCAAATAATATCTTTAAAGTTTAAGTGCTCGTTATTTCATAACCGTTATCCCGATTTTGATGATATATATTTCTTTAAAAAAAAATAGACCGAGTTTATTAATTTGATGTAAATAATTTCACAAATATGTATCGACTATTTTTTGTTAATCTTTTTTCATAGTGTTATTTTTTCACCAATATATGTACGTGGTACGAACATTCCATTTCGATTCCTGTGTTTAGTATTTAAAATTCACTCTTTCGCAATTACATGCCATTTCGTTCGATTTTATCTATATATTTTATTTTAAAGGCATATGAGCTTGAGCGAATATTTAACAAATTATATTTCATTATTTTTTATAACTGGTTATAAAATTTAAACCCATTGTCATTAATCAGTGAAATCAAATCCTTAAACCATTGCCATTAATAAAAAAAAAAAAAAATGGCTATGAAAATAATGTCGTTACATTATGCCTAATAGATTAGTCCCATGTATGAAAGATACAAAGGAAGAACATAAATAAACAAAAATAATAATAATAGAATATTGTCGTTAAAAATATAAAATATTTCATAAGGGATTTTCACAAAGAAAGGTACGTAATTAATTATAAGTTCACAGCTGCCTGTAGGGAATTATAATTAGAAAACATCGCTAATTACGAAGCTTTAGAAAGACATTTATATTGAAATTAATTCAACGTTACCTTTATAATACAATTTTAATAAATTACTAAATTAATACTTTTGGTAATTATTCGCACTTACTAAACAATATGAACAGAAACTGTAAACTATATTACAAAATTTTTTTGCAACATTTCATGAAAAACTTAAAAGCATATAGACGTAGATTTCTGCTGGAACATTGTTTAATTTATAATGGATTTTCCTTACTTGCAGGGCTTGCACGAAACAGATTCTTTAACTAATTCCCTAGAATATGTTTTAGTACAAGCCGTTGTAAAATATATATGGTGGGGAACCCATTGTTAAAATATATTCCGGGGAATATTTTTAAAAAGTTAGATTACGTAAACTTTTTGAACTTATTGTAATCATAACAGTTGTTTTTATTTTATTTGCTACTACATCCTAAGCAAATAAATAACAAAATCCTTAAGGGATTCTATATTTAAAATATTCACTATTCACTATAAAAATGAGGTGCTAAAGAAAACTACTTTAAATTGCAATATACTTTTTTTTCTATATACAACTAAAGTACATGAACAAAACCTAACACAAAAATAGGCAATCAAAGTATAAATAGTCGGTCAAGCCCGACTATAAGATACCCAACACTACAGCACGATTTCAGTATCTTATCCTTAATATATGAAAAAAAAAATTAAAGAAATACACGAAAATTTTGATTTGAGAAAATAACGGGAAGGTGAGTTATTATGTATCTCGACTAAGTCCAAATGTATTCTTATTTTCTTTAAATTTCGAAGTATGATTTAAGGTTCTATGTAACATTCACAACTCTAATAACATTCAGTTAACATATCTAGGTTTTTGTGTATCAAAATTCCAGCTAAGACCAATTCAGATTGAAATTCAGTGGCATTGAAATTTAATTGGCATTACATTTAATCAGTGAGAATACGAATAAATGTGTTATAATTAAATGCCAATGAATACTCTTTCATTGTCATTGTTTAAACTAATGGCAATGAAATGATATCAATGCCTAAAGCTACCAATTATAATTGAGGAAATCAAGAACTGCTTTTAAGATAAATTACTTTGGAAATTGATAAAATTGTTGTAGAGATCAAATAATTTTGCTCAGATAAGTTATTCTGAATCAATTGCTATACTATATGGTGGGTTTAGGTTCAATATAATTGGTAGTTACAAACTTCACAGAAACTTATTACTTGTTGTTGTATTGTAGAAATAGCTATACAATTTTACAATTGTACTAATTACTTACTTATTATGTAGATTTTTATTACCTTTTTATCACACTTAAATATAAAGTACGTATTTAAATGGGTATTTGTCTGTGCTCTCGAGTATGTCTATGATTCAGACATTAAATACTGTTTACACTTTTCCAACATCCCCTTTCGAATTCACCACAAATTACTTGTATTTTTCATTAAACAAAAGAGGATATTTACATTTGGGACTACTCGTTGTCTTGGCAGAAAATAAATAAAGTAGTGTTAATAACACTGTGAGACAAATGGTAGGGGTCAGTGATCGGGAAGGGTTCAAAATACCGGGGAAAGTTATATCGGTAAAAAAGAAGTTATACGTGTCCCGGCGTTTCGCTGGGTCACCCCTAGGAATCGAGATATATCGATTTGACCTTTGGTGGTCTTTTTTTTTTTGACATAACTCGAGAACCACTAGTCCGATTTTGCTCAAGCAATTTTAAAAAAATTAAAAATTACAATTCCTTTAATCTGTTCATATAACGATTTTCTATATATTCAACAGTTTTGCCGGTAAAAATAAATGTATGAAGAATAATATATTTTTTGCCTAAAATATTAAAAAAAAGTAATAAACAAAAGCTTATTGATTTTTATGGTAGCGGTAACAAACATTTATTTTTACCGGCAAAACTGTTGAGTATATAGAAAAACGTTATATGAACAGATTAAAGGAATTGTAATTTTTAATTTTTTTAAAATTGTTTGAGCAAAATCGGACTAGTGGTTCTCGAGTTATGTAAAAAAAAGATATATCTCGATTCCTAGGGGTGACCCAGCGAAACGCCGGGACACGTATAACTTATTTTTGACCGATATAACATTTTCCGTTGGTTTCATCCCATCCCGATTTTGACTGTCGCATAGTGTAATGATTGTTTTTATTACTTAACGCTTACACAGGGAATATATATTTTGCAATTTATCACAATGATTCCATTGAACTCTGAAGCTTGTCATTTAAGTGAATGTCTTACTCCGATAAGAGTATATAATTAAATTTGTGAAAGTTGCATAAGAAATATATGATTTTTGATCGTTATGTTCCCAGAATTGTTTACTGTTGTTCAGATCTGGAACCATTTTCTGTAAGTTATAACTTACATATTAGTTCCTTGGAAAGGGTTGCGAAACTTTTACCATCTAAACGGTTCCTGTTAAGTTATTTCTAGAAAGGATGGTTCTAAAAAATAGCCATATAATATTAGAATTTAGGGTGATTTTTGTATGGAATGGTCCTCAGAACCGGAGAGTTCTTCAATTGGAAAAGTAAGAGCTGTTGTACTACTAAAACTAATGTAAAATTTAGTTTCAAATATAATTTAGATGGACATTTTTTAAGTGAGATTTTATATACAAAAAATTTTTATAACAAAAAATTGCAATGTGTTTTCGAAAAATTCTTCTGACGTGATGAGAATAAAAATATCTTATATTAAGGCCCAGTTTTTAGGAAGTAGATTATCTTTAAACTCAGTTTAACGCACTTTGTGTCTGGACTACTGTCTTTGAAATGTAATTTATTTTGTTTTATTTTAAAAAATTACAAAATTCTAAATGAGAAAAAGTTGTTTAGACAAATTTTTGTTAATAAACTTGGAAATGACAGACAAAATTCGTTTACTGTTTAAATAAACTAATTGTTAGTTTAATTAACGTCCCAAAAACTCGACGTAAATGGTTTTACAGTAACTTACTGTAGTTTATTTAAAAAATTATCCGTACATTTATTTTTACAGCTAAAAAGAAAAGAAATATATTTTCAACTTATTTTGTCATTTATTTAAAAAATAAAATACATATAAATACGGATTTTCTGTTACACTTAATATTTTCATTTAAAATGTTTTGTTAAAAAAAGAAAACTTTAAGATTTCTAGGTCAGTTCCAAAAACGAAATAAACTGAATATGTACTTATCATTATTTTTTTACGGATTTTGTAGTTAATTTATTAACATTTAAAAATAAATGAAAAGTTCTTTTGATATAAATGAAAAGTTAGTAGACCGGTTTTCAAGTGATTTTACATTTATTTTAAATTACATTTTCAGTTAATTTAAACTACAAACTATTTTGAATGAAGTAATAATTGGTGAGAATCTCTGAGTCTTCTTCAAAATTGCTGTATTTCAATGGAAATCTACGTTTTGTGTTTGTATCTAAAAAATGTGAAATTTTAGAAAGTCCGAAAAAAACAATTTTTGTATTTTTTAATTCAAAAATTAAAATAATTGTTGAACAAGCATACCACGGGTAAGTCTCATTCAAACTATCTATTTTGTTTGGAATAAATCTCGTTGTTTTTACAAATGTTATTGACAACAAACACACAAACATACATATAAATAATCCCCAACCAGTGCTTTTATGTATATATTACTTTCAAAAAGTGTTGATTTATGGCTGATTTTACCAAATAAGACAGTTCATATACAAAAGTATAAAATTCTCGTCCCGTTGAATTTTAATACCTCATGTACTTTCTCCTTTTATATGTTCCAGCCATCATTTTCTTATTGCGGACAACTGAAGAGTTGTATTGTCTTTCATGAAAATTATTTATCAACCTTTTTGAAACAACGAAATAATATCTAATATGACAATATCATATCAGAATTAGGACTTAAGGTAGAACAATATTCTAACTAAATATACGAAAATATAGAAAAAACAATTTTTGTGTTTTTTTTTTTAAATGCGAAAATTATTGTATTTATATATTAAATAGCTGTCCAAATACGGCTAGTTACCGAAGCCGTATTTGGACATATCCCAAAGAAGAAAGTTGTTTTCTCAGAGAGGCCGATATTGGATATACACCAGAAGATAAATAAATTCTCTAATTCTGGCCGAAGACGTAGAAAGTGGTGGCAGTAGTACAATGCAATTTGAAGCATCAAAATCTCATATTAAATGTAGTCTGCTACATTAACAAAATGGGAATGGAGCAAACGATAAAATATATTTTCGAAGTCTTCTGCAAAGCATAGCCAACAATAGAAGTATTATGAAAGTTGTTTGTTTTTGTATTTCATACCATTGGTATAAGTAAATACAAATTTTATTTTTACCCTTCTTCTTTGTTAATACAAGAAGAGACAAAAACATTTTTTTTTCTCCGACAATGAGTGTTGTGAAAATGTTGATTTTTAATTTTTTTTTTTTTTTTTTTTTTTCCACCTTTTTATTGATTAATTAGAAATTTATTAATTCAGCTCAAGGCCAATTTCTTTATTATGAATTAACATAATAAATACTTTTTTCAAAAACTGCTATTTTTCTTCATCAGGATACTCTCCTAACAAATAGTTCACAGAGTTTTTGCTTTCAAAAACCTCTACAATATCAGCAATGAAAATTATTATGTTAATTTATAATAAGGAAATTGGCCTCGAACTGAATTAATAAATTTCTAATTAATCAATTAAAAAGGTCGAAAAAGCAATTTTTATTTTTTAAATAAAAATTAAAAATCAACATTTAAAAAAACAAAGTTTTGAATCTTTTGTACGTAGATTAGGGCTGGTCAATTTGTATGGAGGCTTAAAAAATGGAAAATCGTAGGGACGAAAATGATTCTACGAAGAATTCTAAGTAATTTTTCTCTAGAAACCATAGGTCTAATAGTCTGGATTCAATACTCTATATCTGCAAAAATACAATTGTTCAGGAGAGCAATAAAACTGATTCACTTGCTTACTTATACGATTTTTTTGAATCAATTTGTCTTCTAGAATATTATTTAAAAATGGCAGCTTATTCCTATGTATACATATTTTGAAATTATTTGCGTTATTTATGTCGCTAATGTAGATATAGAGTTCTGAAATAAAATTTTAATATAATTTTATGATAATACTAGCAGATATGTAATTTTGATAAAAATAAAAAATATGCATTATTATGAACCAATGGCTCTGTATCACTGACTAAGTTTTTTAATTAAATTTTTGTACCATAAAGCCTTTTTTTCGCCTTCCGCTAATATTTTGCAAATTTTTAAGTGCGCTTTTTTTAATTTTTAATCAAGGGACTATAATACACATTTCATGAAACAAAGTTTGGTGGACAGTTGCAAAAAAAAAATCCGAAAAGTAAAATTTGCAAAAAGTAAAATTTAAAAAATTAAAAAAATTAAGTAAAATTTGCATAAAGCAAAAATTTTGCATTAATGTAAATCACTGATTTAATTTTTAATTCATTTCTTGTACCGTAAAGGCTTTTTTGCCCTTTTCCGAGATTATTTTGCTAATTTTTAAGTGTAGTTTTTTTAAATTTATAATTTTGGGACTATAATACCAATTTCTACAGCAAAAAAAAAAATCTCAAAAAATTCTACAAGAGGAAAATTTTTGCATCAATGTTAATCGCCGATTGAGTTTTTAAATTATTTGTTTCTTCCTTTTAGCGTTCCGCTATTATTTTGCAATTTCTTTAAATGGCCCAGCAGAAATTCGAAAGCGGTTAAAATGATTAGTGCTTCTTTTCTGCTTCGTTTACTGCTTCTGAGGATTTATAGCTTGCATTAGTGTGTTAAAAAAGGCAATAGAGTTTTGTTTACCACACTTTATCGCTCTAACAAAGCACGAAATTATCGCTCTAACAAAGCACGAAAGAATGACAATGATAACCGAATTTACTAGCTAAAAGCTGTGGTTTCATAGCGCATATCGGATATCGAAACAAGTGCTTTCACGCGAGCTATCTCTAACAAAAATCATGCCTTATATCAGCAATAATTCAAGCGCTACACTATTTTCTTTCCCTGACGAACCTGCTCCAAGCAAGCAATATTTTTTGCTGGGGGGGTTTGTTTTTTTTTAACTTATAATCTAGGGACTATAATGCACATCTGAAAGAAAGTTTGGTGGTTAGTGACAAAAAAACTTTGTGAAAAAAGATATTCTCAAAAAACTTTTATATATACAAATCAAATAATTTAAATTTATTTGCAGATATACTATCTAAATTTTTCAAATGTATATTTTAGTTAAAGTCGACTTTAGTTAAAATATTGGGTGGCAGTATGCCATGATTTGGTTTATTTTTGGAGCGTTCTGATTAGTTAATTTATTTTCAACCAATCAAAATGTTTGAAAATATAAATATTTTTGTAGAGTTTTCAGACACAAAATGCACAAAACCGAACCTACTATTAAAAATAAAGTCGACTTTAAATTTAAAATACTCTTTTATAGTATGGGCCATAGACTTCTTTATGTATTTGAAAATAAATTTGTTTGTAAATTTGGGAATATGTAAAATCTTCAAAAAAGTGGCAGAGAATGGATATTTTGCTTTCAAATTGATATCATAGATGGATATAATATCAACAATGATTTTTCCATCAAAAACTCAAAATTACAGATATAGAGTATTGAATACAGGGTCTCGATATTAATTTTGGTTGAAATCGGTCCATGTTTGGATTTAGTGCCCATATAAATTACCCCCAAAATTGGTCTTTCGCACACTAAAGGTTTCAAATACGAAGATATGTTAATGAAATTTGGTGAATCGACTTATATCTGCCCAAGGTCGCTAATTCACATGGGCCTACGGACAAAGCCTATTGATTTTTTTTACAATTGGTCAATTTTTAGGCTTAGTGCTTGTATAAAGGTCACCCAAAAATTTGCATATCCGCAAGCTACAGTTCGCAAATATTAAGATATTGCGATGAGATTTCGTGCACCGACTTATATTGACCCAAGAAAAAAGCCTATGTATTATGATTAAAATCGGTCCATGGATACACATAGTGCCTATATAAAGGTCACCCAAAAATTGATATTTCGCATGATACAGGTCGCAAATACGAAGATATTTTAATAAAATTTGGTACGTTGACTCATGTGGGCCCAATAAAAAAGACTATTGATTCTACCCAGCAGAAATTACTGCTGGCTTGGAAGCAGTTTTGTCAGGGAAAGTTGAGGAGTGAAGCGATTGCATTATTGATGATATCATGCCTGATTTTTGTTCGAGATAGCTCGCGTGAAAGCACTTGTTTCGAGATCCGAAAAGGTATGAATTCACCGCTTTTAATTAGTGCTCCTGTTTTTCTTTTAAAATATCGATAATTCATGCCTTCTCGGAAGTGCATATAATAAAGCTTTTCAACTATTTAAAATCACGCCTTCTCAAAAGCACAATATTATTTGATTATTTTTCCGTGGAGAGGAAATGCCTCTTATTTTCAGTAAAACTTCTTATTTTCATTAAAATAACTTTTTTCCGTATTTTAAAAAATCTTGACAAAAGAACCGCAAAAATATTTAAGCAATCCAAATGTATTGCTCATTTCATGCCTTTTTGAAAAGCGCAGCAAAAAGCGATGTAAACAATTAACCAACTTAGGCCTTTCATTTGTGCTGTTTACGAAGCTATACATTTTTAGAAGCGGTAATAGTAGCAGTAAGGAAGCAGTAAACGTTTTTACTTCTTCCACATTTTTGCTGGGTAGATAGGATCGGTTCATATTTGAACCTAACCTAATCGGACTATATTTCCGATTTTCTCTTAACCCATTTTTCGCCGCTACCAGTTCCCGTCGACAGATTTTGATAAAAATTTATATCAAAGCTATTCTAGACCTAATTAACAAAATTCTAAATTTTTAAATCAGTGAATTTTCCACTTTTGAGATTGGAATATTTTTACACGATTGATATTTCTAAAGGGGAAATACCATAAAAAGAGTTTAAAAAAAATATTTCATTTGCAAGTTATGAATAGTAAAAGTGCTGGCGATTATAATCACCGGTCGGGTTAAATACATCTAACATTAGATAAAATCAAAGTTTCTTACTGTTTTTAAATTTTTTTATTATTGTATAGACAAAGTCCATTTCACGCCATTCGAATTTCAGATTAAAACATTAGTTGGCGGGCGTGCCGACTATACGATAAACTACATTGGTCTGGTTGAAAGCCAATAGGCTTCGTAACTGGGCCGATATAAGTCAGTGTAACAAATTTTGTAAAAATATCTTAATATTGGCGACCCGTACCGTGCGCACAAAAATATATGGACAGACGGACGGACGGACAGAAGGAGATCGTTACGTCGAAACAAAATGTTATTCTGATTCGATCGGTATACTTATAGGTGATTCTAGTTACAATATTTTGTGGAATTACAAAGATCAGCACAAACCTATTATACCCTGTCCAAGTACTGGTGTAGGGTATAATTAATAAAACTCATTATTCAAACTCATAAAGCACTACTTACAACATATTTTGGAATTTCCGCAAGCTTGAAATCCATTTTAGACCTATGGATTCCAGGGCAAAGTTGCTTTAGAATTCTTCGTAGAATCATTCCCCCCCCCCCCCTTACGATTTCTTGTCACAGAAAACGACCCGTCCTAACGCAGATGCTTGTGATTGAAATGTCGAAGTAACATAGCATAATCTATAGTCGATTTAAGTGAACACGTGTTTCAGATTTTTTTAAAATTCGTGATTTTTCGCGTTTTACCAGAAGTTCAATGTGGTGGAAACAATATGTTGTAAATGGGGCAATATGGATACCAAAACTTTTCTTTTGATAAGTAAATCATCGCTAAGTGGATGTAGTTTGGAATTTTGCAAATTTCGTACATTTTTCACGGTGCGCTGGACCAAATTTTGTTAAAATTTTTTAAATTTGAATTATTTGTAAATTAATATAAAAATTGAATTATTTGTAAATATAAATATCAGTCAGCTAAAATAGGAGGTACCAAAGGGCAAAATAAATTCTGTTGTTATCTTTATTTTCTTTACTCCTCTCTCTCTCTCTCTTTGAGAAACCATCACAATGATTTATAAAGATAAAACAAAACCTTTTAATTCTGTTTCCAGTGAAATTGACACAATTTAGTTCAAAAGTTTACCCTCTTAGTATACACTAAATATCACATAATAAATTAATTGTCATTTTCTACTACAAAATTTACTTAAAATCTCAAAAAAGTACTACTGCTAATTTTAATGGAATTAAGTTTTTAAAAACACAAAACAACTCAAACTTTTATGATGTTATAAAATGTTAAATTTTAAATGGATTTTTGTTATTCTTACAAATTTGTTTTACTGTTAATTTATGCTAATTAAATGCAGTTTCACAATAACACTTTACTATCAACATATTTAGTTAAAGCATAAAATATACGAGGGACGAGTTATAACTACCCGGCCTCGAACAGAAGAGGATGTTTTGGAGATATATATAGATAGCACTACAATTGTACATATGTTATAAGCAGTCATACAAAATTTAAATAATAGACTAAAGCCCATTCAAATTTTAAAGATCTGCCTACTTTAAAAACAATAATGAACAATAATTAAAAATATATTTTCCTGAACAAATAATTTATTTATGCTTTATTTTGATTTCAGGGGTGAATATAAGTGCTTTAATAAAAAATTGTTATTTAGCCAAAAACTATTTAAAATCTGAAGACCGCTTTTTGGCGGCCTTGGGCATTAGAAGGTTAAATCCCATTAAAAAATATTCCTATATGTGGGATGGTTGTTATTTGTTAAAAAAAACTTGTTGCTATTCATGCCGTTAAAGTTAAAGTCGAGCATGCCGAGGGCTACTAAAATGTTTACAAATTGTAGTCCTTTAATGTGTCCTCTAAGGTACATACTTCGGTTCGTGGCCGAATATTCTTCACACGACCCTTGTATGTAACAAAAGAGAAATATAAAAATACATTTTGATGTTGCATAATAAAATTTGTTTAAATTTACAAGTATTTTCTTGCCACCCCAGCATCCTCTTATGCATTCCTGCTAAACACTTGCATAAATATCGACCACCCAGAGTCATTTAATATCTTTCATGTGTTTAAGTCACTGTTGCATATCAAAGTCCTATCATAGACAAATGAATAATTTATATGTTTTTCATCAATGTTTTTCTCTCGACTGGAAAGTGGTAGTGGTGATACCATTCAACACCAAAAAAAAAAAAAAAAAAGTTAAAGATATTTAAAGCCAAGACATGTCTCGTAAGATTTAAATTTTCAAAATTCTATAGATTTTATGTCTGGTGCTACTGCTTCTGCTAGGGCTGCACTTCGACAAAATGCTTGTCAGTTTAAACTGACAAAAACATAAAAAGACAATCAGACCAAAAAGGTGTAATAGTGGTAGAAGGAATGAAGTTGAATAACTAAACGACAGTCTGACTAAAGGAATAAATGGACACAAGTGAAATAAAGTGTATTTTTAGTGCAAAATGTGAATTTATTCAATTTACACTATACAAAAGAGATTACGTGTTTTTCTCTAGCCAAGAAAATTTTTATATGTTACAACTATCACGAACTGATGTTAATGTTAGAAAAGGTAATTTTTAAGAAGGCTGTAAAAAAACCCTAGACACTTTTAAAGATCTTCCATCAATTGAAAACGAGTGTATTAAATTTGTCATGTCGCTTGTATTATTGCCTGAACGAAACTAGGAAATTTAAATTAAAGAATTATAGAGCTGAGAAGTGGTGTTGTAATTGCAAACCTAAATCAACTTTTGTTTGTTTTCTAAATGAGTTCGAATTACCCTTAAGTCAGTATATTTCAAAACCTAATAAAATTTTTAAATGAAATCACCATAATACTAGAATTCCTTAAATGTGTACATGTTTAATAAAGGCGCTTTCCTAAGAGTGTGATATTTTAGCCAAAACCACAGGTTTATAAGTTCCATATGATACTCTACGTTTAAGCGCATTAACCATGTTATTAAGAATTATATATTACTAGTTCGAAAACTGCTTGGTTTATTACTCATAGCAAGTATATGATTTCTTCTTCAAACTTAAAAATCCATCAATGATGTAGTGTTTCTACACTTTGTTCTAGTGAATTATCAAAATCCTACTTGTTTGATTTTCAAACAAAGAGCTTTTGCAAAACAGAGTTTCAGGTAGTTATGGTAATAGTTAGTAGTGAGTGTAAGATGAGATGAGAGCACCTATAGAACAGGACATGACCTGATATCAAGCTACTTCCGTTAGTTATTACCAGTTTATGTTACATTTTGTATTCGGTAGCAACTATCGAATGCAATTTATTTCAAACGAACTCACTATATTTTACTCTACAAACACAATCAGTGGATAAAACTTAATGTTGTAGCAGTGGTATAACGACCAAGAGAAATTAAAACAAAAGAAGAAAAATCCGTACAAAAGTCTGTTGTTATTACACAAAAAAGGGCTTGTCAAGCTTAAGTGCTATGTGAAGCTATCAATGCCTGCCTGCTGCCAGTAACAACTACAACAATATTAAGTACAAGATATGCTATTCATGTTCACACTCGCTGTTAAATACACAAAATGATAAAATTTTTCAGAAAATAAATATATATATGGGGCAATTCATGATAGCGGGAGAGCACCAGCTATTTAAAATTAAGCTTGGCGTACTTCTTTAAAATGGAACTTGGCTTGCACCATGGAACAAAATATAAGTGAGTGACTCTTTTTGAAAAATCAAGTCGCGGCATATGCAGGTAATGATGGTGAGAGAAACCAACACAGTTTAGGTAGAACTATAAAAGACGCTTCAAACATGCTAAGAAGTAAAGGAAAACTGCTTGAAACTTGTTAAACAAGGATTTTTGGAGTGGCTGAATTTTAGTCTGACACCAAATATCTAATACTCATAGCACTTGACCCATCCGAAGTAACCATTCCAATGACATATATTTTGTTGGGGTCCAATAAGTTTTACAATAAGCTATCATTTACATCTTTATTACTCGGCAACTATGATCCACCAACATTAATATTGTAATTAATATGCATATACTTTTTATGTGTCTGTGTTTGATCACTTCTGAGTAAAAGAAAATAACAGAAAGCTGAATAGGAAAGAAAACAATGCATTAAGTTACATTGCATTCAAGGCCTTACTTCGGTGAGATGGCTAAGACGTTTGTAATGTGGGGATATGTTTTCGAATCCCACAGGCTGAAAACTATTATCATATTGAGACAAGCTGACAATAAACATATAAACAATTAACAATTTAATAGAAAATCACTAATGAAGCCTGTCCATTAGAGCGTTCCACCTTACAGGCAAAAAAAGTGAGCCGGACACCCTCCATAATGAAGTATTTTTGCAAGGAGGTTTAAAAAAAAATTTTTTTTGTGCCGAACGTAAGTGTCGCCATTTTATATTTTTCGTTGTATCTTCGGCATTTACAGTCGGATCTTAAAGTATGATACATCGATGTTTTTCTCTTGAGGAGACCAGTGTTCGGCAAAAAAAAAAAATTTTTTTTTTAATTGCCTTGCAAAAATGCGTCATATTGGAGGGTGTACGGCGAACTTTTTTTTAAGGTACACACAGAAAACAGTCTCAGTTGTGGCCACCGAATTCGTTGCCAATCGAATTCGTGCGGTTACGACAGCTATCTTTATATTAAATTATATTTTTCGTCGTGAAAGCCAATATTCGGTTGTCTAATTCAATATTATGTTCCACATAAATATTATTATGTTCTACAAAATTTTATTGAAATTAAAAAACTTTTTTTGAATTTTCTGGTATTGAACCCGGCCCTTCAGGTTAATAGTTCACACTTTTACCCACTGCACCACAACTAGTTTTAAATTTCTTAGCCATATTTACTGTTTATACATATTAATATTTTATTTTAATTAAAAAAAAAAACATCTAAATTTTTGTCTTTTCCGGGATTCGAACCCGGAAATCCGGCGTACTAGGCCAACTCCTCACCCACTACACCACAAACACTTAATAATTTTAATGACTAATTTTGAACTTATGTGTTTTATTAATACAGTATAAAATTCGTTTATCAATACCAATTAATAGTTGTGTGTGTTATCAATACAATCCACAATTCGGTTGGTTCTACAGAAACTTGAATTTAAGGTCATATTTGATTAGGATACCCATATTTGTAGTTACCACTTTCAAATATTGAAATTTTTTTAAAAAAGGTTATAGATAACACCAATTTTCTTGTATATTCACTAAATAAATGGCTGCTTCTACTGCATAGAATTACTAAACTGATACTAATTTTAAAATTGATTGGAGATACTAATAATTTGTTAAAAGGATTGTTTTTTAGTTCATTCTCCCTATTTTTAATACCTAGTAAAATATTTTTGATGTAGTGTTCAATTATAGGTAATTCCAAATAAAATAAAGTCCTGACAAATTCATTTTAATGGTTTTGATCGAAAGCCAACCAATCTTTTTCCTGGGTGTACGGTCTACTGTCCATACAAAAAGGCAGAAACTAGATCTAGTTTAATTTAAACGAGTAAAAAGGTTAAAGTCGGGCATGCCGACTATACAATACCCTACACCAGTCTGGTGTATTGTTTGGATCCGAAATTCGAATGGTTTAAAATGAGGCTTGTGTCAAAATTTTCTATAATGTGAGTCAGCGCACCAAATTTCATTAAAATATCTTAATATTTGCGACCTGCAGTTTGTAACCAAGCCAATTTTGGGGGGACCCTTATATGGGCACTAGTTCTAAACATGGACCGATGTTCACCAAAATTAATAGGCTTCGTCCTTGGGCCAGCATAGGTCTATGTACCAAATTTCATCAAAATATCTTAATATTTGCGACCTGCAGCGTATAAACAATATAATTTTGGTGGGACCCTTATATGGGCACTAGTTCTAAACATGGACCGATGTTCACCAAAATCAATAGGCTGCGTCCTTGGGCCAACATAGGTCTATGTACCAAATTTCATCAAAATATCTTAATATTTGCGACCTGCAGCGTATAAACAGTATAATTTTGGTAGGACCCTTATATGGGCACTAGGTCTAAACATGGACCGATGTTCACCAAAATCAAGAGGCTGCGTTATTGGGCCAATATAGGTCTGTGTACCAAATTTCATCAAAATATCTTAATATTTGCGACCTGCAGCGTATAAAGAGTATAATTTTGGTAGGACCCTTATATGGGCACTAGGTCTAAACATAGACCGATGTTCACCAAAATCAATAGGCTGCGTTATTGGGCCAATGTAGGTCTGTGTACCAAATTTCATCAAAATATCTTAATATTTACGACCTGCAGCGTGTAAACAGTATAATTTTGGTAGGACCCTTATATGGGCACTAGGTCTAAACATGGACCGATGTTCACCAAAATCAATAGGCTGTGTTATTGGGCCAATATAGGTCTGTGTATCAAATTTCATCAAAATATCTTAATATTTACGACCTGCAGCGTATAAACAGTATAATTTTGGTAGGACCCTTATATGGGCACTAGGTCTAAACATGGACCGATGTTCACCAAAATCAATAGGCTGCGTTATTGGGCTAACATAGGTATGTGTACCAAATTTCGTCAAAATATCTTAATATTTACGACCTGCAGCGTATAAACAATATAATTTTGGTAGGACCCTTATATGGGCACTAGGTCTAAACATGGACCGATGTTCACCAAAATCAAACCTGTTCGTCCTTGGGCTAACATAGGTCTGCGTACCAAATTTCATCAAAATATCTTAATATTTGCGACCTGTAGAGTGCGCACAAGATTGCATGGACAGACAGACAGACAGACAGACGGACGGACGGACGGACAGACGGACAGACGGACAGACGGACATCGTTAAATCGAAATAAAAAAAAATTCTGAACCGATCGGTATACTATAAGGTGGGTCTACGACCAATATTTTTTGGTGTTACAAACATCAGCACAAACTTATAAAAATGAATGTTTATAATTTTTGGAGAAAAAGGTTTGGTCTTCTTCTTAACCTCAAATATACTTAAATAAAAAAGAAGTACATTGCCAGGAAAACCAGTAATAATTTTTATAAATTAAAAAAAAATCCATATTTGAAAAAAGAAATGTATAAACACAAAAAAATTTCCGTGTTTGACAATAAATTTTCGAAGTCTGTAAAGAATTGAACAATAATGGACTTATACATTAATGTCTGTAATAATTACTCATTATCAACAGTAGCCTGTGGCTTAATGGTAATGTATGTCAGGTGAAATCAGAACGTTGTATGTTCAATACATTCTGCCCTTCAATACAAATTTTTTTTATCATTTAAATTTAATCATATCATATTGTATTAACTATTCTATCAACCACGTTCTTTAATCTCTTGACCACTTTTAGGGGCCATCTTGATGAGTTTGTGTTTTAGGTGATAACCCTTTCTTTCGTTGAGGGTAAAAAAATAGAACCGTTTTATCCCACAGAGTTTCTAGCTCGGTGTTTTTTTTTTTTGAAAACTATAAAGCCATATATATCTTTATCTATATAGACAGACAGCACACACGGTCGGTGATATTGCAATCTGGTGCAATCATCGGTATATGGCCTCCGTACGATTTGGCGCATCATTCTGTAAAATTTTCCAACGGTGCGAACACTTTCGCAAATGCTCTTTTCACTCCAGTCGAAGTTGAACTTATAAAAATTTTGTTTCGGTAGATAACCAAACCGGCAAAGATGAAGAAATTTCTCTACTGCTATTGAAATGTGGCATCATTATTCTACTAGAGCTTTCTGGAATAACTCGAACCGGTCCACAATGGCATCGTCTCTAAGTCAGTTTCCAGATTATCCATTTTACCCTTTCGATCGACCAACTTCTTCTCATTGTACCTTAATACGATCAACTTTTTAGTTTGTGACCTCTGGGATTTCCTTAGGTTTCTCACTTGTATCTCTAAAAGTTTCCTGAACCTTATTTAGCTCTAACTTCATTCGGAGGTTTCTCATTCGTGGTTATAGAAGTTTCCCAATCTTCATCTGAAAGTTCATTTGTGGACATAAAAGTTTCCAGAACTTCATCAAGTTTTTTTTTTATAGCTCTAGAGTTTTCTCTAAGTTTCTCATTTGTAGCTTCAGAGGTTTGTCGATCCTTATCTGGATGTTTTTTATTTTTAGCTCCAGTAGTTTTCAGTACTTCATCTAGATGTTTCTTATTTGTGTCTCTAAGGGATTTCAGACTTCTATCTACAACTTTCTGAATATTTTCTCTAATTTATCTAAAGCTTTCTTCTATTTTTTTAAAGTTTTCTTTCATCATTCCATTTTCTTCATCACAGCGGCGAACATCGCCTTAATACAAAACTCCATATCTTCTTTACTAACTTGCTTTAGCTGTTCCACTTTTAGCTAGTATGATTCTGAGCTTATACATTTATTTATTTAACACTTTATTTACATACAACCCTATAACACACTCACAAGTTTACCAGGATTTTTAATACAACGATTTATTAACTCCGGACTGAATTACACAATCTCTAATAATCAACTGACTAACTAAATGTGATACGGTACCTTTATATAGTGGGTTTAGAACATACTGGAAATGCCAGTTGTACTCAAACCACTTAACATCATATTTAAATGTGCTGTTACCAGATTGACAGGTTTAGCAAATCCGGTTTCTCGGGGTATTTTTTTATAAAATTCCGGAATTATATTAATCGAATTTCGTAGCAATATAATATATGTACTCAAATATCTTCATATTTTGATTACATGATTTACAAGAAAAGCGGATGGGCGGACATCGCTATTGGTGATTTCTAAGTCGATTGGTGTATTAAAGCCGGTTCAGTTCCAGTATTTTTGGTAGTTCCAAACACAGAACAAATTTAATACACCCTTTCCATGTAGAATTGTAGGGTGTGAAAAAACTATGGGTGTGTGTAAAATTTCTATATGTTGTTGCAGCTTTATTACTTTCTTTTTTTACATTCTTTTATAGGATGTAGATAAAAAAACCGTACTTTTTGAGGTGCTCTGTCTTTTTTTAATTCTTTGAAATGCGATTTTGAATTTCAAAAATATAATGCCGTATTGGTTCCACCATCATTACTTTTATATTTATACCACAACTCGACTTTGAAAATGGAGATAATTAACTCAATTTGAAGCTATAACACAAATCTGTATGTCAGGCTTTATTTTACAGAGCAGAGTATCTCCAGTTCACATAAATTACCCCATATATATCAAGTAAAACGACAAGACAAAACGACAGGGCACTGCACATCGTTTAACAAGTGGCTCCTGTTCTGTTAATGACTACCATAAATTTTCAAATCTATTGCTTAGCAGTCACTGGGATATTATTCAGCTAAAAGGTGTTACATTACAAAATTAACACTCTTTTCTATCAGCTGCCTAGAAGGCTATTAAAATGCGTACTCGTATTGTAGACATTATTTAATATAATCTATTTTCAATGGAAGTTATTAAAATTTAACAGCGCATTATTTAACGAGTTATATTACACAAAGTTTCTAAATTTAATTACGTTTAATTTTAGGATGAAACAGTCAAAATGGAGGTAGTAGTCTGCCTTGAAAAATATTTATAAGAATAGTACAAAAATTCGTCACGCAGTTATTGAATGAATTTTAATCATAAGTTGTAGACTTTTTGACAAAAATAGATTTCAAGTTATGTGATAATGCCGCTAAACTACACTTTGCGTACACTAATAAAAATAAACTTGTACAAACAGTAGAAAAATCGACTAAAAATATGTTAAAAACAGGGTTGGGGGAGAATACCACTAAAATACCTTTATCGCTTCAAAACCCTTTATACTGACTACCGTTACCCCTAAAATACAATTACCGAAATTACCGAAATACCGTTATCCTTAAAATACCGATACCTAAATAAATCAAATATCGACACCTTTAAAATACCGCTACCAAAATAAATGAAATACCGTTATTCATAAAATACCGTTACCGTTATTTTTAATTCTCTTCTTTTCTTAACTGCACGCCTTATTGAGTATTTTTGTTACATGAAGTTGGTAATTTTGTTTTGCTTTGATTTTCGTTTGTTTTTTGTTAAAAATTTTGGGGTATGCATTGAAATAACTGACAGTATTAACCCTTAAATTACCGTTACCAAAATAACCTTAAAATACCCATACCAAAGTAACCAAAATACCGGTACCGAAATAACTAAAATACCGGTAACCTTAAAAGCCCGATACCGAAATAAATGAAATAACGTTATCCATAAAATACCGTTACCGAAATAATCTAAAATAGCGTTACCCTTACCGATAACAGCATCGTTTCCGCTACCATCCATGGTTAAAAATGATGTTCCAGAAAGAAATGCTGAAAGTAGCAAACTTTTTACTAAACACTAGTAAAATAAGAACAGCAAAAATAAAACTGTTAAACTTACAGAATTTTAGTTATATTTGAGTTAACTTTTAGTTAATTATATTGTAAAATCAGCAGAAAATTTTGCTAAATATTAGTAGAATAAAAATAGCCAAAACAAACTGCTATTGTATATCTAAAAAACTTTTGTTATTTTTTAGTTAAATGCAGAAATATTTGCTAAAAAAAATTGTAAACTGCTGATTTACAAGAGCTAGATTTTTATTTGCATTAGAAAAAATTTTAAAAAGTCTTCGAAAATTTAAAATTTTTTGTGAGTTTCTTCTACATTAAATACTTAGCAAAATCCTTTGCTGATTTTATAAGGTTAAGTTTTTGTTTTTTTATTAACTAAAATTTAACTCAAGTAAAACTAAAATTCTGTATATAGGGAAGATAAACAAAAATCAAAAAGTAGACTGTTTTTATGTGGCTGTGGTTGATCTTTTCTAAGCAAAAACTATGAATTAGTTTCATTTCATTCAAGGCCTTGCTTGGGTGAGATGGCTAAGCTGTCCCTGTCGTTTTGTCCTGCCGGACGTAAAATTGCAAAAAGTATTGAGCTACACATAAGACTGGAAATGTTTGTGCCAATTTTTATCAAAATCGAAGCAACGCCTCTTAATCCTGCCATATATCTTTTATCTTAAAATCTTCATAAAACCTGAAAAAATGATAAGGTTGTTCACAAGGGGTGTGCTATTTGTTGTATCGTTGTATCGTCCAAACAAAAAACAGAGTTGTTAAAATTTAAATTGAAAAAATACATCGTTTGGGAATAGCACGATACAACATTTTTAAGTATGGTTAGTGTCCTATGTTTGAGTGTGCTAACAGATAGAAAACCCAACAGGAAATCGTTGTTGAAGTCAAATAGAAATTTTAACAACTCTGTTTCTTGTTAGGACGATAAAACGATACAACAGATAGCACACCCCCTAGATCTGATTGCCATGAAATTAGCACGTAATTGATGGAAGGTCACGCCATAGTTGTGCCAAATTTGGGTAAAATCGATTAATTAATAAAAAAAAATGTCTATCGTAAAAAATGGGGTTTAAACGCTTTAAACGACTTTTGTAAAACAAAAAAAAAAATTAAATAGGATTAAAATAGGAATCCATGTGAATCCTCCATTTTAGGTATAGGGTATGTTCAGGGAACTTATGTAAAACACTATGAGGAATATTTTTGTGGAACATTTTAACCTTCTAACTCTTCAATTAAAGGGACTTTTTTGGTCTCTTTTTAAAACGGACAAAAACGACCCGAAAGATAAAGAGGTAGAGGGTTAAATTGTTCCGCACAAATATTTTTTATGAAATTCTACTATAAGTCTTTTAAGACATCAGCATTGAAAATTTAACTTCAGTGCCAGTAATAGGTAAAAACTTAAAATGTGTTTAAGTGTTAATTTCGTATTTACTCAGAATTGGCGTTAAAATGTCCCACAATCCTGGATTTTAAGGAAAAACAATGGGAATCTTCCATTTTAGGTACAGAATGTGTTGAGCGAGCTTATGTAAAATACTACGGGGAACATTTTTGTGGAACATTTTAACTCTCTAACTCTTCAAATTAAGGGTCTTTTTGTCCCTTTTTAAAAAGGAGCCAAAAAAATGCCATTTTATTCAAGAGTTAGAGGGTTAGAATGTTAAATGTTCCACAAAAATGTTCCTCGTAGTATTTTTAGCGGTGATACTTTAGTGAATTTGCTTCCAAGGTTCAAAGATAGAATTTTTTATCAGCTGGTAATTTAATTAAAAAATGTAGCTTTTATTACGTGAATGAGAAATAGAAAAGAGTATTTAAAAAATACATTTATTTTGATTTCTATAAATAAATTGGTAGATATTTTTTTAAACATAACAACTAAAGGCCTATTCCTAACAAAAAAAAAAAAATAATAATGTGAAAATCATTAAAGGAATTTAATATGCTAAAATCCCAAACGTATTTAACAAATTGTGAAAAATAATCCGTTGTAGGCATGTCCTTATCCGAATTTCATTCTTGCCTAAGGAAATCGTCAGAGGACGACGTTTTTGGAATTTCTGGAAATATTTATTAAGTTAAATTACAAACTCAATCAGAATTTATTGTTCTCGTCTAGGAGCGTTATTAAACATTTAAAATATCAAAGAAAAAACAACAACAAAAAATTTTCCACAATTTGCTTTGTCATCTTCCAATATACTACTCTGTTTTATAGAAACTATAGAAATCCTATAGAAATCAATGTTTTCTAAAGTGTCAGTAACATTTAAATTTGCACAAGCACTTGCATATTCATTTTTAAATTTTAAATTTATTTTTATCGGGATATACATTAATTGCATTAATGGAATTAAATATGATTAAATCCCAAAATCAATTAACATAATTTTTTTAATACATGTATTATCAAACTTTGGTAATTTTTAGGATTTTAACCAAAAATTAGGTAAATATATTCAAGGATTTATTAATGAAATAGATAATGTGTTTTTGACAAAGTTTATACTTTTTTTTTTTAAATAATCTTATCTTAATTTTTCGAAAAAAAATTATAAAATATTATTAAAATCTAAGAAAGTTATAAACTTTTTCGTAACCCATAAAAATGAAATTACAAAAATTCATATTTTGACATTTGGGAAAATTTTTTTTATATAGTCAAATTAAGAAATTTGTTGTTTTCTTTATTTTTTCTTATATAAAATTATAAGAGCATGACAAAAAATTTAAAAATTTCAAAATTTCAAATTTTAGGCTCCCAGAAAAAATATTGTAAAAATGCAAAGATTAATTTTATATGTTACAACTTTGTTATCTTTTGTTGATTCGAATATATTCAAATATTTAAAAAAAAAGAAAAATTTTAAAGATACCTCTAAAAATTAATTTTTACCAATTTTTTTTTTTTTGTAAAATGCAAAAAATTCATCTTTTTTCATTACATTTCATGCTAAAAATTTAGCGACCTCAAGTATAGACAGAATGTGTTATACGAGGAAGTATAATATTTACAAGATTAAGTAATTTTAGTATATATACAAAAAAAGATTTTCGTCGAAATCGGAGACAAAATTTTTTTTTTTGGATTTTTGTCTATGGAACAAAGAACTTTGCGACGGGTTTTTGAAAAATTATCATACAGAGAAAATCTAACAATAGGCAAAAACTAGATCTAGTCTGATTTTCAAATTAATGTGTTTACAATTAATAGACAAAAAGATTTAATTCTTGTTCTTAACCTCAAACCTACCAAATTCAAATTAATAAAATGCATATTAATTGCAGCTGGTATATATGCCATTAAAGCAATACTGTATTAAAAGTTTTATTTTTGCTGTTCTTATCTTACAAATGTTTGCAAAATAACCTGATAATTTCAGCAGTTTTTTCTGCAAGGTCACTTTTAACTGATTTTTACTAGTATTAACTAAAATTTTTACAGAATTTTTTCTATTAGTGTATTAAGCAGTGACATATGATTTAAGGTTTGATGACATCATCTCTAATCTGTTTACTAAAAACAAAAAACAACAACAAAAAATTTCTTAATAGTAGAAAATGCACACAGAAAAAACAGATTCATTGCGATAACCGAATTTCTTGCCAACTAAATAGTTTTGTTGCAGCAACCGAATTATTTGGTTATCACAATCAATGTATTCCCGACACAATTTAAATATATTATTCCAATCGAAATTCTATTGTCTTTACCGAATTTCTTTTGGCACAAATAAATATATCGGTGGTTTCCATCAAACCACTCGGTTGGCAAAGAATTCGGTTGTCACAATAAATCTGTTTTCTCTGTGCATTTAAGTTGTAGTAGTTTAAATGAAATGCTTTAAAAGCTAATTTGTTTTTACTTTACTTCTAAGAAGTACCATTAAAATAACTACAGATCGTTTCTAATAAATTAGTGGCTTAAATACTTTTTACTACTTCTAGATTCTTCAAAAAAGTTTCTACTATAGTAATTTAATTTTGCTATAAATATAAAACCACTGAATACTCGTGTATTTTAAGTACCTAACTTTAGAATATATAACAACTGCATACATACATACATCCCTATATAGACATTCTTTTGTGCATTCACAAATACATACTTACTTACAAATATAATAAAGTGCAATTATTTCATTTCCCATACAATCAAAACTTTTTTGGTTTACCCTTGCAATAACAAACGCTTATGTTTTTCTACGAGATATTATATACAAAATTTAACCATATATGTAGTTTTTACGTGTGCTAGTGTTTGTGTCTACTTTTGCATGTGTATGTGTAAGTAAAATATTGTTTTAAAGTATGTGTGTTTGTGTATTTGGAACTATGGCGGAAACCTGTCGACAAGAAACCCATTGCAACATAACTTTGTATGTTCAGTCAATTGTAGATTGTATTCATAACTTTAACTTTTACCATAATACGAAGACATACAAGCAGAGATACATACAGACATTTTCACTTGGTTTTAAAGAAAACAACCACACACATTGGTATTGGTGGTATACAGAATACTTATGTATGCATACATTAGTAAGCATGTATAACTTCACCAACACTAACGGCTGGCAATATAAACCAAGTTGTTGAAAAGTTTTATTTTTTTTTTACCGAACAAACAAACTTTTAGCTAAAGTTCATATGAGGGACCACTAAGGTGACCATATTAGTTTAATTACCAACTATGTCAGATCGGGTCAAAATATATCTATATATAAAAAATAATAAAAAAAATATTTTTGCCAGGACAGCAATTTGAACCGCAAACCTCAAAACTAAAAACCTATCAATATCTGAGTGTCTAAAAATATACACCAAAATCGATTTAAAACTTAATTTGAATTAAGAAGAAATAAAAGTTCAAATTTGAAAGGACGATTTTAATATAATTTATATAATCTGAATTTGATTTAAGATTACAATTTAAGAAATGGAATATAGGAAAATTTCTAAAACTAATTTTATTATTATGATTTAAGTGAATGGGTAAGGCAAGGAAATAAAAAGTATTGGTGAGTGTGATGCCAAATGAAATTCTTTGAATTTATAATAAAATAAAAATAACTACAAGGAAAGAACAGAGAAAAATAATAAGTATGGAAGTATGAAGGATAAAAAAAACGCAAAATTTTTTGAGCGGTTTTTAAAGTTGAGGTGGTTATGGTAACATACTGACCCATGCTATAAATACCAGTGACGACTTTCTAAAGATATGTCATCATTTATTCATCACATTGACCTCTTGGTGACTTGTTCTGATGATATGTTTTCAATTGTGTGAAAATGTCAGCAGGTATCTATAGGTATGTGGCCCCTTTATATGAAATAGACTGGTCACTTTTACATGGCGTTGTCATAGGAGGGGGAAATTGATCCCTTGTGACATGTCACAAGACAAATCCCAGGACAGGTCCCTGAACTTTGTTTTTTATGAGAGTTCAGTAACCTGTCCTAGGATTTGTCTTGTGACATGTCACAAGGGGTCAATTGCCACCTCCTATGACAACGCAATGTAAAAGTGACCAGTCTATTTCATATAAAGGGGCCAGTTCGGTGACAGTTTGTTAAAATTTCCCGTAGGGTATTTGTTAGACTTAATTACAAACTCAAGGAGAATTTCTTGTTCTTTTGTTTAGGGCCGTTATTCAAAATTTCAAATATCAAAGAAAAAACAAATTCACTGAACATTCTATAAATGTCACCTATAGGAATCAATGGGTGCGTTCGGCAGATACAATTTAATAATCAACAGTTCTACAACAGTTGTACAACTATCTGCTGAACGACCTTATAACTTACCGCTCAGTCTGAGCGCTCAGGTAGCGCTGTCATATTTTGGTAGCGTAAAAAATGTTTGCTACTTTTGATCAATAAGTGATACATTTGTTGTTGTTCATTTACAATGAAAATTGTTTTGTTAGAATGACGAATAAAAACATACAAATATAATTCGAAAACAAAAATTTTAAAAGAATAAAAGGAAACTATAGAAAAAGTGTATTAAAAACAAAACAAAGAAAACATCGTTCAGCAGAGTAAGTAATCACAAAGCGCTACAAGTCACCGGTATCAGTTTAAGGTTTCTCTGCCGAATGCTCTCAATGTACAAAAAAAATAATTTGGGGTTTATTTTCCGACATTTTTGGAGGGTGACACACATAGACATGAAATCAAAACTTATACTACTTACCGATAGAGGGCACTGAAATTTAGTATTACCTGAGCAACTATTTAGTATCAGTTTAGTATCAGCTGAGCCTATATTTAAAAACTCAAAAAACTGCTGAAAACTGCTCAAAATAAGGAAAAAACAAACCCGAAATATATTCGAATAATAAAATTTTAAATATTTGTTTGTATTTTTTCCTTTGTTGTTTGTTATTATTTAAATTTGAATAAAAGAAGAAAATTGTTAATTTTCAACTACAAAGTGCCATCTAGTGATAACGATTTTTTTATAACTTATTTTTTTGGTGATGCCATAACCCTGGTGACACATATAGAAATATGACACTTGAAGCATATGACAATTATAGAACTTTTAGTGTAATATCATAATTCATTCCTGAAGGTGTAGGGTATTTTGAATATCCTGACGAAGAAAAATGCCAGTTTTTGAAAAAGTACTTATTGTGTTTTTTCATAATAAGGAAATAATTTATCTCGAACAAGAACAAGAACAAATTCAAATGTTTAACAAGAATTTATATATTTTGCCATTCAAAAGCAAGTTGCAAAACTATAGACGGTCATGACAACTCTATAGTACCCAAGCCGACATTTATACTCCCGTCATATTCTGGGAAGCGAACCAAATTTCTGGAATTAAACCTAAATTAACAGTGAATTATATCCCAGTGTAGAAACGGTAATGACATATTAATATTTATTAATATTTATCCATAAACCTTCTATAACTTTATAAAGCGTTTATGAATTAGAAGGTGAATTTAAAATATATACACTTAAAGTGAATCTAAAATTCATTTACGTTTTTCTGCAATCTGGCCATACTAAATTTTAAAACAATTCGTAAAGTAAATTTAAAGTTTTTGTTTAAAAACAACCGCTAACATGCATTCAATATACATCTTTAACAATAAGAAGTACATCCCGTACAAAATAGAGAATAAAAAACTATATTGGTATAACAAAAATTACCAGAAATTGTTAAAGTTTTGTTTTATTTTTTATGCAATAACGGAAATTGTTTTAGACCAACAAACCAACACACTCAAAAAACAAAAGAAAGAAGAAAAAATAAATTTGTACAAATGAAAATAAAACTGACGGGGAAGATATCTCAGGGGTAACCCATATTTTTTCTGAAATTTGGATGTGTGCTAGCGAAAAAGAAATTATGAACAAGCATTTGCTGTTAGCGGCCCATTCTCATATCTGCAGATGAAAAATGGGAAATGGGAACATTTCCCCTCTCTCTACATGATGAACACATGTTAAGTAAAACCATGAAAAATAAGAAAATGGAAAGATAAAATTAAAGCAAAATCAACAACCATTATGTGAAATATTTGATCATGCAAAAACTCGCATGAAGAATTTTAAAATAATGCATATAATAGCAATTATTTCAATTGCTTTAATATTAATACATACGATAAAAAAAAGAACTAGTTACATTCAGAAAAAAACTTTAAAATTTTAGGTCTAGGAGTCCAGCAAACTAAGCTAATCAAACATAAATAGAATTTAGGAGAACTCACTTAAAAAGTTTCTAGTTTTCTGTAAAAACTGATGAGTTTGAAATACGATTTTCCATTTTAAACATGAATTGGCTTATTGTAGCATTTCTAAAACTCGTTTCTAAAACATCCCTAACTATGGATATGTCACAGAAACATTTTTTTTAATCAATCAAAATTTACAGATCAAAGTTGTGACTTAATTTACAAAGTTACAGCAAAAAGACGCTTGAACACGAGAATGAGTGAGCACGAGAATTATTATCAATGCAGCCCATAATGGAAATTTAAAATAGTAAATACTTTAAACAAAGGAATCGAAAAATATATAGCATCGAAAGTTTCAGAATTCAACAAAATTATATGATGTGAAAAAGGGGCCACAGACAATATTAAGCTAGTCACATAATTGCTATAAGTTAATCTTGATATAATAAATAGCAAAAACTATTGAATTTTGATAATATATCAATTTCGTATTCAATGAGGCCCAGAAATACCCGTTTAAATTATTAAAAACGAATTCTATTACTTTCGAAAAAATCATCTCTCATACTAGATCTGTAATTATGAGTTTTAAAAAATAATTATCTGACCTGTGTTGCCGGAAAAATTATTTTAATTGAATCCATTACCATTTTAAATATATATCCATCGTATTGGATCGGCCATTTTGAATTTTGAAAATTGGATGCCAAATTCTAATTCAGCTATAGCAAAAACTACATCAAACAAAAAGTAAACTCCAACACTTTTAAAAATTATCCGCAATATTGGAACTGTTATTTTTAAATTTACAAAATCTAATTTCAGATTCGTATTTAGAGACCCGGAAAACCATTTTCAGCGAATCCACGCATTCTTCAACAAATTAGTGTAAATATTAATTAATTGAAATGGAAATTTTTAAAGTTCAAAATTAGACAATATATTTAAGAGAGAATACAGAGAATATAAATGGTATTTACATAATTTGTAGAAGTTAACGTTGTCATAGAGTAGAGGATTGGTGATGACCAGGGCAAGTTTTTTTGGCATTTGCCATTAAATGTCATTTTTGCCATTTTTTCACTTATTTTATAAAAATGCCATTTTCACAAATCCTTGGCAAAAAAACCATTTTGTCTATTTTTAAGTTGGTTTTGTTCAATAAACTTTTTATTGAACAAAAAAATATAAGAAAAAACTAGATATAAGAAATAAAAAAATTTTTATTTATAGATCTTTGAATAGAAAAAATTGAACGATATAAAGTTTATTTGTATCTTAAGATAATCACATGTTCGTATTGTTTTGAAGTGAGTGCTGAAAACAAAAAGTGAAAACAAAAACAATGTTGATGACCCTCATGTATAAAATTGCACTATTGTGTATTTTTTGTTATTATTATTATTATTTTATATATTTTTTCTTTTGTACAATATCACTCTCAAAGCTTCGAAGAGTGAATTCTATTTTGAATGAATTCCCTAAAAATACCATTCGGTTTGCTTTTGAATAGGATGACTTCCTGCTTAAAAAATCGCAGGCAATTCATTCGATTTAAATATAAGAAATTCAATCAATGTATCTGTTATCAATTATTGAATTCATACGTTAGGAAATCATTCGATTTCTTACTTATTCGTTTGATAATTTCGGAATTCAATTTATCATTCGATTTTGTATCACTTGATTGAACAATTTGGGAATGATATTCGATTTTATTCACTCGATTCAAAAAATTGTTAATATTAAATGTGCGTTTACAGTCTATAGCATATTTTTTTCTTTTCTCTTCTTACCAATATATTTTTGTATTTTGCTATTTATTCCATTCCAGAGTCACAGTTGTTTGACTCTGGAGTGCGGATTTGTTGCACTCTAGAGTTAACATTGATCTCTTAACTATTTAACATGACAAATATACTTTAAAAAACACATCACTAATTAGCTCACATCTCTAATTTTCAACAAATGAGAAAAAAATATATTAACCCCTAAATTCATAAATGCTTTGTAAAGTTATAGCAGGTTTACAAAACTTCATTTTCATACAAAAGTTGTTCAATAAACCTCCTATAATCTTACAAAGCGTTTATGAATTTAGGGGTAAAAATGTAAAGCCAAAACAAAATATTTGTGTTTGGAAATTTATAACAAAATACAAAATTATTTTAAAATTTAGGTAGTGGAAATAAAGCCTAGAAATTTGCGAAACAAAATGTAAATGTGCATTCTGAACAGTTAACATTTTAATCTGTGCTGCAGAGTAGAGTCACTCTACCATTGTGAAAGCACCTTAATAATTATGTTACGAGTATTTTATTACAAAAAATGAACGATTTCTTGAAATTAAAGCAATTATTTTCTAAAATCATAATCTTTTTTGAAATTAAAATATTAAAGCAGGAATGCGCGTTCAATATTATTGATCAAGTGTTCAAAAATCAACCAAACAGAATATTTTATTTTTAAATATTTACTTTGTTTTGCTTGGTTGATTTAAAAAACATTGCTCAATAATACTGAATGTGTATGGTTGCCTTTAGAATTGTGCTTCACCACTACATGGCTACGTTTTAATCCTTTTTTCTTTTGTATGACTTAACTGTTAATTTCAATATTAAATATTAAATTCCTTTAATAAAAACTAACAACAGCTGTGTTTTCGACTTAACTATATCCGTTAACTCATAAAAAACCTCAAAGTGCATTAAAACGCTTTTAAGACAAAAACTAACACATTACTTTTCGTATGCACGTTAACTTTCAACACGGATAATTATCAACGTTGAAAACTCAACGTTTATACATTTTCACATCTAACGTAACTTATTCGCGTTACTTCCTAGGAACTTTTGCTGACGTAGGTTCGATTATAATGGAAAAATTATAAACATAACCTGTTTAAAAATATTTTATACTACAATAGGTTTAACGTAGATTTGCTTTAAAGACTTAACGTTGATAGCCATGAGACAAAATACGGCTAACATATTTCTTTATTTTAAAATTTTTAAAATCGAATGAAAAACATCGGATGTCATTCAACTTTTAAAGCAATGGAGCAAAAATCGGTTAACTAACTATTGAACTCAGTGATTGAACAAATCAAGTGATGAAAAATGATTGAAGTATTTGAAATTAAATGGAATGCGAATCACTTGAACTTCATTAAATGTGTAAAACTGCAGTTTAAGAATTCAGTCATTTCATAGCAAATCAGAATTAAAAATAGAATGATGGATTTAAGTCATTTGAAGCTCTGATTACACACTTGGTTCGTCTTTTCTACATAGTCGTATGTTCATGCATTTATTGAGGTTTTTATATTTTACTACTTATTTTTTTTTTTTTTTATTATTTTCCAACAAAATGTAAGACAAAGTCAACAAGTGTTAAACATACAATACTTTTAGAGTCCCATCCATCGTTACACATACACTTTCACACACATTAGGTGGTTATATTTACCCAAGTATTGTTATACTTATAACAACATTTACAAACGCACACACTTGCATGGAAATAAAAAAATAACAAGTGGTTACATTGGGGGTTCACATACTAATATTGAAAAATTGGATAGGAATATAAGTTAATTCCTAAGTCATATGAAAATAAGCCAGCCAGTAAAATTTTAATATTTTTTTGAGGGTCCCAGCCAGCAATTTCGGAGCGCTCATAAATAAAATTCCTAAATGGCTCATAGAAATGATTATTGTTTTTTTGAAAACACTCTTTTTTTTGGTAGAAAATATGAACCCTCAGATAATAATCCAAAAAGTTGTCTATACAATCTAAAAATCTGTCTCAAAACGAAGGTTCATTTTTCGGACTCAAAGAAGATTCCAACATTATTTAAATTTATGAAGAAAATTTCGATTTTATACGAAATTTTTATATTTTTCTGAGTCATTTCGGACCACTTTCATAGGAAAAAGTTGAAAAATATTTATGTTTTTGGATTTCATTTCTGAGTCATTAATGATCATCTTTGTTTGCTGGGTTTCTTATTCTATAAATCAAAACTTACTCAAATAAAACACATTTAGGGTTTTCATATAAATTCGTAAATTCATTGTTAACCTTGTATAAATACAAACCACATTTTTTGTGTATGGAGCTTGACATTAAACTCATAAATTTATCAGGTTTACACTGCTTACGAGTAGAATACGAGTTTATCTGAAAACCCCTATTATTTGGAAATTTTAAAATTTTTTGTCAAAAATTACTCATATTTTGAACGAGAGTATGAACCTTCTAAAATGAATCATAAAAGACACAAACATTTGGGCCAAATTATTAAATCCAAAATATGATTCAGAAATGTAAACAAATTTGAATATTTTGTGAACAGTTCAAAAAAGACCTAAAAAAAGATTAATTTTTGGACCTTTCGAATTTTTTTAAATCTTTTTTTTTGCTCTTTTGAGTGAACCACTTTTATACAAAAATTTGAACTTCTAATTTTTTATAACTTATTTTTGGGCTTGTTTTGGCTGGGAAGTATAAAGAAGTATTTTTTTCAAATGTACAGATATTTTGGAATAACTGTTTTAAATAGTAAATCGAGAATTTAATTTTTTTTCACATTCAATCTTAGCTGAGGGAAATTTTCTTTATTTTTTCTTTTTTTTTACAATATGTGCCAAAGAAAATTTTATTTCCTTAATCTAATATTACATAACCACATATTCCATGTCCACTTGAGATTGTTCTTCTTTATTTTTCATCTCCTTTTGTTGAACTTATTTATTGTCAATGGTTTTATTGTCACTCAAAGTCAGCAACATTTTTTTCATTTTCATATCCATCCTCATAATGGACTCTTTAGTTTGTTTATATTCAAAGTTACAATATTGATTATTGTGTAAATATTGTATAAAATTTATGTAAAGGGTGGTCCAACCAAAACGCACGATGTTAATTGCAAATAAAACAAAAGGCTTTGAGAGAATTATCTTAATATTTTTTATTATGATATAAGGATCTATGACAATTATGTGCGAAATAAAATATATGCCAAATGTTCGCCATGGCTTTGGTGGCATACCTCTATCCGATGGTCCATATTTTCAATAACTCAGAGACATAATTGAGTGCCGAATTATCTCATCCTTTAGCTCTTGAGTAGTTCTTGGCTTACTGACGTACTCTTTTTCTTTTAAATATCCACAAAAAAAGAAGTCCAACGGTGTCAAATCACATGATCGTGGCCGCCAATTAACATCGCCACGACATGAGATAACACTATAGAGTTTCTCGCGCAAAAGAGCCATTGATTCGTTGGCTGTGTGGCAAGTGGCACCATCCTGTTGGAAGCACATATCGTCGAAGTCCATATCATAAATTTCTGGCCACAAGAAGTCCGTTATCATCTCGCGATAGCGAACACCATTCACGGTAACTGCTTGGCGGACCTTATTTTGAAAGAAGTACGTCCCGATGACGCCGCCAGCCCATAAACCGCAGAACGAACTGGGCGAGCATGCAATTTCCTGCAGAACCGGTTGCGCATACTTCTCCCGATTGTGGACACATTTGGTCGATTATCTTGACCAAACAAATCACGAAGTGTACGAATTACATTTTTATTTGAACACCCATTTTCGTAAAAGGCTTCAACAATCTTAATGCGCTGCTCAATTGTGTATCTCTCCATGGTTGAATTTGTCAAACACTGAAACAAAGAAATGTCAAATTAAGTTGGGCAAAAAACTTGACATTAAGGTGTGACTCACAATAACATCGTGCATTATGGTTGGACCACTCTTTATTTATTTAGTCATAAAAAAACAAATATGAAAATATTTTAAAAATATATTAAAACCATAATAAATATTTAAAATTTATTGTATTTAACACACAGCAATATTTTCTGTTCCAATAATAAAATCCCTTCATAGTCTTTGCAACTGACTGTCGTAACCCTGAGGATTTTTGTTGCACCCCCACAAAAAAGCAAGGAGAAATATTGTTTTGAAGCGGATCCAATTCTCCTAGAACCAGTTCTAAAATTAGGTCTTAAACTATTTATCCATCAGCCATAACTTACAAATAAATTTTGTGGAACTTGCCTTTGAACCATTTCCCTATTATCGCGTCTACATTCAAAATAATACGTCCATTGGCTGGACAGAAAAATTTGTTACTTTAACAAAATTTATTCCTGTTTTTTGGCTTAAAATAGAATTTGTTGATTTTAACAAATTCTTTTGTTAAATTTAACAAATCTAAATTTAAGTAAAAAATTTGTAAAACTACAGTTTTATCTGTAATTATAATGAGTCATAGAATTTATCATAATTTAAGGTCTCGGTACCCTTCCCGGGCCTAGCCCAATTTATGTGAGGGCATACAAGGGCACTAGATTTCGATATATGGGCCATTTTATGAAGTGGAGCATTTTTATTAAAAATTTCCGGGGGTCCAAGGCCCCGCCAAGGTCCATTTTTGGATAGAGACACCCCCTTTCGCTGGGGTATTGCACGGTTAGGGGTAGTCGAAATTTTCATAAATTTTGCTTTATCTCTCTTAGTTTTCGAGATATGGGCCATTTTAGAAAATCGGAAGGGAACGAAATAGCGTCATCTTTAAAACTTCGGATACATTGGTGGCGCCATCTACCGGGTAATAACAGTAACATGAAATATTTTATTTTAACAATAAATGTTGTTAAAAATTAGTTTTAAATAATTTTGAAAATTAATACTCAAAATAGTTAAATTAATGAGGATTTTTAGTATTGTGTTAAATGAAGATAACTACCCAGCAAAATATTGGTAATGACACGTCATTACTATCTGCATTACCAAAAATAATATATCATTACCTTTGCATTGTTTTATAATATAAAATAATGAATTCCTAATACCGGCCTATTGTATTCATTGTTTCTAAATATAAAATAATGACTTACTCGTAATAGTTTAAATAAGTACTTTTTACACAGTTAAATTTTACACATTTTTATTTATTATATGTTAATATGTTTTACGTTTAAATTTTTATGACGAGTCCTAAAATTACACACTAGAGAAAACTTAAATTTTTCTGAATGTATTTCCTTAAGCTAATAGTATTTGCTTAACTCCTTATTTTTTAAGAATCAAGTAAACAATCGGATAACCACTTATAATTCAACTTTTTGTAAGCATGTTTGTAACCACTTATTATTCAAAATCTCATAACTACTTATTTCTCATTTTTTCGAATGCAAGCGGGTAAGCGTGACTACTTATAAAAACGACCACACCGAACAAAAATAATGAGTTTAGACGCCAAAAAATAAGTTGTGCGGAGCTATGAATTGCTATTATATAACCACTTATTTGGTAATGAAAGATTTTGCTGGGTAAAGTCTTTGCTTAAATCAGTGTTTCAACTAAAAATTTGTTAAAAATTAGTCAAATCAATTTGAAACCGTTTTGACAGATTTCTCAGCCATAAATCAACACTTTTTGAAAGCAACATTTACATAAAATCTCGCCCGTTGAATTTTTGTACCTTATGTAATGTCTGGGTTTGTATTTTCCATTCATCATATTCTTACTGCTGACAAAAAACAATTGTATTGCCTATCATGAAATTGTACTTTAGTTAATTTATTTGCTGAAAATAAAATCTAGAAATTGTGTTTTTGTGATTCTTTAGAACATTATTTAGGAAACTTAATAAAATATAAAAATGTACATACCCAATAAACCAAAACACGACACGATAGCTAAATCGGTATCACCTTAAATATATAATATCGTTTTCGATAAGGTTTAATGATAAAGTGTATTCCAAAATATTCATTATTTACAAAAATTCAAACAGTTTACAGAAACCAATAAAATTTAAAAAAACTTGCAATTTTATTTCGTTTGGCTATTTATACTACTTTTTATTGAACAATTATAGTTGCAAAATCTAGGTGAGGTTGACTTTTCTTCTGAATACGACGATGTCATTATCAATTTCCCATTTCAGCTCATTTTAAAAGAATTCCGGTTTTACTGTCATATATGTCATTTTCGGTCTCGACATCGCCTGGAATGACGATAGCGTTTCGATGCTGGACCAGATTTTGGCGATTTTACTATCGTTATTCTAGGGAATTTCGACAGCGAAAACGGTATTATAATTCCTTGGAAATACACGGCAAAACTTTACTCAGTGAAGACACTAAACTGCCTATCACATAGGCGATTTTTTATTTTTTTCTTTCTTAAATACATACATATATACATTTGTTTTAAATTTTTCAAAAATTTTTTTCGTTTTTCCCTTAAAATAACGCATAAAAAACGCGAATTCAATTTAAATAAGCTGTTTTTTTCATGAAATGCATATTAGCAACAATGAAGAATTTACTTCATTTTATATATACAAAAAAAAAAAAAAAAACAACTTTAAACGCTAATATCTCCGGTTTTTTATGGATCATTGCATAATATGATACCTTAAATTAAACCTTATAGTCTTACATATAATTCAGTGTTACCTTATACCTACCTTTTATACGCAAAATATTGAGATAACAGCCTTTTTCGGGAAAAATTCCATTTCAAAAATAGAAAATCAGGATTTTAAAACGGTTCGAAAGGTACATTTTAGAACAAAAGAATCTATCGTTTCCGTATCACAAGTGATTATCATATATGATAATAAATATCATCTGGGTAATATAGTTTCGATATCGTGACGATATGGTTTGGTTTGTTTTTAATAGCACAATACAATAAATACAGCATTTAGCACACCACTTGTGAAAAAACTAATTGTTAACATTTTCATAAAATAAGACTTAAAATTTTTACAAATGAATTATAATAATAATTTATTAATTTAACAATTTTCAATAATACTAACCTTTTCACAACAGCTAAAGTAGCAAAGTTTGAGTTTAGCCTAGTTCGCAATTACCAATATTGTTTTCGAGCATTTGAATAAAAAAAATCAATTATTCCGTATTTTAATTTAAGGTGTTGAAATATTCATGAATTAATTAAACTTTTAGCATGAATAAACAAATAAATGTTCATACACGTGTTTTCAATAGCTACATTATTTTAGGGTATATGCGATTTATGCGCATAATATTTAGAAATAATTAAAGTATTATTAATATGCTCTGTAGTACTAATATTTGCATAAAATAAGTTGAAAATTCACCCATTTTATTGGATATATCTCAGGAATTTAAAAATGATTTATTTTTTTTAAATACACTCACAATATTTTGTCCTTAAAGTCAACCGAATATGTACATTAAAACAATTGAAAATTAGTTCAAAAAAGGACTACCCACTTTTCGTTTAAAATAATTTAATTTTGTTGTTTATTTTTAATAGTTAACTAATTAACTGGCAAAGTCGGCAAAAATATTAGATTTCTCGTTTATTTTAAAATTAATTTTATTGTAATAATTGACTGTTTTTAACTGAATATTTTAACTTACACCGATAGTGCGTATTTTTTGTATTTAGTTTATTGACTGAGAAAAAGTTAAAAAATATAATCCTTTGCAATTCAACAGTTTATTCAATTAAAAGAACTTTACCGATTTACTCTTTAAATAACTATTGAACTTTTACGGTAAAGTTATTGTGTGTATATGGAGTTTGGGATTTCCCGGACTTTCTTATTTCCCGGGAAACGGGAATAAAAAAATTTGAATTCCGGGAAATATTTTTGAACAAAATTGTTAATGAATGTTGAACATTTGATTTCACATAAATCACTCTAAGCACTGCCAAATGAATTGCATGATTCCAGCAGAAATCACCCACTACTGAACTCTCGGAAACAAACCGTTTCATCACATTTGGCCCATTTGATATGGTGGCCACAATGTTATTTTGCAAAGAAAAATAAAACTCCCAAGTAAAAAAGTTTTAATATAGTCATATAAAATTTTTTATAATTATATATTGGGACATATATACCAATATATAATTATATAAAATTTTACGAAATTATATCCTAAATATATAACTATATCTTGTTATATATTGCACAATATATAGTGCAACATATTACAATATCCAATTATATATAGACCGATATATAGTTACATATGCCTCATATAATTATGTACAATTGTATCGAATTATATGCCATTATATCTAGTTGGATATGATCATATTATATTTGATACATTTAGATGAGGACAAAATCCGGATAAAATTGTATCAAACCATATCTTATTCCATCAAATTAGATCTAATTGTGTCAAATTAGATCTAATATGATCATAATACGATCTAATTTGATACAATTAGATGTTTTCATTTTTCGGATATTATTATATATAATGTCAAAAGACATATCATTTTTTTAGTAGGGCTCTTCTAGTTTTATTTCTACAATTCTTCTTATTTCATCAGCATTACATCTTCCTGATTATAAAATGAATTATTTCCGTTTATACATACATATGTTAAAATATCTCTTTTGTGATATTCTTGTCCATTCATCTAAGATTATAGTAAATCTCCTATTGTTAGAAATATTGATCGATATTTCTTTTATCATGATATCTTTTACATGATTCTAGTAATTTAATATAATATTCGTTACATCGGTTTCATTTTTTGGCAATGCCAGGTTTTTATTATAAAAACTTTTTCGAATAAACGAAGATCTAGTTATGGTGTGGATTGACATTCCGTCGACTGCGGCTAATTTGGCTACCATTTCAGGAAATGTTTGCCCTACCATAAAACGTTCCATGCATATTCAGCTTACACTTTTTTCTTCGGGTACTTTGCTAATTTTAGCTGAAACGTTATTCTTGTTGTTGTTTTCGTCAAGAGAAGATGCATGACCATCAATTTATTTTTTTTTTTTTTTTTTGTGAACCAAATTTAGATGTCGGATAACCAAATTTAGATACCTCCGTTAACCATTAGTATTTTAGGGCAAATATTGCACTGCGCTGCATTGTCCTTTTTTGTGAAGTATTTCCATACTCCTGACATTTTATTCTTTAATATAAAAAAATATATTAGTTTGAAAGCAGGTGTATTAAATAAAGTAAACTTTCTTGAAAATATCACATTTATTAATGAAAACGTTACTTATAAAATTATTGGCCCTTAATATAAAAGAGTAGTTTAAATTTAAAGTCGACTTTATTTTTAATCATATGGTTTTGTTCATTTTGTGTATAAAGACCTTACAAAAATATATATATTTTCAAAAATTTTGATTGGTTGCAAATAAATTAACCAATCAGAATTCTCCAAAAATAAACTAAGTCAAGGTATACTGCCACCCAATATTTTAACTAAAGTCGACTTTAACTAAAATATACATTTGCAAAATTTAGATAGTAAGGGCGATTATTTGTAAGAAACAAAACTTTTTTTCATATTTCTTTTAAACATTTTACCAAGTTTTTAGGTTTTACTATTTAAATTTTGAACTAGTTATGCGAAAAACCTTTATTAGTTGAAATGCTCCTAATTACTTGGCAAAGATTTTTTTTGTGTGTCAAATAAATTGATTCCCTTTTAAAAGATTTTAACAATGACATTTTTGTTTTGGTATTTAAAATGTTTTTATGACTAAAATAAAAAAATCCTATTCCAAACAAAAACAATTTAAAAAAATTAATATTTTTAAAATTTCCCGTTTTCCCGGGAAAAATATATTATTTTCCCGGGAATTCCCAACTAACTTTTCCCGGGCGGGAATTCCCGAACCCCAAACCCTATGTGTATATGATGTTTATATCAAAGAATATTTTGCCACAATTAGTGGAATGTAGCCAACCATATCAACTGAGAGAAGCTGAACCGCCCGACTTTAGCCATGGTTTTCTTTAATTATACTATCATTTCTTCATTGAAATATGGCTTTACTCTGAGAAAAAGAAAATTTTTTTCATCCACGTTTTTTATTGTTCTAGGTTTTTCAAAATTTAAAAATATCACACTCATCGCTATGCCGACCATGGTGTATCTCGTTAAGAGGTGACACTACGGGTCATGCCCTGTGCAGAGGGCTGCCGGCAAGTATGTCAACTATCTGATTTCGTAAAACTCCAGCCAAAAATCAACACTTTTTAAATGCAACAACTTTATATACAAGTATTATTTTAATACTATTATATGTAGTGTAATTGTGTATTCGTTATCAATATCGTTTGTATAAAATAATAATTTTGGGAAAATTTGTATAAAAACTAAATATATCCTGATATGTATTGCTGTCTATGAACCTGGAAAAAGGATTTATTAGAAAATATATAATAAAATTCGTTTATAATAATATTACGATTTGCATTGTCGACCATTATAATTTTCGAAAATTTATGTATATTTATTTGCTGTAATCTCTTTCATTCATATGTATATTAGATGTGTTCAACACAATATAGATAATTTTCAAGATAAATTTTAAGAGCTCCGATCGAATTATTTTCCTTTGGCATATAAAAATTATAATGGTGGTTGAACAAAGAAAACTTTTCACGGAAATTGGCTGAAAATTATTATATTAAAATTACCCCCATTAACAGTAAACAAATAACCTAAAGTTAACAGAAACTGAAATATAAAAAATTCAAATTTGTATGGAATTGACATCTGTAACTCTAAGTTAGCTCAAACTTAAGGTTAATTTGTTTATTGAGAATGGCCCTTAGAAAGCAAAAAAAAAAATATTTTTTTAATTTTTTCAAAAATATTTGTTATTACTTAAAAATTTTTTTACCAAATTATAAAAGAAAGACACATAGACAGTAGCCAAAAATGGATTACAAGTGGGCCTTTGGAGCTTATTCCAAAATTGGAGAGAGTTTACCAAACACTAAATTATTTTAAAAAGTTTATTTACAGGAAGAAGGATAAGAAAACATTTTTACTGAAAACTCTGGGAATCACCAGAATCCAGCAGTTTCATTTCACCCAAAGACTCGTCAGTGGGTACTTTATGTGTAAACTTATAAAAGTACTTTTAATAGTTAAAATGCTTCGACTTTTTGCGTATGCCATGACCGCGAATAGAACCGGCAACGTACTACACAAGTTATGACACATAGAATCATCACTTATCGAGGTACACCTTTTGTCATCTCCTCATTCACAAGTAATTACCACATTATGATGCACTTTATTCGCCTTCAGTAGTTGGATTCCAAGTATTGATCTGATATGCATTGCCGATAGGAAAATTTTACAATGTTTTTGAGTGTATTTAAACGTCACATATTACAATTTTAATTTGTATTAGCATTAATTACTTAAGAATTTTTCCAAAGTTCATTTATAGAAAGAAGAAGAATAAAATATTTTTATTGAAAAATTTAACAGACACAAGAGAATCACCAAACTGTCGCAATTTCTTTTCACCCAAAGACTCGCTAGTGGTTGGGTTATGTATTAATTGATCAAACTATTTTTAGTAGTTATATTGTCTCTATATTGAAAATTATTATTATATTAAATTATTTTATTTAATTTTTTAATCAAATGATTTTAACTTTAAAACAAATTTTTATTAACCTGCGTCTATAATTTTTAAAAATTATATCGCAATCGGATCTCTTAAAATTCTATTTCAGTGTTTTGAACGCCACTAATGTATAAATTATATGAAAATCCTTTAACTCTATTTATTTTATTCCAGTGAACTTAAAACACTGCAATTGACATATTTATATAAATAATAAATTGAAAAATATAAAAGTAAAAAATTAAAATCGGGAATACCGACAATATGATACTCTACACTACAGTACGAAGAGAATCAATCTAAGGAAAAGGATATCCAGTTAACCCTCTAATGCCCAAGGCCGCCAAAATGCGGTCTTCAGATTTTAAATAGTCTTTGGCTAAATAATAATTTTTTATTAAAGAAGTTCTATTATATCAACAAAAAACACAACAACATGCTTTTTTTGCCTCCAAACTTTTTTTTGTATATAGAACGATTTGGATGTAATATGAAAATTTCGTAAATTTGAAAAAATTTACTTTTTAAAACAGAAAAAAATATTTGAAAAATCGGTTAAAATACATTTACTATCTGGCATACATTATCGATAATAAAAAAGCTAGGTTAGAGTCACTATTTGTAAAATGAGTTAAAATTTTTGCTCCAGGACTCGCAGGATAACATCAGGGTACGTCTTACAATTATCTTCCTAAATCAAAAACTAGACTCACAATATATTTTCCATAACCGATTGAGGTTTATTTCAAAAGTAATAGATAAAGTTTGTTTTCAATTTAAGAATCAATTAAAATACATTGAAACATATGGTTTAACTTTTTTCATCAATAAATAATCATCTCTACGAGTTGTTCAGTCAAATATTCTATTTTTATATTTCTATTTTTAGAAAAAATAATTTAAATAATTTCGTTGTTTTCTGTTTTAAAACAAAAAATTAAAATATTTTCGGTTTTCTTTATTGTTAAAACAGTTTGTTTATATACAAAATTATTTCAATTGAAATTACAAGAAATTCTTTACTCATACACACAAACATATCCAATAAAAATATGAACGTGTGTGTTGAAAATTAAAAAAAAAACTTTCAAATATGAAAAACAAACTACAAAACGTTTTGTCAGTTAAAAATAGATGATTGTTTTAATAGACTTTTCAATTATTTTTATTTATTTTATGGATTGTTTAAACAATGTTTGAAAATAAATAGAAAAATGGTTTGTATATAATGAAAAATCAGAAGTCCTTTTTTTTAACACAGATTATACACTCAGAGCTAGCAGTAAGCCAAACTAATTTCGTCAAAATTTATTGAGGTTTAGTGCCATATTCGCCCAATTTCGTAATTTTCAAAAAGCGAAAATCATCATAACTTTTGAAATAACAACACTAGATCAACAATTTTGGGTGCGTAATTTCACTTGGCTCCTACTGTTATTTATGAATATCAAAAACTGATATTATTTGACTTTTAGATTTCTTGATTCGTCTTCAACTTCTATTGTGCTATATCGCCCAAACAAAGCGATAAATTAAAATGTTAATATTTTTTTCCACAGTAGATTTTCAATGCCAAATATACAGTTTAAATATTATCTAAATCAGAACAAAGAGCATTAGAGGGTTAACAATTAATATAGTGATATATACATAAAATGTGTAATAAACAGTTGGTCGAGGGCAAGAATATTTGTTAGTTTCAAACAAAGTCCTTATACTACATACTATATATTGTAGAGTATATATCCTGTAAAAACGAATTTAAAAATTCCAAGCCCGATTTCTCCGATATTGGAACAGCTCTAGAATCCGACCAATCAGTCAGTTAGAATATTCTAGTATTTGAATTGGTAGATTAAGTAAGGAGATAAATCCAAAATGGCAACCTTAAACTTATAGGGTTAATTTTCCAGTCTTTAATTTTCACTCGCCAAACTTTGATGGTCACAATTTGATCGATAAGTTAAGATTTGAATTTTACTTTCCGAAGAATGAAATTTTTCAAGCTTTTTTGCCTTCAAAATGCTGTAAAAGAACTTGGAAGAACTGAAAGGAAATTGAACCCAGATTTTTCACCGGAATTAAACTTATTCATGAATAAAATTTTATGAGTCGCGTGCAAAAAATGGAACAAAATTGATGTGATTGGTAATACCATAGTACCTTTCTATGATGGTTAGGTCTAAACAAGGACCAATTTTAATCATTTTCAATAGGGTCCTTGGATCCGTACTTGTGTGTCAAGTTTCCTTAAGTTGTCTTCGGAATTCCAATCAGTAGGTTGATTACAAGGATACCCGAATGTCGACTTAAAACGTTGTTCGGGTACAATAATGGATCTACATACAATATTTTTGCTAGTAAAAAACATCAGCATAAACTAAATAAATGCTGTTATACAGAGTAGTTTATGGTATTAATATTAATTCCAATTTAGCTTAAGGTATTTACAGCTCCAACCCATTCACACTAGTGCTGGTAAAAAAATTTGAAATTTAAAAGCATAAAAATACAACCCTGCTCAATCGCCTCAATGAATTTCAAAGAATTTTTAAAAAAACTTAAAATAAATTTTAAACTCGTTAAAAGTAGAGAGCAGTATTGAGTATCTAAATTAAAAATATCGAGTAGTATCAAGTATTGAAAAGCAACCGAATTTAACAGCACTATGTATATTTAATGGATAAAACTACACCCAGAAAACAGATTTAGTTCTGATAACTCCATTTGTAGTCAATCGCATGCTTCAGTTGTGGTAGACGAATTTTTCAGTTGTGGCAACAGGAAACTAGTGTAGACTAGACTAATTTGACTGTGACAACGGAATTTCAGTTGTATGAAGAATACTTCGGTAGCCGCAAACGAAAAATTCATTTGATGCAACTGAACTATTCGATTGGCAACAAATGGAGTTGTCAGCACCGAATCTGTTTTCTGGGTGTAGAAGGTAAAAGAGGCAAAAATTCAATTTAAAAACTACAAAAGTTTTAACATAAACCTTGGTGTACTAAAAAACTAGATACTGAAATTAAAGATATTTTATTTTTAATTTTCTTTGGCTTTGTTTTAGAATCTACGTCATAGAATTTGTAAATAGTGGACTATTTTCTATAAACTTTCTTGGATTACCAGAGTCAACCCTTTGCAAACTAAGGAAAAAGGAAAATTGTGCAAGAGGTTTTGAGAGGTAAGTAATAGGGTAAATGTATTCAAACTTGATTTGTAGACTAGTGTTGGGGCAACAAAAATGTAGTGATCTAATTTTCCACGTATGGTCCAAAATAGTTTTTGAACAAGCATTGCCTTCTATAGGGCTTGAACGGCAACAACAATACAAAGTTAAAGAGAAAGCAAGAGTGAAAGTTGCCGCAGACGGCAACTATACACTCACAATATTTTATCCTTACAAACAACCTAAAATACATATTAAATTAATTGAAAACACAATTAAATAAAGGACTACTAATTTTTCATTATATTCAAACCATTTTGCTATTTATTTTCAAACATTGTTTAAACAATCCATAAAAGAAATAAAAATAATTGAAAGGTCTATTAAAACAATCGTCAATTTTTAACTGACAAAACGTAAAAAAAACGATTTTGTGGTTTGTTTTTTCATATTTGAAAGTTTTTTTTTTGTATTTTCAAAACACTACACCATACACAACATACACGTTCATACCCAACAAGCAATAATCATTGAAAAACATTTAATATCAATTTGAAACCAAATTTTATTTTCAAACCTTTGAGAAAAAGTTGAGAAAAGCCTATTTCTCGACAGCAAAACAATAGCATTCTCAATAAAAACGGCTTGTTAGTTCTCAAATATTTTTTTCAAATTGTTATAAACTAGAAAAATAATTTCGAGATTTCCTTGATAACAAATGTAATTGTCAAATTGAGAAATAGGCTACTTATCAAATAAGTATTAAGTGTAATTTTCAAATCATTCTTAAAGCTTATTTTCAAAAAATTTCAAATGTATTTATTTTTGTATTTTTTTAAATTTTCTTTTTTACACTTAAAAAAATGATTGATTGCAGAATTTAAAGTACAGATCATGCTAATAGAAATATAACAAAAATTAAGTGACTACAACATTTTTAATATCTAAAGAGCGATTTTGAGATTTTGATTTCCTGAGTATTTGATTTCGATGAACCTTTCGAGCTGGAGTAATGACAATATTTCAGAATTATTATAAAGAAAAGATATGTGCATTTTATTAAAATATAGAACAGCGTTGCAATATGCGCGGCTCGAGAACAGAATATGTATAAGAATGAAATTTGTTTTCTGAAAAAGCGTATGTGGCGTTAGTTTGTCTGCAGCGTAATGTTACGTTGTGAATGAAAATGTTTACCAGAATTTTTTGTACTGCATTGACAGCTAAAAACAGCTGATATCGCATACAAAAAAGTAAACAATCAACACTAATCATTTCAAAAAGTTTTTTTTAATTTTAAAAGCTAATTAAAAAAAAATAATATAAGAAAAAAATTTTGTGATGGATAACTTGTAAAATCAGTTCCGGGAATAATTATAGTTCTGGGAATTGGCTTTATCTACAACAAATTAAAAACAATGCTATACAGTTTTAGCCAAAGCTTCTGATAAGTCGTCACGTTACATGTTAGAAAAATGTTATGGGACGAAGTGGATTATTTATAGAAGTTAATTATAAGTTAATAGGTTCTCAGAACCGCTGGGTTTCCACTAAGGTAGTGCTTCCAGATGATGTTTTTCGTCAGACGAACCAAAATACAATAACAAAATATATGCAATACAAAAACAAAATACATGTAGTCCCTCATTTTTTCTCACGGCGAATGTTTTGCAGAAACCTCCCGAAAAAGAAAACACAGTAAAGAACACAAAACTAACGTACCTCTTTTATTTCAACTGGATCAGAGTTCCAACTTGGGAGAGTCTATATTGTTATTAACAGCGCATTGCAGCACATTTCTAAAATAAAGTGTGTAAAATTATCCCGCAAAATGATGTGAATTATTTTTGTAAAATTAACTTACGGCAGGTATATTCGTAATCCAAGTGTGTGTAAGGTTTTCGCTCTTCCAAGTGGCAATTCTGTTGTAAAATCATGAAGAGATTTATTTTATATTATAATCTACCATAGAATATTTAAATTTGAACACTTACCTTTCAAATCAAAATTAAGCCCATCGTACACATTAAAACGATTTTTTTCGCGGGGTGTATACACATTTTTCTATATTTTTTATTTCTTTTTTGTTATTAAGAAAATTGTTGAAAAAAATAATTGTTTCAAATCTTCCTCAAATGCTATTATAAAATACTTTTCTACTTTGAAAAACATTTGATAAAAACTCGAAATATACGATATATATGAAACCATTTCATAAATTAAAATAACATTTGGGAAATGCACTTAAGGTAAACACAATAATTTTAAATTTTTGAAAGCAAATACTAACGTATTTCTCAAATTGTTTTCGAATGCTTCTTAAATTTAATTCAAGGCCAAGAATTGCAATATAGAGAATTATTTGAATTATTAGCTTGATATCAAACAAAAATTTAAAAAATTTCAAAGGTTTGAATTGATGTTTGTTGTGTATTTTTATTGGCTATGTTTGTGTGTATGAGTAAAGAATTTCTTGTAATTTGAATTGAAATAATTTTGTATATAAACAAACTATTTTAACAAAAAAGCAAACCGAAAATATTAAAATTTTTTTGTTTTAAAACAAAAAACAACGAAATTATTTAAATTATTTTTTCTAAAAATAGAAATAATCTTATTTATTGAAAATGGATTTGATAGTAAAATTATAAAGATAAATAGTTTGATTTTAGCTCTAAAATATGTACACATCGCCCGTCACTCTTATTATTAAGGTAAGATAAGTCGTAACATAGTAGATGTACTGGAAAATGTATCTAGAATGCAATTTAAAGCTTTATTAGTAAAGTATTTCATTTACATTGAAAAGATTTTTGGGCAAATCAATATAAATTGGTTAAATTTTATTTATTTTTTTAAAAATTTTTATTTAATATAGTTTATTAAAAATAATTATGAAATAATTTGTTTTAGTATTTATTTAAGAAAAAATAATTTTAATTATAGTTTATTAGTATTGTAAAAGAATATTGAAATAATTTGAAAAATTAATGTTTTAAAAGAAGATTTCATTTATTGTACCTTGTGTGTGACTGAAAATAACAACTCCTACAGATGGTACATATTTTTTCTAGTTTGTTTTTTATTGATAGATAAAAAAAAGTTAAACATAAGTTTCAATGTATTTTAATTGATTCTTCAATTGAAAACAAACTTTACCTATTACTTTTTAAATAAACCTCAATCGGCTATGGAAAATATATTGTGAGTGTACTTGCCAAGCGAAACCATGCACATGATCTAGGTCTAGGCAAGAAGGGTATAATACTAGGAGACACAAGGGCTATGAGATCGCACATTGCACCAACCAAAACAATTGCTTAAATGACGGTATGGTGTCATGGTCGACCACAGGAATATTAGGGATTTTTCGCAGAAAAAATTATTAAAATGTTAATAAACCTTAGATTATGAGAAAAATAAATAAGAAAAATATTGATATTATCAGAAATTAAAAACAAAAATTGCAATAGTTTATTAAATAAGTCAAATTCATAATTTTTGAAAATAAAATTTGAACATTAATTTTTGCTGTTTTTTCTTTATATTATCTTTTTTCTTAACTCTCATATTTTTTTTATTATTTTTATTGTACGAGTAGTGTTTTTTAATTTCAGCCAACTTTCAATTTTTTCTTTATTTTTCGATTGATTATATGACAATGCCATAATATTCTGTCCGATGTCGGATTAGATGTGTGATTAGAAGGCGATTTCATCTTTTTATCTTATACACTTCTTGGTCTAGGGAGGTAATATTTTTTTGACATTATCATGACTAATGTAAGTCGCAAATCTCTGAAAAAAAACTTGTTATTTAAAATTTTTAAAAGTTTGTTTTAATTCCAAATATCTATATACCAATTATTTACTTCTTACTTAAAATTGTATAAAAACTCTTTAGATGAAAACTTTGTAATCAGCTAATTCAAAATAAATGCTCGACAACTTTTCAACAACTAATAAGTAGCAAAGTAGCGATTTTTCCTTGAATTTGGCTTATCAATGCATTAAAAATCTTTCTAAAATGGATGCAATTTAGTACTGCAAACAAACTTTTCTTCTTTTAAATTTAATCTGACAAATATTCGCAAAAACAAAATTCAATATGCATTATACAAAAAAAAAAAAGGAATAGTTATAATCTCAATCTAAAACTTTATTATTTTTGAACAGAATAAATAAGCAGTCATAGTAGTAGCACTAACAAACAGCAACTTCCGTTTTAACAAGACCGCTAGCTAGCAACCACATCTACAGTGCATTTGCAGTTTGAATGCTTATTGTTGGTAAAAAAAGGAGAAAAGCCAACCAAACCTTTAAGTTTTAATGGGAATTTAATGTTGGTTACTTTCCAACAACACTTTGGTAACAACAATCATTGCTCTTGTCTACATATAAATACATGTATGTATGTGCATTTTGAGATTACGAAAAAGATGTACCTACCCAGCAAAATATTGGTAATGACACCTCATTACTATCTGCATTACCAAAAATGATATATCATTACCTTTTGCATTATTTTATAATATAAAATAATGACTTCCTAATAACGGCCTATTGTATTCATTGTTTCTAAATATAAAATAATGACCTACTCGTAATAGTTTAAATAAGTACTTTTTACACAGTTAAATTTTATACATTTTATTTATTATATGTAAATATGTTTTATGTTTAAATTTTTATGACGAGTCCTAAAATTACACACTAGAGAAAGCTTAAAATTTTCTGAATGTATTTCCTTAAGCTAATAGTATTTGCTTAACTACTTATTTTTAAGAATCAAGTAAGCAATCGGATAACCACTTATAATTCAACTTTTTGTAAGCATGTGTGTAACCACTTATTATTCAAAATCTCATAACTACTTATTTCTCATTTTTTCGTAAGCGAGCGGGTAAGCGTGACTACTTATAAAAACGACCACGCCAAACAAAAATAATGAGTTTAGACGCCAAAAAATAAGTTGTGCGGAGCTATGAATTTCTATTATATAACCACTTATTTGGTAATGAAAGATTTTGCTGGGTACATAACTAGACCATGTCTTAAATGTTTTGAAAATTATTTAAAGTATTAACAAAACTCACAGTAACTATTTAATCAAGCGCCAGAAATTAAATTGCAGTGTTGCACATTAGAAAGCAAATTTTCTTTATTATAAAGTGTATACCAATTCTTTCTTACTTTAATGTAAATTTTGTGTGTATAGTTAGACGAAACAATGAATCAAAAAGTTTACTTTTCGAGCATAGTGTATATACATAAATATATGTGACAGCGCATAGATAAAGGGACCTAAGGGTAAAAAAATCAATTTTTTTTTTGTGGACAACATCTGATCATCGAATGAGACCGATCCCATGCTCTCCTGACCTTAGGTCCCTTTCTATACTTAGGTCCCTTTCTATTTTGCGCGTCACATATACACATAAAATAAAAACCTTATAACCCAACTAACTAACCTATGTATGCTTTTGTAAAAGTTTCCGTTTTAATATAGATTTTTTTGCTCTCACTTTTACTACAAAAAAAAAGGAAATCTAAAACGGATGTTGCAGGTGAAACTTTTTAAGCATTCCCCAAAGCAAATGAATAAGATCATTTGTATATGCCCGAGTAAAAAACAAACACCATGCCATATCTAATTTGATATGACAAAAAGACTCAAAAATATGACTAAATTCAGAGGGCTAAATTTGTATAGTCATGAATGGAACACAATTGGCTCTAATATATTAGACTGTCTAAAAACTTTTTCAAAGCGAAAATCGTAATATCAGGTGATAAAATAGCATTGTTGGAATTCCTTTGATGTTAGTCTAATTGAGGGTTGTTTCGAAGTTGTTTACTTATTTCACACTCAATCAGTTATGGTGACATGGATAGACAAGATGAGTTTGTAGTAGGTTATTCAATTAATCTACTCTTTATTTTAATCGATTAATAGTGCAAATAATTATTCTGATCTTCTTCTTAACCGATTAATCGAATAAAATTTATAAATCTATCGAAAAATTTCATGCAAAATAATATATAAATATCGTTTTATTTTTCATTATCTTATTAAGAAATTAGAACAAAAGTAATTTAAGGAATTTTTGTAAAATCATAAAACTAAAATCCAAATATTATTTTTTTAGAACGTGTATTTTTCTGTTCCCTCTGTAACATATTAAAATGTTATCTAATTCGGAGGGAACCACACCACAGACCCTTCCCGTAAATTTTGTATATTATAAAATCAAGCTTAGATTAGGCATATTGTTCAATGAGTTAAGCACGAATATACTGTAGTGATGTTTGCTTTAACTACTTTGTAATTATAACACTTGTTTTAATTTTTAAATGCAAAATGTTTTTTTAAATGTTTCAAAATATTATTTTCTATATTTGTCAATTTGGTTTTACATAATTTTAAATAAACAAAGAATAGAATTGTTGTTCTGGTGAAACTATACATTCTTTTTATAAAAATATAACCACTGTAATTGGCGATCCTGCTTCGGACACTTATAACGATTTTATTGCATAATTCTAACAAATAAACGTTTTAAATAAAGAAATAAAACAGTCATAAAATCTATTTAAATCCAGAGAATCCCAAAATATATAAAAAAAAAAAAAAAAAAAAAAAAAAAAACGGAGAAGAAAATCAATTAATTTGCTACTTCATCATTGTTACATGAAATCAAGGTTCATACGAGTATTCATCAAATTCGGCAAACTTAACGGTTACCATCATATTGTAAAAACAATACTCAATTTGTCAAGTCAAGAATCAAGCAAATTAATTACATTTTAAAGTCAACTCGCAGTCTTATTAAAATTTTCAAGAAACAGATTCAAGAACACGAATCAAGATTCAGGATTGAGTTCGTGTAATTATTTACCATAGGCTGTATAACAACGGATTGAACCGATAAGTTTTTATTTATTATCTTATATATTATTATTTCTCTTATTTAGTTCAGTTTTCTGGTTATATAAATATTATTAACATTGTTCTATTTTACGTAAACATCACCACATACTTTTCTTGACATGATTCGTACTCCTACTACTTCCCCTAATCGTATTTCTCCTAATGATGAAAGTCATAACCCCCGAGTGCGTGATTCGGAAACACAATGTCTTATTTCTAATAATTATACAGATAATTCTGCTCTAGCGGGCTCTTACAATGTCAATCCACATTTAGAATCAATCCACAACTCGTATTTTATTTTTTGTCTCTTTCTTGTGCATTGATCACTGTTGAAATTCTGCTGAGAATTGATATTCCTTCTACATTTACATTCCTCCCTTATTTTGTTCGATTTTAGTAACTATTTCGCAGGGCATTAGAAAAAAAAGGTTGTGATTAATTTTATCAAGATTGTTTCTAGACTAGATCGCTCAACTAACAGAAGTCCATATATGAAGATTTATTTAGTTATCATTCAAGATTGTTTAGATCTTTAGTCACGAGTATAATAAGAAATAAGTTTTACGTATTTCTAGATAGGAATATCATAAAAATGCAATGAAATGAAGGAATTCGGAATTCATATTCAGATAGGCAGTGCCAAATACCTTTTAAAAGGCACACTGTGGCTGGATTTGTGGTCTGAAATATTGTCAAATTTAGAATTTCTATTTGTGTTCTTGAGTATTGTCAAATTTAGAAACTATGGTCATTAGGGTTTTTCTTTTCCCGGACTTTTTCATTTCCCGGGACAGCGGGATTTTTTTCTGAATTTCCCGGGATCCCGGGAATTCCCGCCCAATAGAAAATAAATAAATCCAACATATGTTGTACTTGAAAAACTCGATTTCTATTAAAACACCGTCCGACAAAGTTCATCTTTGGTTATACAAATGACAGAATCTACTTAATATATTCTGAAAGAAAGGCTAAATATAAAACATCCATGACTTCCACTTTTTCTAGGACACTTCGTTTAACAGTTTAAATCGCGAACTAGTAATTAGGTAATATATTTATATGGAAACGGCCGTCTTAATTTTAAAATGAAATATATTAACTAAATATTAATTCGCGGTTTAAACGGTTAATATAATTGATATAGAGAAAGTGAAAGACACGGGTGTTTAATTTCTTCCCTTCTTTCAGGATATATTGGAATTGTTAATGGGTGCAAACTTGTGTCGGACCATTTTTATAGTCAGAACTAAGATAGATTTTTTGCTTAAGTATTTCTCAAATACGGAATCCAAAAATTTGTATTTCTAAATATTTTGTTTCTATGCAGATTTTCAGAAGTGTTCGTATAGAATTATTTTATAAAAAAGTTTAAAAGTGAGTATTTTTCACACTAATTATTGGGCAAATCCTCTTAAATCTTTTATAAAGATCGACACTAGAATTATATTGTATTAAATAATATTTTATTCACCTTAACACACTAGATGTAGTGAAAAATATAATTTAATACGTATTCCTAATTGTTTACTATCAACATGGATTTATGTTGTAGGTTAAAAAATAATTAAAATATGCATTTAAAATTAACTGTTCGTTGTCGTTCATAAATATGTGCTTTATAAGTTGTCGATCAGAGTTGAATTCCATAGGAAGCAGCTGCGATACTTTAAGAATTAAAGTTCAAAGCAAAAACAGTAATAACAGAAGATAAAAATAGCATTGTTAGAATTTCGTTAATGTTAGTATAATTGAGTTGTTTTGCTTCAACTTGGTTATTTGTTTCAGTTCAATGGAAGAAAGGAAAATGTGATATTTGATCTCAAATTGAACGAAAAACATTAATTAAATAGTTTTTAACTTTAATTGGTATCTTTTGAATAGAAATTTTGTATGCCACAACTATTTAAAAACAAATTATTTTGCATAGTTGCACTTTAAATTAACATATAAAGAAATCAAAAATAATTTAAAAAAGCATCTGCATAATATTTAAAAAAATTCAATTGAAAAGGAATAGCAGTTGAAATTTAAATAAAAGTGAAAAAGTGAAAAAACATAAAAATACTCATTTGAAAGTACGAAAATATCACTAAATTTTTATGTCTAGTTTTTTTGGTGGTATTTGGAACTGAGATACGGATGTTGAAGTGTTGTTTATATTGCATTATTTTCACAAAGATCACCATTTTAAAGAAAACAAAATTTTCTAAAGTTCAAGTATTTTTGTTGGTAAACTTGGTAATGGCTGATAAAATTTGTTTTCAGTTTAATTTAACCAAATTCAACTGACATACAGGAACAATTTGGCCGAAATTCAGTTTATTAAATTTTAAATGGCATTTTTTTACTTTAAAATATTTCTTATTTAAATTAATTTCAAATCAATGCTTTGAATTGAAATTTATTTAGCTCCCAATTTTGCTAGCTAAAACTTCTGTAAAAGAATAAAAAAAAATCCCGGGAAATCCCGCACAAAATTCCCGGGACTGCGGGATTCAAAAAAGGGCAGGATTCCCGGGAATCCCGTCCCGGGAATTCCCGGGACATAAACCCTAATGGTCATTGAACAAAATTAAGTAGGAAGAGATATAATATTTTCAAAAAAATAACATCCCGATCAAACAAATTTATATATAGCCGTATATAGTAATATCGTGTTTTATATTATAATATGTGAGTATATATGTTGTCATGAATAGCCATATATAATTATATGTTTCTTATGTGGTACCTTATATAACCATATGTTTTTATATATTGTCTTTTATAAAATTAGATATCAACCATATATGCTATACATAATGAGATATGACAGATCTGTTGTCATATATTATTATAAATGATCATATATAACATAATATATGATCACATATGGTGGCATATAAGTCATATATTTTGAGATATAATAATATATGCCATCTTATAAAAATTTTTTGGTTGTGTGATTGCTATAAGATATGATTATATATAATTCCATATATGGTGCAAGATTAACAATATAATTTTAGACATGATTATATATGATCCCACGTGAGTAATATTTTCTATGTGTTTAATATATAATTATATATAGTCACATACAGAGCTTCGAAAAACTTAATTCAATTTAAGCTTAATTCACGAAAAATTAAATTCAGATTTTAAAAATATTCATGTACCATTCCCTTAAACCATTCGTAAATAATTCATTCATAAGCTTCATTCCCAAAGCTTTAATACGAATTGAATGAATTCCTAACTTGAATCATTCAAATCGCATGTTCATTCACCATTTTACTAATTGAATGAAGAAATTTTATTACCATTCGCTTAGTGCAGTGTAGTTTGAAACTAACATATAATCAAAACCAAAGCATACAAGCTGTAACAAAGCATACGATACTATTCACTTCTGTTAGATGAATTTTAAACGTTTTTCATTGTATTATGCTAATATTTCAGCAATTACATGCAAATTTAAATTTTTCATTTGATTAAGTGAATGAAAATAAGTCATTTTTCATTCACCTTCTTTTAAATGATTTCAAGTAAATTGGGTTTCATTCAGTTAGAATTCAATCAAAATAGAATAAATTCATATAATTTAAAGCTATAGGGAATTAAGCTATCGAATTAATTCCATAAGAATGCTATTAAGGAATGAAATTTAACCCAAATTTCATTAATTTTTAAAAAGTGAATGAAAGAATTAAGCTTTTTAAACCTTTGGTCACATATTACCTGAGAGACCTTACCATCGAATCCCAGCTCGGGCAAAAAAAAATTTTTTTTTTTTGCTTTTTTAACTCAATTTAATTTACTTGTAAATATTATTTTTACAGATCTTAAAAAAATTAACCCATTTACTGCCAACAGCACCTGAGAGTCATGTTTACTGCAACTTGGGATTAATAATATTTTAATATGTTAGTATATATTGTCATATATAACCCCACACATAATTATATATGTGACTGAGGTATTATTATCAAATCCCAGCTCGGGCACAAAAAAAAATTTTTTTTTTACTTTTTTTTTTTAACTCAATTTGATTTCCTTATAAATATTTTTTTTTTACAGATCTTAAAAAGGTTAAACCATTTTGTGTCAACAGCATCTGCAAATTATGTTTTCAATTAATAGTATTTTAAATATATAATTAGATATCGTAATGTATAATAATTTCGTTAAAGCTCTGAATTTGAGTTCTTCCAGAGCGAAATGATTTTTTTTTTTTGTAATATTTCTGCATGCAATTTTGGCAATATTTTTATTTTTGTACTCCTACTTTTAATACAAACAAAACAATTTGTGAAAAAGTGTTGGATAAGAGTATTTTTTCCAAAGGATTGCTAAGCTTATATATGTATGTCATACCTAATTTAAAATACATTTATATTACCTTTTAAATTACATGTATATTGCCCTTATACCATTATTAATTTCGCAAATACAGACTGTTGATATTTAGACTTTTGAGCCATATAAATCAGTGCCTTGACCCTTCAACAAACATTTTTTTTATCTTATTCACCAAAAAAATTCCGTCAGTGGAAAACATTTAAGATTTTTAGTTTTTGTTTTTTTAAAAGAATGTTATTAATATATTTTTTCTAAGGAATCTATATATATAAATTTATATAATTATATATAACTCAGTAACACGAACATATAGTCAGTCATGTTGTACAGCAGTGTTTGGCTGAGTCAGTTAAGTGGCCAACTACTACGCCAGCAACCTGGGTTCAAATCCAGCCGACGACATTTTTTTTTTTTGTTTTTTTATGAAATAAATATTTTTTAAATAATAAATTTTTTTTTTTAAATTTTTTGTGTTATTTTTTAAATTTTTTTAAAATTTAAATAATTCCAAATATATCATAGGATAAATTTTGATCTCAAATTATCCAATTCGATCTGCCAAAATTAGCTTATACGTTTGCATCTAATTGGATGTAAATTAATCCCATGGGAAATTTTGGGATCAATCAGGATTTTAATTTGATATTATTGGATATTATTGGATCTCCCAATTTTGAGATCTATTTGGATCTAATTTAATCCTGTAATATATTTGAGGGATCTGATTGGATATTACTAGATACCCCAATTTTGAGATGAACTTGGATAAGATCATATGTCGATCTATATCAAATGAGATATGACTACATATGCTAGATATAATGTAGTCATAACGGGATGAGAACTTCGCACTAAAATAAGAAAATTTTTCGAACCCAAGGAAATCTCACTTTGAATTTTTATACATTATATACGATATGAATAGTGCATACATTTTTACTTCTAAATTATTACTTAAGTAAACAAAAATATTTTTTTTAATCATGTTAGCATTGAAAAATATAATGGAACATTTTTTCCAAATATTACAGCATAATTTATAGTCAACATAAGGATAAAAATCGAAATAGTCAATAAAATGTAAGTGAAAATATAATAGGAATTTTTAATGAAAATCCGAAAATCCTAGAGAGGCAAATTCTTCAGAACTCAGGAGATATTTGGCACTGGTAAATAGGGAGATGAAGATTACAAAGCAAGTCACTCTAACGCTGTGGTGTAATTAGTTAGCGACTGCTAAACTTAGCAAAAAAAAATATACTAATTGTTCTTGTTTAGTTTATATTTATTTGTTATTATTGATATATTCTTAGTTTAGAAATAAAACCCAGAAAATTTTATTGTATCTCCAATGCATAAAAAGGTAATAACTGGAGAACCTTTTGTAATTTTTACTTCAAATTGGAAGTACGATGAAGTAATTATACAATTTTTACCATCGAAGGAAAAAAAATTTTTTTTTTATTTAATTTGATTTTTTTTTTTTCTTAGATTTTGCAGTTTTGCTTTTTTTATTTTTAAGTACATTTTTTTGCTAATTTCAGCAGATTGATTTTTAATTGAAGTTTAGTAGCAATTTACTAAAATTTAGTAGTGTCTATTAATTATTTATACTAATTTCATTGTACTAAAATTATTGATATTTAGTAAATTTTGTAACTGATTTTAGGAAATCGATTTTGAATTGCAGTTTACAACAATTTTGCTAAAATTTAATATCGGCTACTACTTTTTTCTAATAATTTTTTTATACTACAGATCAGCAGACATGTGTTGCTAAAGTTAGCAAAAAAAAAATACCGCAGGGCTCAAAACAGTTAAATTTCCTGTAATAACAGCAAAGTTTTCAGTAGCCATTACAGACTTTTTTTTTTTGTTGAGTTTAGGTATGTTTTCTGTCATATAAAATTGTTTAGAAACCGAAGATATGATTTTTTTGTAACGAATAATAATTTGCGAAAAAATATCGAACAGTAAATAAACAATTCCAACAATTCCATACTTAATAAATATTCTCTCTATAATTCGAACTCTAAGTCGCGTGAACTAGACCGAATTTTTAAAAATTAAATACAATATATATGATGTTTTCTAAGCCAACTGTATTGTATTATTAATGCCAAATTTGAAGTATTTTTTTCTCTTATGTGACACCAATAAAAATTGGAGCAACTTTTTCAAGTTTTCCAAAAGGTAGGCCGAGTAGTGGTGGTTAAATATTGACAAATTTAGGGTTTATTTTTAATATATTTCTTATTATAATTTAACGGTATTTAGAAAATTCTAGGGATTTCACTATGCAAAGGCAGTTTTAATGGACAATTTTGAAAAAATATATATATTTTTTTTAATTCAGAACTAATTCTGAATTTTTTGTAATATAGATAACTCAATTCATCTAAAAATCGGTCAAAATATTTTCTCAATTTCTTTATTTTAGAAAAAATATCAGAATTTTTAGCGTAATAAGAAACTCAATTTATCTAAAAATCTGCCAAAATATTTTTTTGATTTCTTTATTTTACAAAAAAGCTCAGGTTTTTATCTTTTCACGTAGAAAGATTCATAGTATTGCTCGGGTTGGTTTTGGCTATAAAAAAATATTCGTTGCACATTATATATTGCAAATATTCTGTGTAAATTGAAATGTTCATTATGAACATATTAGGACTCCTATACGCATGAGTGATATTATATACCTCAGGTATTGTTATCACTCATACGTATAGGTTTTTTAAGAAACATTTCCATTAACACAGATTATTTGCCATATGCAACATTTAAGGAATATTTTCTCCAAACCTAAGCCGTGTACACAATCAAACTTTTTGTAGGAAAAGAGAAACATCTGGGTTTTTTTTTCAAACAAATATTTTGGCACATTTTTAGATAAATTGAGTTTTCTATTGCGCAAATCAAAAATAATATATGTTTTGAATTGCCCATTAAAACTCTATTGACATAGTCAAATTTCTAGCATTTTTTAACTTCAATTAAATTATGATACATAAAAAATTAAAAATAAACACTAAGTAGGTTTGAGGTTAAGAAGAAGAATAAACATTTTTTTTTAAGTTATAGACTAAATATATAGACACATTATTAATTTGCAAATCAGACTAGATCTAGTTTCTGCCTTTTTTATGGACAGGCTTCATCAGTGATTTTCCATTAATTTGTATTATTGCTTATATTTTATTGTCAGATTGTCTCTATATGATAATTTACTCTCAGAAGTGATCAAACAGACATACAAACATTCTACTTTAGATTTTTTGTTTATCTTTTTATCTCCTCTTTGTCACCTTTTTCACAAATATTGCCACACTGACGTATGGTTTTTACGTACAAGTGCAGGCAATTTGTGTATATCGGAGACTGACGGCCAGCAGGGCATTTTTATTTTTCTAGTAAAGTGTTGTTTTTTCAAATGCGTCATATAGACCAAATGCAATTAATATTGTAATTAACATGTATTTTTATTAATTTTAATTAAGTAGTTTTGAGGTTAAGAAGAAGAAGAAGAAACGTTTTTTTTTTTCAAAGTTATAGACACATTATCAATTTGCAGATCAGACAAGTTTTGTCATTAATTAACCAATCCTACTTCACCCTACTTTTTTTTTGAAAATTTGAAAAATTTGCTCCAATTTTTATTCGTATCACATAGAACAACAAATGCTGTAAGTTGATATTGGTGTATTTTTTTCCTGTATTGGGTTCGTTGATTTGGAAAGTATGACACATCATAGGAACGTGGTTTAATTACGTGTTATTATATGTTAATATATAGTGCATATAAAGCAATTCATAACGAGATGTAATAGTGGTAAAAAAATTTTATATTACCCTTTTTACTTGGGCGTGCCTGACTGTTAAAATGCATAAATGTATAGAATCTATCGTACATTGCAGATATTAAATATTTAAGAAACTACATACACACTTAAAATCATGTATGATAACCGAAACGATGCGATTATCGGTTAGAGGAGCGCTATATTAGATAATTTCGGTATGGGTATTTTAAGGATAATGCTATTTTATTAACGTATGTATCGCTATTTTGAGGATAACGGAAATCAGTTATTTCGATGCACACCATTAAATTTTACAGAAAGTAAACGTTGATAAAAAACAATACAAATTTATCAACTTAATGTACACTCACAATATTTTATCCTTAAAAACAACCTAAACTACATATTAAATTAATTGAAAACACAATTAAAAAAGGACTACTGATTTTTCATTATATTCAAACCATTTGGCTATTTATTTTCAAATATTGTTTAAACAATCCATAAAATAAATAAAAATATTTGAAGAGTCTATTAAAACAATCATGAATTTTTAACTAACAAAACGCAAGAAAAACGATTTTGTGGTTTGTTTCTTCATATTTGAAAGTTTGTTTTTGTTTTTTGTTTAATTTTCAAAACACTACACCATACACAACACACATGTTCATATTTTTATTTGATATGTTTTGTATATGAGCAAAGAGTTTCTTGAAATTTAAATTGAAATAATTTTGTATATAAAAAACTATTTTAACAAAAAAGAAAACCAATAATATTTGAATTTTTTGTTTTAAAACAGAAAACAACAAAATTGTTTAAATTATTTTTTCTAAAAATAGAAATCTAAAAATAGAATATTTGACTGAAAATAACAACCCCTACAGACGATACATATATTTTTCTAGTTTCTTTTTTATTGATTGATAAAAAAAGTTAAACAATATGTTTCAATTTATTTTAATTAAAAACAAACTTGACCTATTACTTTTTAAATAAACCTCAATCGGTTATGGAAAATATATTGTGAGTGTATATTTGAGAAAATTGTAGTATTCCTTTTTCAGTGGCAACTCTAGTAATTTTCCATTTATTGTTGAAATTTATATGTAGCATCATGTACTGCAATGTATTGATAATAATGATGATGTTGTTGTTCATGATGTTGGATGGTCGTTGTTTGGTTACTGCAGAAAGTGTTTATTGTTTGTTATGTGGTAAGATTTACATATCAAACTTAATGAATTTTGAACATGAACTTAGGGATTTCTTTACCTTTCAATCTATTTTAGCTTAACTAATACCCCTTAAAAGTGTAACAAAGTGTTTCAGTTTTGTGAACGAAAATTTCTAAAATGAAAAGGAAGTAAATTTAAACAGGAATTAAATTGGTAAGTTTTTATTTGAAATAGTGTGTAATTTGAGCCAGTTCTTTTTCTATAGTTAATAAATAAATAACACCGTACAACAAATTTTTGGGTTATCGCTCTCGGTCTCAACAGCTCCGACGCGATAGACAAATGAAAAAATTATTTCCCCGAATGTTTTTTCAAAGTTATATCGGACTTTTATTTTGTGGCAACTTGAAATATCTGTACACACAGAGAAAAAATATGCCATTTTCCAACTTAAATTCGGTTACATCTACTAAAATTGGTTGGTACAACTGAATATTGGTTATCACAACAAAATTTGGTTTATACAACTGAATTTTAGTTGCACTACCCAAAATATTTAGGAATCACATTCCAATATGGTATCACCAACCGAATTTATTGGTTGTAGCAACCAAAATAGGCTTAGCAATTCGGTTGGCAATTTTTTTTCCTGTGTGTATGTTTTAATGGCGATACCGGGACAAAGACTAAAAAGAGGTTACTCATTTTTCCCAAATGATTACACACAGAGAAAAAATATGTCATTTTCCAACTGAAATTCGGTTACATCTACTAAAATAGGTTGGTGCAACTGAATATTGGTTATCATAACAAAATTCGGTTTATAGAACTGAATTTTAGTTGCAATTCCCAAAATATTTAGTAATCACATTCCAATATGGTTTCACGAACCGAATTTATTGGTTGTAGCAACCAAAATAGGCTTAGCAATTCGGTTGACAATTTTTTTTCCTGTGTGTACCATACAAAATGCAAAAGTACTAAAATGTATTATTTTTAACGGATCATCACAACAATATTTCTACACAGAGGAAATAGATTCATTGTGACAACCGAAATCTTCGCTAACCTAATGGTTTGGTTGGAACTACCGATATATTTGTTTGTGCCAACAGAAATTCGGAAAAAACCACAAAATTTCGGTTGTAACAATATATGTAAGCTGTGTCGGAAATACATTTGATTTTCACAACCAAATAATTCGGTTGTTGCAACAAAACTATTCAGTTGGCAGAAATATGTTTTCTCTGTGTATTAATCATCTTTATAACTAGCAAAATTTTTTGGAATTGGTTACCTATGAACAGGCAATTTCAACACCGTTTACAGGGAACAGATTCTAGAATTGATTCCTAGGAGTCAAAAAGTGAAGCTTCACTCCCCCTGAATCAGTTCTATAACTGGTTCTAGAACCAGTTCTAAAGCAAACTGTTCTCGTTTGGGAGAAAGGAACCTCAGGGGGTAGATCGATAGATCAGGGGGAGGAGTTCCCGGCTAACAAGCTGGGAACCCAGGTTCGAATCCCAGGCATCATCAATTTATGAAAAATAATAATATAGATGAGTTTTCTATCCCTCATACACACCGCAGCGCCTTCCATCGGTGTTCCCATAGCACTTAACCCCACCGAAGTAAAATAATAAAACAGGGCTATGAACTAAAAAGCTTCAACAAAGTTCGCCAACTCTTATCCAGATGGCGCGCAGCAACTGTTCTAAGATTCAACATCTCGCGCAATTACAGTGTTGCCATATTTTAAGCCCTTCATTTTTCACCACCTTTCACTTTTCCACTATCCCCTTTCCAAAGGAAGCTAAACATTTATTAATAGGAAGAATTTCCTGGGTATTGCCTCTCTTTAAAAAAAATTGTCACGGAAATGGAGATTTTCAAGCAAGAAGATCACTGAAAATACCATTAAAGCCCTAATGGATGATATTCCAGATTAAGTAAAAATTTCCATTGAAAACAATTAGTATATCTTAATTCTTAATAAAATCTAATTTCAAATGAAGTTCCTTTCAATAAAATGTTGTCAAAATATGACGACTAGTTATTTCTTGCGTAACACTCAGATAAAAAAATTAATAAGATATTTGCAAACAGTTTTCAATCGTACTTTACTATTTTTATACTGATTTTTAGTGTAGTTTTTTTGGGAATCATTTTTGCTATTCACTTATTGTAAATTACGGATCTTTTACTAATTTTCGATGTTGATTTCAGCAAAACATTTTACTAATTTTTCAAAACCGAGTGCTAAACTTATCAAAAAAATATACTATTTAACAACATGTGGATACTTAAAGAAATTTTATTTGCAAGAATTAGTTGAATTGTAGAGTTCTTGTTTAGTTTATATTTGTTACTCTTGATATATTCTTAGTTTAGTTTAGAAATAAAACTCAGAAAATTTTATTATATTTAGGGTCACGGGACCCTCTCCGGACCTAGTCCATATCATGTGAGCGCATATAAGGGCACTCCCCTGTAGTTGTTATTAACTCCAAAAAAGAACAAAAAAGTCCTTTTTAAATGTTAATCACATTTTAACTTGCCTCATACTTTTAACGACTTTTTACAGCCTTATTATATCGCCTTCCCGCCAAAAGTAGATGTATCTTTAAACACACATTGATAGAAATTTGGTTAAGGTGTGGCAGGTAATGATTACACCTTTCTATTCTTAGATACTTTCCATTCTGAACAAAAATTAATTTCCGACTCAATTTGTTCTGTTTAACGAAGTGGATAAAAATATATAAAAAACCTAAATGAAATATCTCATTAAATTTTTTTCTTTTCTACCAAAATGTCAAGAAAATATTAAATTATTCTCTTATGGCCATTAATAATAAACAGGATAATCTAAAGTTTGAGATAACTTACAGTTATAGATGCCAAGTTCCACATAAATTTGAATTATTGAAAGTTTTATTTCATTAAAATAAAAAATAACAGCCCTTTTTGCCGTATTCACAATATCTTCGTGATGACATTTTGTGTTCACATTTCTGTTGACTTCAGTTAGTTTGTTTCATTTTAATATTTCAACTTTATCCATTTCCACGTTTATGTGTTGTTTCCGGTGAAACATAATTCTATGTTGAGCACTTCCGCTGAACTTTTTTAGATGCAGTATGTACTTTTCTGTCTTAGCAAATACAAGGAGACTACACAGGAAGCATCTGCTTATAAAAAGTATCAAAACTAACTAGATATTCTGGCTGTGAAAAAGAAAGGGTAGGTAGACAAATTGTGGAGTGCTTACCAAGTGTACACAATAAAATATTAATTAAGTTTGACTGTGTTACTCGTGCGTTAATCGTTATTTATCTTTCTATTTTGCTTGTTTTTCTTCACATTTAATGTTGTTAGCAGATTTTTAATATTCTTTTCCTCACGATTTTTTCTTAGAACTGGAAAAAAGTTGTTGTTAATTATTTTACTTTTGTTAAAATCAGGGACGTAACAGTTATAACTTTTATTCAAAAAAGTGATTGTTTTACAATTATTTCCTGTTTGAGTATTTTTAATTTTCTGTTTATTTGCTCTGTTTGATTTATATTTTTAAATCAAACAAAAACAATCCAAACACGATTTTTAATTTTTCAAAAATAATAAAAGTTATTTTGTGATTTTTTTTCTTTATCAAAAAATAACAATTAAGAATATAAAGCAAAAGTCATGGAACCAATGACTTCACCAATTATAATATCTTGATGATGTTAACTAGTGTTAATAAAAGATTGAACAGTGATTTAAAGTGAGTAAATATGTATATTCCAGCAACTTCCGGCATTCAATTTAGGTCAATTTTTAATTTTTATTTTATTATCAAATAAAAAAGTTAGTGCTTAATTTTTTCAAAAAAATCATTCTGTAACTTTTATAAAAAGTTTTAAAATAAAAATCAAAAAACAACAGAAATTTATAGAGTAAAATATAAAAATTGAAAAAATTAAAATCTTTGCCAAACTTTGTGATTTTTTTGTGCAATATGATTTATAAAATATAGTGCATTATTGAAATATTATAATTAAATAAATTTGGGTGGTGACTTTTTTAGAAATATAACAGTTATTTTGGGTCTCTGGTTAAAATGAACACATTAATATAAATTTTATTATATTTTCTATATTTAACAAGGGGTTCTTGTTGTCTAAGGACGACAATACATTATTAGATTTGCAAAAATTACTTATTAATACAACAAAGTTTTGTTTGATACCAAGTAAATAGAAATTGTTTACAAAGGACACAAATTATTTACAAATTTATTCTTGACCTAAAGAAAAGATAATTCAAAACAAATTAAAAGAATTCGTTAAGAATTTATTTGGGGTTATTCTTGTCAACGGAAGACCATCTTCTCATCACTTAAATTTATTTACTAGTTGGGATACTACTTTTAGAGACGATAGGGAGTGATGAAACACAGGAAAGCGCTGGAGAGGCATTTTAAGAGGTGGTACAAGTATTGTTCAAAAAAACGCCGAAAAATCATTGGAAAAATAGAATTTTCTACGTTGGCAAGACCAAAAAAAGTAGGTATTCTGGAAATATATTCCAAAATAAAATGAAAAAAGTCAAAATCTCTTTTTCTTTGATCCTGCCGTGATGAAAGCAGCTGGATAAATACAAAATCAGCAAAATACAAACGAGAAAGTGTTCGCAAGGAACTTGAACAGGTGGCACAAGTGATGGCAAAAACTTGTTTCCCAATCTCAAAATGATAACATTAGTAGATACTACAACCATCGGTTCGAAATATTTATTAGTTAAAAAAACATAGACAAATTATGTCTCAAATTAATGCCTATTTGAAGACGCATCCACCGGTAAACAAATTATGTCCAGACATGTCCAAAATTTTTTGTTGTTAAATTATTATTTTTTCGAAAGACACATTTGTACACTAATAAAAAAAAGTTAGTGCAAAAATCTGTTAAACGCATTCTGATTAAATTGAACTAATTTGTCTGTTATTTTCTCTAAAAAAGTATGCACAAATAGGTAAAAATTCTACTAAAATAACAGGAAATAGTACATGTATTTGCGCCCGCACAATTTTTACCTATTTGTACGGACTTTTTTATGAGTGTATGTGAAATTTTCATTTGTTTAAGCTCAAATTGACACAAAATATTGCCCATTTGATTTAATAGACGCATTGTGTGAACTTCTTTCGATATTGGTTATAGCTCGGCATTGGCACGACTTTTTCAATAGTGCCTTTTTAACCAATATTTCAAATATTTTTAATAACTAGCAATAGAGAAAAGGGGGGATCTTTTGCCACTTTTTTCAAAGCACTGTCATTTTTTATTTTTAAAAAATTACTTTCAAATTGAAGATCTGCATATCTTAGCTATCATTTTTAGGATCATTATTCTAATTATTTGCATATGTTCTATTATTTTTCTTATGATTTTCAAAGTAACAAAAAACGGCGAAACTGTCCCAAACATGGTGGATATTCGGCAAAAGAGCTAAATGTAATTTCAACGAAAAAAAAAATTGTTAATACAAAGTCAATATTTTAATAATTGAAATAAATAATTTAGAATAAGTCCCAAGATATGTGATTCTTTTTAATCAATACATCTCTACTATATTAAAAAAAAAAAATATAAATCTATTAATAAAATGACTCTTCAAAATTACAAAAATCTGAAATATTAATATAAATTTAAAAATAAATATGCTTGTCCTACTTTACTTTTATACTACATTTATACTTGAGCAAAAACTACCTAGTTTTTGTACAAAACCAGTTTTTAGTAGCTTTTTTGTATGCGTACTGACAAGTTAAAAACTACAAGAGCCAAAAACCAGGTAGTTTTTGCTCAGGTATAAATGTAGTATTAAATATATTTTATGTGTATAGAAGGTCATATAGCGGATTTTTGGCAGTTATTATCAATTTCTTGTTATTTTTATTGAAAAAAAAAATTTTTTGATAATATTTTGTAAATTTAATCAATTTTTGAAACAATTTAAAAAAGTTGTTTAGTGCCATATTATTTTATATGAAATTTATGAAAATATCAGGCTATAAGTGCATATAAACAATCTTACAGTCAGTTGCTATCTATACACCCAGAAAATAGATTCAGTTCTGATAAACGCATTTGTAGCCAATCGCATGGTTCGGTTGTGGTAGCCGAATTTTTCAATTGTGGCAGCAGAAAACCAATTGAGACAAGACTAATTTGACTATGGCAAGAGAATTTCAGTTGTATCAAGAATAATTCGGTAGCCACAACCGAAAAATTAATTTGATGCAACTGAACCATTCGATTGGCAACAAATAGGATTGACAGCACCGAATCTGTTTTCTGGGTGTAAGGTCGAAATATACCACTTAAACGTTCAACAGAAAAGTCGACTTTTCAAATGCTTTTTATGTATTTAAAATGACCAGTTACAGCAAAATTTTGGTTTTAAAATTTAAACTCCTATAATGTTTCTGTGATACTACCAGAGAATATTCAAAAAATTTAAAATTTCCAAACAAAATTAATGTAGTGTGAATCAAAGTCGTAAATACCGAATAAAACTACTCATAAATATTTCAGTGCCCAAATTTCTCAAAAGTATTTCATGGTCGCTTTAGTAAATATATTAAAACTACTCTTTACCCTGAAAAATATCAAAATTTGACACATACATTTTATTTTTAAAATAACTTTTCTTTAGATACCAAAGAGGTGTTAATTAAATGTTTTTATGCCGATTTTTATGTCAAATGGTACTTCTTTTATATTTTATAAATTGGGATCATTTTGACCCCATGTGTCTATAAGGGGTAATTTCTAAGTTTTCATTAATGTGTATAAAATTTAGTTATAACAGAGTTATTTGGACAACTTTCACCAAACTCCGCAAGAAACAATACAAAGAAAGAATCGAACATTTTCAAAAATTTCACCCTTGACCTTGGTAAAGAAAGGGTTAACGTTGTCGGAGTTTTACAATTGATGACGTACTTCTTTTTTAACATAAATACTAATGATTTTAACATTGAGTTGTCATATCAGAGGAGTACTCCCACTTAAACATTTTTTCAGTACCTTTTGAGCGAGTGGAAACTCTTTTTCACCAATTAAAAGTTAAAAAAACATTCTTTGCAAAAAAACTTATAGTTTTTTGTTTTACAAAACTTGTTTATGGCCGCCACCGAGTATTAAACTTGCGACCTCATGAATGCTAGTCTAGCTCTCTACGGCTGAGCTATTCTTCGATATGAAAGTTGACTGGCATAAAAACACCAGTGCACTGCAATTCAGTATTGTTTTCAGTACTGTTTACATAAGCATAAGTTTTTCTTCAATTTAATTTTATAGATTTTAAAAAATTGAAAAATTAAAAAAATTTGAATCAAACCAACCAAGTATTAAAGAAAATAAAATTAAAAAAAAAAAATTAAATTTAAAAAATATTGCTTTTCCAAGAATCGATCCCGTGATCATCTGTTTAGAAATACCAAATGATGCCAAAGTCACTTTTTAGGATCACTTTTAGTGCAATTATGTTTTAGAAGCAATTCTAAAGTGAGTTTTTGGATGTTGTTCAGAAGTAATTCTAAAAAGGCTGTAAAAATATACTAACAGATACTTTGGAAAAAATGGAAGAAATGATTTTTTGAAGTTGTTCACAATTACTTCTAAAAAAGCAGTAAAAATACACTAAAGGATAATAAATATTATTTAATATCTAAATTATTACCCAAAACTTTCCTCTACAACTTTCAAATTTAAAACGCCGTCACTACTAAGTTTAAAGAGAGATAAGTGTAATTTTCAGTAGAATTATTCTTTGTGGTCTATTTAGAAAAACTTTGTGCATTGACCACTTTTTTTTATTTCGTTAAACAAAATTTTTTAAAAACCTCAAAATTTGAGTTTTGCAAATTTACAAAAAAAAGTTAGCATAATCCAAGAGAGGCAAAAATGAATATCAGAATATTTATAGATCTTACACTCAGATAAAAAAGTTTGTAAAAAAATATGTAAACAGTTTCCAATCGCACTATACTATTTTTATACTGATTATTAGTATAATTTTTATTTTTAGTAATCATTTTTGCTATTCTCTTATTACAAATTATGGATTTTTTTTACTAATTTTCGCTGCTGATTTCAGAAAAACATTTTACTAATTTTTCAAAACCGAGTGCTAAATTTAGCAGAAAAATATACTAATTTAAAAATATTTTTTTTTTTTGATTTTTTATAATTCTTGTTTAGTTTATATTTGTTACTATTGATATATTCTTAGTTTATAAATAACACCCAGAAAATTTTATTGCATCTCCAATGCATAAAACGGCAATAACTGGAGAACCGTTTGCAATTTTGACTCCAAATTTCAAGTACGATGAAGTAATTATACGCTTGTTACAATCGAAAGAAAAAAAATTTTTTTTAGATTTTACAGTTTTTTTTTATTTTTTAGTACAATTTTTTGCTAATTTCAGCAGATTGATTTTAAATTACAGTTTACAGCAATTTACTGAAATTTAGTAGCTGCAACTAATTATTTATACTAATTTCAGTGTACTAAATATATTGATATTTAGTAAGTTTTTTAACTGATTTTAGCAAATCGATTTTGAATTGCATTTTACATAAATTTTACTAAAATTTAGTAGCGGCTACTAATTTTTTCTACTAATTTTATTGTACCACAGATCAGCAGACATGTGTTGCTAAAATTAGCACAAAATACATCTGGCCTCAAAACAGTTAAATTTCCCGTAATAACAGCAAAAGTTTCAGTAGCCATTACAGACTTTTTTGGTTGAGTGTAGAAATAACCTCTAAATTCATAAACGTAAATTGTATGAGGTTTATTGAACAAATTTTGTATGAAAATGTCGTTTTGTAAACCTCCTATAACTTTACAAAATCTTTATGAATAGAGGGGTAACATTATAAGTTTTCAAAAAAACTAAAATATTTCTACGATTTTCATAATTTATCCCTCTGGTCTGGGCGTTAGAAGCCTTGTTAAAAAAGTAATTCATTCTAGATTAAGATTCTGTTGACATTTTCCAGAAATACAGTTATTTAAGAGCAAGTATTTTCAAAAAAGCGAAACAAAATGTTTGACCATATAAATCGTATTTGAAATTTCAGGGCCGATTCGGCACATGTTCCCCTTATGCGATCACTTTAATGTTTTGCTTGATTTATTTCTATATCCAAACGAACATTTCAAGGGGTGTACGAATCATGGATCGCCATTTTTTTTTTTCGCCTATATAACAAAATTTAAGACTAATGGAAACTCTTCCGCACCACCTGCGAGGTAGTATATTTGGCACATTTTTTTAAACGGGCTTTCCGAGATATCTCAGGAATGATACGTAGGAAAAAAGTAGTATCATAACAAATTTTATAGATAATTACATGATCTACAACTTCTGTGAACATAATTTCACAATATTATATACCCACAGAGAAAAAATATGCCATTTTCCAACTGAAATTCGGTTACATCTACTAAAATAGATTGGTGCAACTGAATGTTGGTTATCACAACAAAATTCGGTTTATACAAATGAATTTTAGTTGCAATACCCAAAATATTTAGGAATCACATTCCAATATGGTTTCACCAACCGAATTTATTGGTTGTAGCAACCAAAATAGGCTTAGCAATTCGGTTGGGAATTTTTTTTTCTGTGTGTACAAGTTATGAGAAAAATATTTTTTAGCAAATGTGGGATCAGTGGGAATTTTTCACATTTTATTCAGTGTATTTAGGATCTGTACCAATCTTTCGCATAGAGCGGATTAGTGTAAACTTACCCCTTTATTTTTTTTTGTCTATTCTGGCTGGACTATAAATATTTACATATACTTATTAGTTGTAATACAAGTAATGAACGCGACATCGCGTTATCGTAAAGAAGCAAACAATTTTGTTTGTTATATTCTCGCGAATTTCAACCTTCAACAGGATATTGGCCATAAAAATCTCTTTTAACCCTTTCACTATTGTTTACGGATGTATCGTTATTTTGACTACCGATTCTTGTTAAGAGTCCTCAAATTAAGAAAAAATATGTAACATATTTTGCCCCCTCCCCCTTCTATCCCCCAAAAATGACGTTCGAAAATCAATTTTTTCAAACTTATCGCGTTTTACCCCTTAAACATTCAAGTAGCCAAAATTCTTTGGTTGGATTTCTTCTCGTCAAAAACGAAACTTAATGGCAAATTTCAATTATATATCTTCATGAGTTTAGGAGAAAAACCAAAACCAAAATTAGACTTCATTAACAAATATCGCGACTATATTGCCATGTTGAACTGCTAATATATATAATAATTTTTATTTGAAATCCAAGATTCTAATAAACTTATTTGCAAAAAGTATAAAGTTTATGTTGTATTTGCACTATTAAATTTTATATATTCTTTTAAAGATGTGTATACTGTAGCGTACAAGGGTAGTGAAAGAGTTAACATTACTCTATTACTTTTCCACAAAACATAAGGCCAATATTCTCGTTCAATCAGTTATGTTTAAATGTTTCCTTTTTCTATTTTAAAAAAAGCGACTCGTACCACTTTCAAAATAAACATTTTTGTTAAATCGTTTATTATGAAGAATTATAAAAAAAAAATATATTTGCTAAATTGGGCCAAAATTATATTAAAACAATATTTTAGGAAGTACTCGGAAATAAGTCTTCCGACAATCAAGTTGTCACTTCCAATTATTTAAAACCATTTTGCAAAAATATATAGCGGAAAGTCAAAAGGTTTTCACCAAATAAACTCGGCACCTCATAATAGTTAAGAAAATTAATCATAAAATAGTTAAAATTTTTGTTTTCTCAATTTTAAGCAAATTTTAACCTTCAATACGGAAACTGAAATATTTCACAAAGAGCTGAAAAAAAGTTTTGGAATAACGCACAAAAAAAATATATTGCGAATAATAAACGCTTTAACCAAAATTCCTTCACTAAATATTTAGGGATACTTGAGTGTTTAAAAATAAAAAAATTTTAGTTCTATACATTTTCGCGAATTTCAACTTTCAACACGTATATTGACAATAAATTTTCTTGCAACAGACTTTTTAACTTTCCAGTAAAAAAAAAATTATACCAATACCCTCGTTCGATCAATTACTTTAATGTTGTTTTCTATTAAGAAAAAAAATGCGATTCATACCACTTTCAAAATAAACATTTCCGCTAAATCGTTTAATATGAAAAAAATTTGGCAATGGTGTTCCAATATTTTTCAAATAGCACAAAAAGAGGATTTCCTACAAAAAATAGTCACTTTAAAAATTTTGTGTAATGGTCAGCGTGTTGGGCTATTATACATATAGTTGCGGGTTCGATCCCCAAAGACATCAATTTCAAAAGAAGAATATATATTATTGTCTACCTCTCATACATATTACAGCGACCTCCTTCTGTGTTCTCATAGCACTTAACCACACCGAAATAAAATAATATAGCAGGGCTATGAACTCAACAGTTTCATCAAAATTCGCCAACTCGACATCAGATGGCGTGCAGCAACTGTTCTAAGATTCAACATTTCGTGCAATTATAGTGTTAGCATTGAAGCCATTCATCTTTCACCATTTTCAACTCTCCCGTATCCATTTTCCAAAGAAAACAAAACGTTAATTCCTGAGTGTTGCTTCCCATTAAAACAGAAAAAATCAATTATTTTTATGTTATCTTCTATTTCCAAAAAAAGAAGGACTCAGACCACTTTCAAAGCACACATTTTTGATAAATCGTAAACTAGCAAAAAATCCCTCATCAATACCTCGGTAGCTTTTGAAGTTTTTTTAATTTTTTATATATAAAGATTCCCTTGTATTCCACCTAATTCCATGCCTAACCCACTTTTTTATTTTTGAAAATAGACTAATGCTACTTTCAAAATAAGTGGTTCATATAAGTATTTTGTTTTAGTTAAAATATATTTCGATATTTACCTATTTATCAGCCACAAAATAAACAAAAAATCATATTATTTACCCTAATTTTCACAGGATTAATAGAAACTCATTTAAAACATTTTCATTATTATTTGCCAAACCATTTTGACCATTTTCAATGAATTGTTTATCCCTTTTTTTAACAAAAACAAACTAAAACAACAAAAATGAAAGCAACCTAAATGAAACAAAAAAAAATAATATCCTGGCATAAAATAAAGATAACAGCAGCAGCTACAGATTTAAAAAACAAAAGCTGGCGTTTAATTAAATATTTACCAAGTCATAAGTAGCAATAAATGGTATTTTAAATCCTGAGGCCATACTTTGGCAAACACTTTATATTCTAAATACGAACATTTTTTAAAACAATTTTCTCGTTATATAAAAATAAACCCACCGCCTGACCCCACTCTTAATGAACCTTAGGGAGTTAAAAGAGAAATTTTCCAATCAGTTTTGGTTTTTCTTTTTGGTTTAGTTGTATAAAACTTTCTCTAGCCACATTTGGTATATTTTGTCTATTTCTCTGTTATCACTAACTGACCCTTTTTTCAGGGTATTGTGCTACAATACTATGAAAACAAAACAAGACATGAGTATACAGCAAAATATTCTACTTCTACTAAACCTTTATTGAATTGTGTGTGAAAATGTTAAACAAAGCCATATTAAGCCAAAACCCAAGCAGAACCAAACCGAAACCGAATAGAATAGAATAAAATAACATTACAAAACTTACACATACACATTAAAAATACTCATACCTTTAAAAAAAGAACTAAAGTTTTATGTATTTTTATTCTCTCAAAATAAAAAAAAAATATGTATTTAGTACCACAAAAAAACTTCTATTTGACTTTGTGAACTTTGTTGGACATTAAAGCAAATATTTAATATGACTCTTTTAGCTAACTGGCAATCATCCATATACTCTTTTTATCTTCCCCATCTTCCTCTTACAAAAAAAAAACAACAAAAGGATTATTTGCTTGAAAACTTGAACAAAATTACATTATAATTAAATTTTAGTAAAACACAAAGTAAAAGCATAACACAAACACAAACAAAAGCTAAACACTTCTAGTACTACAACAACAAAAAAACTAAAATCTCTAACATTAAGTTTTACAAAAGTTATTTGACTTTGTATATTTTAAATTTTCAATTATCACAAGAACAGCTGGATAAATTCCCACTAGAATAATGATGCCCAAAGAGTCTTTGGCCTTTACTGTAAAAGAGTACTGTTTACGCCGGCCGTTTTCGTGTTTCAGTTTTATTTTTGCCTGGCGGTTAAATGCCGCCGCCACGGCAGTTGTGATCGTGCACTGAGGGTGTGGGTACTGGGTATTCGCATGAAAAACCCGGTATTCCACATCTTCAGGGCACTATCCTTTTTATTATTATTGTTTTTTCGTGATCGCCGGCAAACGCAGCAGCAGCAAAAGAATAAAATTAAAATATAAAAATTAAAATTGGAAAACTAAAAATAAAACAATAAAACTTATAAAGTAAAGTGAAGAAGACCGAAATAGAGAAAAGAAGAGCAAGAAGGGAAAGTAGAAGTTTAAGAATATTGTGTTTTATAAAATTTATGAAGAGGAATAATTGAAAAGAAGGGAAAGGAATAGAAAAACAAACAAACCTTATAACTAATAAAAGAAATTGTAAAATCATATAAAATTTTGAAAGAAAATTAAAAGGACAAAAACTAAAAACTGAATAAACCAACCATAAACCAAAAAAAATAAAAGAAGTGTTTTAAATAAAAGAGTTAAAACAAAAAAGGGTAAGCAGCCACACCGTAGCCCCAAAGTGACGGCCACCCCACGTACTGACCCCAACATTTGGTCCATCTCCCGGTAAGGAACATCATAAATTGAAAGCTGAAACGAGGTACGTACGTGAAATTTTATTTATATTTGGAAAATATCTACGATATTGTGGCTCAGTTTGAGGTCACATCAATTTCGACGCGACATTTTTAATCACACCGCCATTTTTTGCAACCCTTTTGTTTTAATAAAAATTCGCGCCTTAAGCCTTTTATTGCTCTTTAGCAGCCATCTTTTTTCACGATTCTACTGGCGCAAATTTCAAGAATCCATCTTTTTTTCTGCTTTCTTCTTAACTTAACAACAAAAATAGCATCCATCTTTAAGACTTCATCAATTGTTCCTGTTGTTTTGAATTTTTTTTTGCCCAATTGCTGCTTTAGTGAAAATCTTGGATTATTTTACAAAATTTTTAAATATTTTTGTAAAATTTCTTCCCCGCATTGAAATTTTGGTTGCTCGCTGAATATTTTTGGAATACAAAATTTGTCAGCGAGTCTTAAGCTGCTGTACTTGGGGTACAATTTTTGGAAATATAATTTATTTTGTTGCTGCTTGAATCTTACATTTAATTGAAAATACGAAGCCTTTTTATTGTTTGTTGTAAAACATTTTGAATTTTTCGGTGAAAATTATCAAACTTTTCACAAGTTTAACGCCATTTAAAGCCACTCATCGATTTTTTACAAATTCCTACAGATTTTTTGAAACTTTGCTTCTGGATTTGTGGTTCTTGGATTAATTTGCGGTGCAATTTTGTCCTTGGCATTTGTTTTGTACCAAGTTTGCTGTTAATTTCGATTGCGAAAGGAAATTTTATACGGCTTTCACCATTTACCAAGTTTTTTCCTATTTTTATATACAACTTCGATTGCTGAATAAATTTTTCATAATTTTACCAAGTTTTGCGGATTTTTGAACTACAACTTCATTCGTTAAATTAAAACTTTCAACATTTAACCAAGTTTGTTGCTCTTCTACTGAAGATTGGGTTTTTTAACAAAACTTGCACCATTTTACCAAGTTTTTTGTCTCTTAAACGAAAACTTCTTTCGCTTAATAAAACTTTCATTATTTTACCAAGTTTGTTGGCGCTTTTACTACAGATTGTTTTTCTTCAACAAAACTTGCACAGTTTTACCAAGTTTCGAATTTTGGGCTAATATTATCAATTTCAACTACAATTTCACTACAACTTAAATAAAAGGCCAACAAAATGTCGAATGTAGACAAATTTAACGAAGCAGCGGATGAAATTGTCAGATTCGAGTCTCGCCTCAAGGATGAAGATTTTTCCTCATACACATTAGAGGCCCTAGAGTTTGAAAAGACAGAGTTAACTAAATTGTGGACAAAATTTAAATGCTTATATGACAGTTGTTCAAGTGAACCACTGGAAAAGAAAAAGGAAATGGTGGCGGTTCACACTAAATATAATTTAATATATAAAATTAACGTCAGATGCATAAATTATATTGCAAAAGCGAAACGAAAGCTAACTAGGGAAGAATCTTCAGAGTCGAACACAGTGGTTCCCAAACAGGGGTATTCACTACCAGTACAAGCATGTGAAGTTGAGGTTTTCGATGGTACTTATTCGCAGTGGCCCACCTTTAGGGACTTGTTTACCGCAATCTATATAAATAATGAGCGTTTAGATCCTGTGGCTAAATTATGCTGCCTTTTCCAAAAGACAACTGGTGATGCCCGTGCAGTAAATGCAAATATTAGCATTACTGCAGAAAATTTTGAAGTGGCTTGGGAGAATTTAAGAACCCAATATGAAAATAGACGCGTATTATTTAACGAACAGATGACAGCGTTATACGCGTTGCCTCCATGCCAGGGCGAGTCCGCGACTGAAATTAAAGGGCTCCAAAGGGGGGTGAATAATATTATGTCAATTTTGAAGTTGTACAAAATCGATGTTGAGGCGTGGGAACCACTGTTTGTTTTTCATTGCTCAATTAGGCTTCCGGTGTTATCGTTAAATCTGTGGGAACAGTCGGTGAAAAATAAAAAAGATATTCCCAAGTGGAGCGAGTTTAACGAGTTTTTAACCGATAGATATCAGGCCCTAGAAAGTGTTGGCAAAATGCGTGCCAGTAGTTCCCAAACCTTTGGTCAAATAAATAACACGAATGCCAATAAACCCAAACAATTTAAAACACATCATACTAAAGTTGATATTGCTCAATGCAAATTATGCAACGAGAATCATGCTATAAGCAAATGCCGTAAATTTTTAAATTTGGGTAATAAAAATCGCGCAGAAACATTGAGAAAATTTAATTACTGTTTTAATTGTTTGAAAACTGGTCATATGTTTGCTGATTGTCCGAATTCTACTGGTTGTTCAAAATGCAGTAGAAAACATCACACTCTTTTGCACAAAGATTTCGTAAAAAAGGGAAGCCAACGAAACCAATTGAATAAGGTGTCCCACAGAAATAATGTGGCCCGTGATAACATTCCGTCGACTTCTGCTCAAGCTAGAATACAGTCCATTTCGAATACAAGTCCGCCTAATGTTGTTCAAAGTCATTATCACTCGGTGGCCAAAAAAGTTATGCTTGGTACCGCATGGGTTAATATTGTATATAATGGTGCTAGTTGTAAAGTCAGAGCGTTAATTGATCCATGCTCTGAAGAGAGTTTTATTTCAAGAAAAATTCAAAAATTGTTAAAACTGCCAACCGTACCTGTGTCAGCTGACGTTACAGGTCTGGGCTGTGAAGTTGTCAGTAAAATTGAAAAAATGACAACTTTTTCTATGTTTTCAATAGTAAATCCAAACCTTTCTATTGAAATTGATGCGTTAGTGGTACCTCAAGTAACTATAGATACCCCAACGCAAAGTTTTAATCCTACAGCGATGATGAATCTACCAAATTTGAAATTTGCTGATCCGAAGTTTTACGAAAGCGGTCCCATTGATATGCTTTTAGGCGGTGAATCATATCCAGCGATTTTGTGTAAGGGAGTTCAGCATGGTATTTTTAATTCATTAGTTGCTCAGGAAACAATATTTGGCTGGATTGTAACTGGCCCTACGAAACCGCTGCGTCCAGTTAGTAGATCTTTTGTCACTAAAGTTGCGATTGATGATCAATTGTCAAAATTTTGGGAGCTTGAAGAAGTTTCTCGTAAGCCTGTAATCTCGGAAGGAGATAAGTTATGTGAGGAGATTTTTCGGTCCACTACTTTGAGGAATACAGAAGGGAGATACGTAGTTGATTTGCCCTTCAAAGCTGATTTTTCATCTCTTGGCCCGAATAGACACATAGCTCTAAGTCAGTTTCTTAGAAACGAAAAATCTTTGCTGAAAAAGCCTGAAAATAAGGCTCTGTATGATGAGGTTGTAAAAGAATATTTAACTTTGGCACATATGGAAAAAATTGAAAATCCTGTAGTTGGCCCGAGTTATTATTTGCCACATCATGGCGTTTTTAAGCCTGAAAGTACCACAACAAAATTGAGAGTGGTCTTTAATGCTTCAAGCATTACATCCAGTGGGACAAGTCTGAATGACATTTTGCACGTTGGGCCCGTGCTGCAAAAAGATTTAGTTTTTTTGATTTTAAAATGGCGATTTTATGAATTCGTTTTTAATGCGGACATTTCAAAAATGTACCGGCAAATTTTAATTAACCCTGAACACGCTCGTTTTCAACGAATTATTTTCCGTGGATCTCCTGACGAAGAAGTGCAGGATTATCAGTTGAAAACTGTTACCTTTGGCGTTAATTGCGCTCCTTATTTGGCTCTCAGAACGTTGTTGCAGCTGGCTGATGATGAGGAACGTAATTTTCCATGTGGTGCTAAAATTCTACGAGAGTGCATGTATGTAGATGACGCTTTAGTAGGTGCGCACAGTTTAGAAGTCATTTTAAGGGCCCGTAATCAGCTAATTGAAATATTAAAATCAGCTGGATTTGATTTACGAAAATGGACTTCAAATTCAAAAGAAATTTTAGATGGGTTGCCCGCAGATCATTTGTTAAATGAAAATTTCTTATGTTTTGATGAGGAAAGCAACGCAAAAACTCTGGGAGTTCGGTGGAATGCGTCGGCTGATTACTTTTATTTTACAACGGAAAAAATTCCACTTAAATCTTTTTATACTAAGAGGGAAGTTCTTTCTACAATTGCAAGACTTTTTGATCCCGCTGGTTGGTTAGCTCCAGTAATTATCACCGCAAAAATTTTGATGCAGCAAATGTGGCTCGATAAAATTGACTGGGATGAGAAAATTAAACCAGCGGCTTTACAAAATTGGCAGTCTTTTGTTTCTCAATACAACGATATTGATACAATTACAATTCCACGTTGGATTCAATATTCTCCAAATGCTCATATTGAATTTCATGGCTTTTGTGACGCATCGGAATTGGCGTATGCTGCTGCTTTATACGCAAGGGTTCAAATTGGTGAAAAAATTTTTTCAAACCTGTTGACTTCAAAATCAAAAGTCGCCCCAATTAAAAAACCATCGATCCCTCGCTTAGAATTATGTGGTGCTGTACTTTTAGCAAAATTGGTTGATAGTATTATGCCCCAATTCAATTTGAAAGAATCTTCGCTCTATTTTTGGTCTGATTCAACGATTGTTTTAGCCTGGCTGAAAAAACCTCCATGTAGTTGGAAAACTTTTGTGGCTAACAGAGTTGCCACAATTTTGGAAAAAGTTGGTAATAAAAAATGGGCCCATGTAATTTCTCAGGATAATCCCGCCGATCTAGCAACCCGGGGGCTGATCCCATCGGAGTTGAAATCTTGCAAACTGTGGTGGCATGGTCCTGAGTGGCTCAAATTACAAAAATCTGCGTGGCCGGCGTTACCCTCTGATTATGAAACGACAGAGGAAATGAAAAGTATCCAGGTTCATGTTGCTAGATCGTCTGAGAATGAAGATATTTTGGATCGCTTTTCCAGTTTGCCCAAAGCTATTCACGTAATTGCGTACATTTTTCGCTTTTTTAATAATGCTCGTTTAAAAACTCGCAAAACTATTCATTCTGTAAGGCTCTCTGCTGAGGAGTTAAGATTTGTAAGGAATCGTCTTTTTTCGTTGTCCCAGCAGATATATTTTCCTAAAGATTATAATTGCTTGGCTGAAAATAGGAAAATTGAATCTAGTAGCCCTTTGTTGACGCTTACGCCGTTTTTAGATGAAAATAAAATTATTCGTGCCAATGGTCGTCTTACTTCAGCATCCAGTCTCTCGTACTCAGAAAATCATCCCATAATTTTGGCCTATCGCAGCAGATTAGCTCGCCTGTACGTCGATTTTGCCCACAAAATGACTCATCATGGCGGCTTACGGTTAGTCCATAGTGTGATTCGACACGAGTGCTGGATTATTAAAGTAAAAAATCTGATTAAAACCTGCGTAAATAACTGCAAGGAATGCATTTTACACAAAAAAACGCGTCAAGGACAAATTATGGCTGCTTTGCCCGACGAAAGGACAACTTTGAGTCGCCCATTTGCCAACACGGGCGTCGATTTCGCTGGCCCCTTCGAAATAAAAAGTTTCACCGGTCGTTACTCCAGAATAAGTAAAGGTTATGTGTGTCTCTTTGTTTGCTTCGCTACGAAGGCGATCCACCTCGAAGCAGTCAGCGATTTATCAACTCCAGCATTTTTAGCAGCTTTCGCTCGTTTTGTAGCCCGTCGCGGTTGCCCGAATTGTGTTTACTCGGACAACGGCCGAAATTTTGTTGGCGCAGCAAAGGAGATTGATTTAAACTTCGAAAAATGCGTAAAAGAACTTCGCGATCACGCCGTTTTAAAATACGAACCTCAGCGTTTATTGTGGCACTTTATTCCCGCTGCAGCTCCGCACATGGGCGGACTCTGGGAAGCAGGAGTCAAAAGTTTTAAGACCCATTTCAAAAAAATGGCCGGTCAATTGAAATACACCTTTGAGGAGTTTTCTACCTTGTTAGCTACGATAGAATCATGCCTTAACTCTCGTCCACTTGGCCCCTTGTCTGAAAACGTCGAAGATTTGTCTGCGCTTACTCCAGGTCATTTTTTAATTGGTTCTGCGATGCTCACTCCGGCTGAACCGGAGGAACTCACACCCGCAGTTAATCTTTTTAATCGTTGGCGAAAAATAAAGGCAATGCAACATGAAATATGTCGGCGCTGGAAGGACGAGTATCTGAAAGAAGTGGGTCACTTTGCCCCACTGATTGGCGTTTAGGTCGTATAGTTAAAGTTTATCCCGGCTCAGATGACCGAGTCCGAGTTGTCGATATTAAAACTCATAATGGAGTTGTCAAACGGCCAATTCATAAATTGGTTTTATTGCCACGTTCTCCTGAAAACTAAGTTCCCTTGCTCCACGTTTTTCCTTGCACCTTTCTCCGTTATAATTTAACGTTTATATTTACTTGCAGACCAATATGAGCGATATGAGATGGTTCAACACGAATTATGATTGCCCCATATGCACTCGATTGCACGCCATTCGCCAATGTATGCGTTTTTTTGAAGCTGAAAAGGGCCTTTCTGTTAGTTACTCGGCCCAGTCGAATTTGCTTCGAGATTGCCGAAGCCTTGATTGCTGCAAACGTGGTCGTCAGAAGCATATTCGTTGCCTCAACCAGTTGCCCAAGGAGCTTGAACGGGCCGCTGAGGGCAAACCCTTATAAATTTGTATACAAGAGACGAATTTTGGCGATGCTGATTTTGGTGAAGGTGTGGATGAAACCGATCCGGACTACCTTGATTATTAGTGCGAGGAAGAAGGTGCGTGGCGCAAATTAAAATCACAAAATGTTTATAACTAATTTTTATACTGTAACTGTTTCTTAATACTGAATTTAAATTGTATATTTTTTTTTGCTCATAGAGCACGTTATTTGAATTAATACTCTTTTTTGCTCATCGAGCATGTATTCATTTTGAAAATCATTGCCTTTTATGAATTTTGTATTTTCTTAAACCTAGTTAAAAGTCTTATTAAATTTTAATGATCTGCTGTATAATTTGAATTTAATATGTATTTTGTATTTGTAATACTTTTTTCTTCTCTTTTCCTTTCTTTTTCTCCACTTTTGCTGTCGCTGCGGCTTTGTTGCACTGTTAGTGCAAGGGCGGCGGTATGTTTACGCCGGCCGTTTTCGTGTTTCAGTTTTATTTTTGCCTGGCGGTTAAATGCCGCCGCCACGGCAGTTGTGATCGTGCACTGAGGGTGTGGGTACTGGGTATTCGCATGAAAAACCCGGTATTCCACATCTTCAGGGCACTATCCTTTTTATTATTATTGTTTTTTCGTGATCGGCCGGCGGCAGCAGCAACAAGTTAAACAAAAGGATAAAAGAAAGTAAAAAAAAAGCAACTAAGTGAAGAAAAATTAAAAGTTAAGAGTGATAAATAAAAAGGAAGCTTTTAAAATTAAACTTAAACATACCAAAAAGAGACAACGTTGTAAATGATAAAGAAATTGTAAATTGTACTTAAAAATAAAAGAATTGCAGAAAAAAAACATTAAAGCCAAACTGAAAGTGAACTTATAAAAAATTGTAAATTGAAGAGAAAAAGAAAACAAAGAAAGCTAAATTATAAATTTTGTAAATAAAAGTTTGAAAAGAAGAAAAAAGAACATATAAATAAAATTAAAATTAAAGAAAGAAAAAAAAGGTGTGTTTTCCTTTAATTAATTTGGTGAACAATTACATTCAACAGCCACACCGTAGCCCCAAAGTGACGGCCACCCCACGTACTGACCCCAACAAGTACATTCAATTTAAAGTCAGTTTTGTTCATTTTGATTATGAAAACCATACAAAAATATTTATTTTTCCAAACAATTTGATTGATTAAATACAAATTAATCAACACAGATTATATAGAACTCTTATTCTTTGGCATTCGCGGTAAGTGGACGTAAATAATGAGAATGTTTTGAACATACACTGTATACCTATAAAGAAATATTTGAATTTGTAACAAAAATATTAATTGTGAATCTTTATGTAGACCTGTTTATTTTTATTTATTTTAAATTTGATTCTTTTGATTTTCTTTTTATTAAACACCAGCATGCAGCCTGCGATGAGATTTCTAAAGTCAAAAAATAAATACTTTAGATATATATTGTACGCGTATGCATAAAATCACAGTATAAGTGTTTGTACTACCTTTCCCAATAAATTAAAAAAAAAAAAAACCATAAAACACAATGAAAATCTTAAATACAAAATATGAATTTTAAGAATTCACATCTCACGATTTTCACAAGATTTGGTGTATAATTTCTAATTTGTCTTAAATTCCTTCTACTTCGCGGTTTAACGCAGTTTAATGCCCCGTATATACACCAAAGTACTAAGCAAATAAAATAAACTATATTTTAATCTTGGCAAACATATTTTGAGGCTATCGACAAATGTGTTACTAACGGTGGTATTTTCCATGTTCATCGCTATCGATGCCACCTTTTAAACTGACAGAGTTAACCTTTCAACTGTCAAATAAATCTTCTAACTGTCAATTAACTTTAATTACGTTGGACTAACTTTAATTAAGATTAATTTCTCTGTCTAAACGTATTATAAATTTGGGAGTTGTTAGTAATATACCCGATATTCAAAACATCATATCTATTGAAGGCGCCATCCAATTGGTATTAAATTATTCTTATATTAAAGCTTATGTAATTTTCTCGAAACGGTTCTTAGGAATAATAGATATTTTCAAAAAAATATATAAAAAAAAAATAAAAACGTGTTTAATTTGAAAATATTTCGAAATGGGTATCCTGATTTTTTTAGTTTTTTTTCAGAGTTTACTTGAAACATAAAAATTTCAGAATAACTGAAAAAAAATATTCAGTTGAAACCTTTATTTTTGTAAACATTATTTTTATAAAATATTCAATTTTTGAATAACAGTATACAATAGTTTAAAGAACACCCTGTTTTAATATATATTTTATAATAAATGTTGTTGCGCTGGATCCAAATTTGGCAAGGAAAGGAATTTTCAATAGACTATTTTCGAGAAATCAAAGTTTTAAATTTCTTGGTCGATACTCCATTTCTGATATGAACTTAGAAATCATCAAAGCCAATGAATATATATAAATTAAGCTTTCGTTTCAGCATAATTATCCCAGCAAAATATTGGTAATGACACCTCATTACTATCTGCATTACCAAAAATGATATATCATTACCTTTTGCATTATTTTATAATATAAAATAATGAATTCCTAATAATGGCCCATTGTATTCATTGTTTCTAAATATAAAATAATGACTTACTTGTATTAGAAATAAGTACTTTTTACACAGTTAAATTTTTTTATTATATGTAAATATGTTTTATGTATGTTTAAATTTTTATGACGAGTCCTAAAATTACACACTACAGAAAACTTAAATTTTTCTGAATGTATTTCCTTAGGCTAATAGTATTTGCCTAACTACTTTTTTTTTTAAGAATCAAGTAAGCAATCGGATAACCACTTATAATTAAACTTTTTGTAAGCATGTGTGTAACCACTTATTATTCAAAATCTCATAACTACTTATTTCTCATTTTTTCGTAAGCGAGCGGGTAAGCGTGACTACTTATAAAAACTACCACGCCAAACAAAAATAATGAGTTTAGACGCCAAAAAATAAGTTGTGCGGAGCTATGAATTTCTATTATATAACCACTTATTTGGTAATGAAAGATTTTGCTGGGTACATATGATGTTCAGGGATATTTAACTTGTAATACAAGAAAATTTTAAGTTACTGTTCTTTAGGTTAGCCTTTATAAATTTCGTATTTGCTAACCAAATTTTACATTTTCTTTTCGTAAACTAGACACTTCAGTTAATAGAATTTTGTATCAAGCTTGATATTCCATGCCATGGTCGGGGTTCAATGGACCGTGGGTATCTTCGTTAATAGCCAGGTGGGGCTTATGTAATTGAGCTTCTGTACTAAGTATCCTCGTCTGGCAGTGTAGGGGGAATTGTCTAGGCTAAGTCTTCAGTCCCTGATTACGTTGGTATGGGGGTCCCTGGTCACAGAGCGGGCAGACGAGTTCGCAAGGGCAAGTTCTGTCTCGAATGTTTCCATGGTGCCGCCAGTCTCTATACCGCTGGGAACCATTTTTGGGTACTTCCTCCAAAAGGCGAGGGGTTAATCGATATGAATGGACACTTGTAGGACCGCGAGACTTACCTGGCCCGACTGTGATCTGGTGGGCACTGACTCCCTCCAGCTGTCGTCGGAGTGACGTCCCGGGGCTGACAGTCATGCTGACGGGACAGTGGCTGTTAGGTAAAAACAGACTCGGACGGCCGCGGGATATACGACGCATTTTCTGTTGCATACTAGGTGAGGAAGAGACAGTAACTTATCTCCTTTGTGATTGCCCTGTGCTACAGGGCATCTGACATAGGATTTTGGCGATCATATACTGGACGACATGTCGGTGAAATCGGGAGTAAGATTATCTCAGTGTTATGGGTTTGGTCTAGTTCTCCGGATATTAGCTCTTTGAAGGAGGTGTGGTCTTTTCAAATGGAGCAGTTCTCGATGTTCACGATTGCGTGAGCTGCTACTTAAACCAACCAAGCAACCATTACCAAAATCAATAAAATTTGCCACTAAATTCTAATCAAGTGATATTTTAGGTTGGGTCATTTCCAACAAGTCCAACATTTCGCTTGTTTTAATATTAGATGTAAAAACTTGTGGGGGGCCCTAGAGTTGGCCTTCTTTAAAGCAGTTCAGGATCAAATGTAATTTAGTTAGGGTCATAATTAAAACTTAATAGTTTTCGTTATAAATTCAAAAACAAAAGCAAAAAGTGATAAAAAAATGTACTGCGCAAGGGCATACGAAATCTAATGCACAGTGTCCAGTTAATGCACATTTATAGATTAAATCATAAAAATGATTAATAACTGTTATATTTCTACATCTACGTATATATTTCTACAAAATGTCTGTGACTCATAGTTGTGGCTGTATTCCCTTTGTTTTTGTTGTTGCGAAGTCACAATAAATTATATTTACTCAAAATTTTTGTTAGAAAACTTCAAAAACAATAAGACCTGGTATCGGCCTAATCATGACATTGACAAATAAAATTTTAATTTTTTGAATTTTATGTTTGTTTTTTATGGAAAGTTGTGAAAGTTATTTCAGTCTTAAAAATAGTCTTATGACAGGCACAATGAGTTACGAGTAAGAATACCGAGGTAGAAATTACCGACGTTGCAACAAAAATTGGCGGTACTACTTAAAACTTGCTTAAAAATTTTATGTATTTTTGCATCTTTTACACAATTATTTATGTAAGAGAGACATAACCATTATTTTCTTGTAAAGTTTCGACAAAATGTGCGATGTACACTAAAAGGACAGTTAAGTACTAGCAAACTACTAAAATTGTTATTAAATGTACTGGGATAATACCAAAAAAATAAAATCCCAAGCCTGCGCCAACGTTGGGAAATAACTACGGCCAAGCGTTTATTGGTGTTATCATTTCGACAACATGCCAGTACAGTGAAAGTTGAAAATCCGACGCATTGCCAGTACATGTACTACCGTCTCCAATACCGGGCCGACATTGTGCCGTTTGTATTTTTCTACCTGGGTAGGCACCTTAGGCTGATCAAAAACTAGTAGCTTTTGACCATTTTTAGTTTTTGAGCTGAAAACTAAAATATTCATTTAGTTTTTCAATACAGTTTTCACACTCATTGAATTCCAAATTCTACCTGGTTGTTGCCAAAAACCATGCGCGGTTCCAGCAATTAATATAAGTGGAAAAATCATACACCACAGTAGACAAATACATTGAACTGGCCACTGAGGCGTATGATTTTTCCCCTTATATTAATTGCTGGAACCGCGCATGCAAAAACAAACTAGAATTATCTGAAATATTCATTTTTAATACAGCCGATGTCTTAAATGATTAATTTTCGATACACCCTGTTACAACGAATATATTTAGAAGTAAGTTTATAAAAAACGTTTATTTAATTTAATTTTTAGAAAAAAAGGCTGAAACTAGATCTAGTCTGATTTGCAAATTAATAATGTGTTTATAATTTTTAAAAAATGTTTCTTCTTCTTCTTAACCTCAAACCTACTAAATTAAATTAATAAAAAATGCATATTAATTACAATATTAATTGCAGTTGGTGTTTGAAAAAACAACACTTTACTGTTGAATTTTTTGTTTTCTATTTTTAGACAAAAAATTTAAATAGTTTCGCTATTTTCTGATTTAAAATAAAAAACTCAAATAACATCGATTTGGTTTTCGGTCGAAATAGTCTGTTTATATTCAAAATAATTTCATTTCAAATTAGAAAATTTTCTTCACTCATACACACAAGCATAGCATACAAAAATATGGCCGTGTATGTTGTGTCTGTAGTGTTTTAAAAATGCAAACAAAAAATAATATTCAAATATGAAAAACAAACCACAAAATCGTGTTTTTCTAACGTTTTGTCAGTTAACTATTGAAAATTGTTTTAACAGACAAACAAATATTTGAAATCCATTTCCAACCAATATTTTGGCACCCTGTAGTGCATCCACCATTACCTTTAGCATAATTTTTTTTTGGAAGCTGTGATCCTTCTCAGAAGTCTCCCATAAATTTAATTAAGATTGAACTAATAGTTTAGACGTAATTAATTTTTGTGTACCAGATTGGAATTTCTCAATCCGTGCAATGGTAACTAAAAGTTACTTTTACTTTATGTTAATTACTAAAAATAAAAAAACTGTCTAATTATTTCTCAATTAACTTAAAAGCCGTTTAAAAAACCGCCAAAAAGAAAAAAAATCACTTTATCGAATAATTCGGAAATGGTTTTTCACAACTCTGTTGTAACAGTTTTACCCAGTACTTCAAAAATATTGCTCATACGGCTTAGTGTACGTTCAGTGAGATTAATATAACTTATACGCACCCGTATTTAAAAAAACAAATTTGCTTAACTGGAATAGGCTCAGTGTGTGATTTAACAGAAGATTCTTTTTATTTTACCTATAAATGAAATATTTTTAGGATAAGAGATAAGCAAATTTAAATTGAAATCGATATCACAGTTATTAAAATTTCATAAAATTTTAAAAATTCGCAACTTGTAAAATTTTCGGTATTTTTTACGAAAAATTTTCCCATATTATTACACAGTGCAATGGTCATTCTCACCCATGGAAAAATCGTTACACAAATGAAGGAAGCTTTAATTAAAGCTTTTATTTTTTTCCACAAAGACAAAATTATGCCAGAAATGTCCATTGAATTTGTAAATTTTTGAAAATTCCAATAAAATTTGTTTCTTGGTCATTTTGTCAAAACTTACAATACAATTGAACTGTGAACATTCTTTTTGATATCCATATTAGATAGAAGTGATAAAAAATATTGTTTCATTATAGCATATTTTCATATTTTGAAGTCCTTTAAAAAAAAATATCGGAAGGAAAATCAGGTTACGTAGTTTTACCACACATGGTCTATAATGTACATATCGACTTTTCCATGGGTGATAGCAAAAGCTTAAAAATGTGGCACGGTGTGTTGCATGTAATATTTGAAGAGGGAATTTAAAATTTTTAAATCCAGTATACATTGTTTTGGCATTTCATATACTGGGCTTTCTTATACTGAGCTTTCGCTATATTAAATTTTAACTTCCTACAACTAAACTAAGAAAGAAATATTTCAGGCTTAATATAAAATTAATTAATCTCCATTAAACAAGCGATAAGAACAGGATCATTTTTGATATTTTTTATACATATTTTAATTAAAGAATTCATTTTCGTCTCTCCGATTCTAGCCAATTATGAATATTTTTCATTTTTCTTTATAGTTTTTGTTTGTGATTCACATACAGAAGATATGGAGTGTAAAATGAAACAAAAACAAGTAAATAACTTTATGACTTATATGTATTTTCCAGCCAAAGAACTTTTGTTTTAGTTTCATTATGTGTTTTTTGTTTTGTGTTCGTACTGTGGCACTGGCACTGAACTCACATTTATTAAACTATATCCTCTTCTGATATAACGCGCAAAAAATAAGAAACAATAACTAACATTCATTCATTTATAGTGGCAACCATGCGTTGTCATCGTAAAATATGAAACTTTATAAAACTGTGACTACGAATCACGTTCATAAGCAAGCAAGCATTACTACCGTATAAATCAATCCACACACACAGACACACACTCACACATGCACAAATACATTTATGTGTACTATATCAATGGTTTAATGTAAAAATGCCCTAACCTATTTTTTTAATGTGTTTTAATGTAGAATACAATTCTTAATCAGTACTGGCCACAATATAAGAAAATTTTTTACGCTAAAATTTTAACATAAAATAAAACGCACTGTTTGTATCACCAGAAATATTCAAGGCTTAGAATATTCAGATACCCGGCCAAGGTTTTTTGCATCGTGTGAAAATCACGATCGTCATACCCTAAGTATTAAATTTCTTTTTTCTCCCCTAAATAACTAAAAAAATCGAGTTAGGGCATTTTTGCATTTAACTATCAATATATAGACACTAGGCTGGGTCGATTTGTGGGGAGGCAAAAAAATCGCCCATGGCTCAGGGAAAATCGTATTCTAGGGATCAAAATAAGAAACTTTGCCGAAGGAACCATACCTCTAAAACGAATTCTACTACCCCTAACTGTTGACTTTTGTCCCGTAGGGTCAAGTTTTGAAAAATCCCACTTTGACCCATTTAGAGTGCCCCAATCGAGTCCAAATGTATGACCGACCCCCACTAACTTTGGAGGGCCGATCCACCCATGCCAGTGGTACACCCCCTGGAACTCCCCTGGGGGGTTCCCCATACAAACATTTTAAAAAATCACCATTTTTGGCACTTTATTTTATTATTTTTTATTTATTTTATTTATTTTTATTATTTTATTTATTTTTTCTCCTTAGAAATTTATTTAGTCAGAACATATGTAAATGAAAAAATTAATTTAACTTAGTAATAGAAAAGAAAAAATGCCCAGACTTGAAAGCAAAAAAGACTTCAAACAGTAATTTTTTTTATTTTCTTTTCTATTACTAAGTTAAATTAATTTTTTCATTTACATATGTTCTGACTAAATAAATTTCTAAAGAGAAAAAATAAATAAAATAATAAAAATAAATAAAATAAATAAAAAATAATAAAATAAAGTGCCAAAAATGGTGATTTTTTAAAATGTTTGTATGGGGAACCCCCCAGGGGAGTTCCAGGGGGTGTGCCACTGGCATGGGTGGATCGGCCCTCCAAAGTTAGTGGGGGTCGGTCATACATTTGGACTCGATTGGGGCACTCTAAATGGGTCAAAGTGGGATTTTTCAAAACTTGACCCTACGGGACAAAAGTCAACAGTTGGGGGTAGTAGAATTCGTTTTAGAGGTATGGTTCCTTCGGCAAAGTTTCTTATTTTGATCCCTAGAATACGATTTTCACTGAGCCATGGGCGATTATTAAATCGACCCGCCCTAATAGACACTCATACAAAGAGACTCATAAACTTATATAGTTTATGTGTGACTGGAATTTGGGAAATGTGAGTGTCAAGAACCATTAAAATAATTTAATATAAACACATACATTACTACTACAACTACCACGATTATTGATGTATATTCATGAAAAATATGAATGCTTGAAAGTGGAGTAGTATGTGAGTGTAATATGTAATTTTGTTAACTAAACTAAAGATATAGTTTTCATTTTGCTTAAAATGAGGTCAAATACAATGTCACATATGATACTCGTATATGTATAAAAAATGGTTAATGCAGTCAGAAAGGAAAAAAATTAAACTTTTTGCTATTAATCATTCAGGATTTAACTGCTGATTTTCGTTTATGCCCAAAATTAAAAAAGTATCTCCAACAAATAAAAATTATAGAAAACTATTATTTTAAAATTATAATAAATGAGCTTGAAAATTTAAAAATCTTTAAATTTGCAAAAAAAAATTACAAATTACAAATTACACTAATATGGAAAGTATCGTCGGGGCACCCAGCGATTTCACCGAAACTTAAATGTGTTAAGAAGGGGAAAAGTAATGCATTTTATTTTATCGGCCCAAGCTCATGTCTAGGGGGTGGAAAGGAGGTGCATAGAGGCAAATTTATTTCTACGTATTTTCTCAAATTACGAAATAAAATAAATTGATACACAGTATTAAAATATTACAAATATAAACGAAAATTTTGTTTTCCTCTAATTTGGATGCAGAGTTCGATAAGTGATAATGTGATTAGAGAAAAGTCAGCTAAACATAAACTAACACTTAACATCTGAAAAAACGGTAATCTCATTCGCTTAAATTTGATTGTACAACAGCGGTGAGTAACTCTCTAGTTTTATAAAGTGAGCGGTTTAATTCCGCCTGAGGAATGTGTGTATTTTATTATTGTAACAAAAACAAAATACACGCAATTTCTCTGGAGGTATAATTCCGTTAGCTTTATAAACTCAGGAGATAGACTCCTAAATTCCCCTTATCACTTTCATACAAAGCCATGTATAAAATTTAATTGTACTTATAAAGAAGGAAAACATGATTTTGGTTGTCTGGCATACCATTAGAAAGGCATTTTAAATACTTTGCGTTTGATACCTAATACATTTTATGCATTTAAAAAGTAAAAAAAATTAAAAATTTACCCCTCAATTCATAAATGCTTTGTAAAGTTATAGCAGGTTTACAAAACGTCATTTTCATACAAAATTTGTTCAATAAACCTCCTATAATTTTACAAAGCGTTTATGAATTTAGGGTTTAAACTTTAACCACAATCGACTTACCTTGTGTTAATTTTGTTAAAAATTTTACTTAATTTCCCAGTGTTGAAACGGTAATGACATATCATTATTTTTTGGACTACCAGTAATGACATCCACTTACCTTTTGCATTATTTTAAAACATATAATAATGAATTACTGATAATGACTTATTTTTATCATTATTTCAAATAGAAAATAATTTTCTAGATTTTTTTGAAAATTTTTTGAAATCTATTTTTAGACTCAATATTTTTTAAACACTGGTAAGGATATATGTAACCACATATTTTTTGATTTTTTGTATGTTGGCGAGTAAGCTTGCAGCAGGTCAATTATGTTTTTATCTATTAAATATTACATGTCGATATAGCTCAGATGGTAGAGCTATTGACTGGCAATCTGTAGACCCAGGTTCGATTCCCGCACCAGCAAATTTTATTTAAAGAAAAAAATACAATAAGAAATATTTTTTATATATAATTTATTTTTCTGAAAATCTATTTTTAGACTCATTATTTTTGTCAGTACTGGTAAGCACATATATTTTTTGATTTTTCGTATGCTGGTGTGTAACCATAACTCATTATTTTTCGCGACATCGCCATATAAAGGTAATAAGAAATGTAATAACAAAAGTAACTAGTTACCATTACCAAGTATGTAGTCACATAAGCACATATCTGGCAATGATTTTCTACACTGGGTTTCTCCAAATTAAAGAAAGCCCATATTCGACTTACTTAAATTTAAAAATTTTCACCAGATTCACGAATTAACCCTTAAATGCAACATACCGGTTTTTTAATAAAAAAAAAACCCATTTTTGGGCATTAGGAGCCCCTTCTGTACATAGTGCTCCTATAGTTTACCGCAGAATTTTTAAACAGTTAGAGTAAAAATCTTGGTTTTGCTCTGTATATTTGTAAAAAAATAAAACACGCGTTTTTTTACAAAAAGTGTAATATTCAAAAATATTTGTTTAAATATTTAAAGTGGTATTCTTACAATAAAATTCAGTTTGGAGACAATAAATGTATAAATTATAGTTTATAAATTTTTTTTTTGTTTTTTTTTTTCATACACGTTAAAATAATCACAATTTAGCTATTAGGATAAAAACCATATTTATCAATAAAAATCACCTTTTTTAAAAAATTAATTTTTTTAGTATTTTATTGAAATGTACACGTATTTAGAAATCATATATAAAAAAATGGGTAAAATCGAAGATATCATGCATTTAAGGGTTAACTTCACTTTTTTTATTTTTATTAATTGTTTTATTATTATTTTTTAAATTTCTTTTGTTTGTTTGACATGTTTTTAATTTTTGTAAGTTGGGTAGGATGAGTTTCAATTGTAAATTAACCAAATAAATAGTATTTGCATACTATAGCTCCTTTTCATAATGCAACTTTGCTGAATATAGTTGGGCCTTTACTTTATTTGCCCCTCTCTACCTAATAACTGTGAGTTGGGCTGCTAAAAAATACGTCGAGGTTTATTTTTCCTCCTATACCACATTTTCAAATAATAGCTTAATAGGAATGTAACGGCCCTATGCTCCTTGCAGGAGTAAAAGGAACAAATATATATATATAATGTAACCCCGAGTAAAACTTCCTTACAATGTCTAGTTTGTAAGATATAGATTAGCTGGGAATACAATCATTATGGCAACATGAAGTAATTTGACATTTCGTCGGCTTGTCTGCAAGTAGTGCTATATGTTGTTTAACAGGTTTTCAGGAGAGTGAAAAAAACTATATTATCCTTTTAAGATATTTTATTGATATCATATGCCTTGATAATGATTTTAGTAAATGAGGTCGTGATTTTAGTAAATGAGTTCTAAAGATGACCAATTACATCTGAAATAAGCAGGCTTTTTCCTTGGGCACGTCTGAATCAGTATATCAATCTCCATTAAAATATTTGCATATTTCCGTACTGTACGCTAACAAGCATAAAAGGAAAATTTTGGGGGACCTAGGTCTAAATATAGACCAAGTTTTAAAAAAATCAATGAACTTTGTGATTCGGCCAACATAATAAGTATACCAAATTTTATCAAAATATTTCAATATCTGAGACCACCAGCATGCGCACAAGAATACGTTGATAGATAGGCAGACAGACAAATAGAGAGACTGACAGACGGACATCTTTAAATCGAATCAAAAGTGAATCTGAGTCATTTGAACTTAGATAAGCAGAGAGACAGATTGACATACAGTAAGACGAACATCGTTCAACCGAAAGGGTGCACTAGGTCCAATTTTTTGATATTACAAACATCAGCACAAGCTCAACCCTATCTACTCTTTCGCAGATGACAGCAAAATTTGTCATTCATTTTCCTTCGATCGTAGGCCAAGCCTTGAGGAGATTGGGGGCAAAAGGCAGATTATGAATGACACACTAAATCGTGACCTCTCTGCAATCTCTGAGTGGGGTCATGCGAACAAGGTGGATTTTAATGCGCGTAAGACCCAATGTTGTATGTTGACCCATACGGCTGCGGGGTCAACACTGCCATCTGTACATATGGGTGATATCGATATTGAGGAATCGGATACTCTTGATGTTCTGGGCATGAAAATTCAGTATGATGTCCGATGGAATAAGCATGTTTTTCAGGTGTCGAAAGAAGCATTCAGGTGTCTAGGTTTTTTACGTCGGTGCAAGAAGTACTTCACTCCATCCGATTTACTCACTATTTATACCACCTATATCCGACCGAAGATGGAATACAACTCCCATATATAGGCAGCAGCTTCGAAGTCTATTTTGGAGCTTCTGGACTGTGTGCAAAGGAGGGCGTCGGCGCTTATCAATGACAGTAGAGTATCCAGCTCTATTGACTCATTGGAGCATCGTCGGAATGTGGGTTGTGTAACCCTGTTCTATCGATATTACCATGGGAAGTGCTCTGCTGAGATAAGTGAACTTATCCCCAAAGCCCAGGTTTTTATTCGTAATACTCGCTTATCAAGTAGAGTCCATCCGTTTGTTGTCGATTGTGCAGCGGATCGCACGACGCATTAAAGAGAGAATTCGTTTATCAGTCGCACCAGCCGTATGTGGAATAAACTCCCAGTAGAGATCTTCCCTGTTACTTACAATGTTGAGAAATTTAAATAAAATATTCACAAACACTACTCCCTCTTTCCTCCTCCCCATAACCTATTTTCCTAATACCAACACAATGCACTGCGTTAGTAGGGGGCATTCCCTGAGTGTTGGTCTAACACAAAAAATAAATATACTCTGTTCATGTAATACTGTAAACTCGAAAAATCCAGGATCGTAACTTGTTTAAATGTTGGCGATTTTATTTTAAATTTCTGTTCTTTTAAATGTTGATGTTTTTTTTTTATTTTGACAATTTTTTTCAATTTCGACCATTTATTAAATTTTTTGAATTATGGCAATTTTTCCAATTTAACATTTTTTTTTGCAACTGCTGAATTTTTTTTAATTTTGGCGACTTTTTGCATATTGGCGATTTTTTAATTGTTGGCGACTTTTTATTTTTTCCCCCGAAATTTAGGGAACTCTGTTAAATTATTAGCGATTTTTTCTAATTTAAGCGATTACTTTTTTTTTTTTTGTTTCTTAAAAGGAACATGCACTAAACGTAGTGTATTCTGGATGTATTGAAGTACAATGCCTGAAGTACAGTATCATATTGTAGCGTGTGCGTTCGTCATTTCACAATCGTGCCCAGCAAAAACATTGGAAGTCATGCTTTAGAAACAAATGTTTCCTTTGCTTTCAGTGTATCCGTTTGTGCACCTTTGCTCATTTTTGGAAGTGATTCTGAACAACCCCCAGAAAATTACTATTTTCGTTGCTTCAAAAGTATCCGCTGAGTATATTTTTACAGCTTTTTTAGTTACCATTCAGAACAGCATCCAAAAAATCACATAATTATTGCTTCCAAGGCATTACTTCGCTAAAAGTGGTCCTAACATTTATTTGGATATAGTTTAGTTCGAATCCTGGCGGAAGCAATATCATTTTTTTTTTTTTTGTCAATATTTATAACACTGCATGACAAAATCTTCACTTTTTTAAATTAATAGAGCTCTGACCATCAATTCTATATATTTCGGTCATGCTGATTAAAATGGCGTAATTTATTTTTCGATCAATGGTACAGATTTTTCGCTAAATGTCTTTAAAGTTTGGCGGTTGTCCATTCAGTTTTTTATATAAAATATTTTTCAAATTCAATTCATATAATTTTTTTTTTGTATTCAAATATAAGCACAGGACCTGTGGCCATATTTGCGATATAATTGCGATGTGCTAATCTTAATACTTAAACCACTACTTAGCGTTTTATATAGGTGTTTATGGTTTTTTGCTATTTCAGCGACTTTAGTCTCCGAATGTACAATCGACCTCAATAAATGTAATGCCTTAGTAAGGAAGCAATTAAAAGGAAAATATTTCATGTTATTTAAATTATATTTTGCACCGTGTTAATGTGTTTTTAAGATGAATGAGGGGAGTGTTTAAACAGAAAGTGATATTAATTTATGATCTAGAGTCAAACTAAAGAACATTCATTTACCAAAATAAGAGATCAACTAAACATTCCCCTCATTCATCTTAATTTGTTTAACTTCATCATTTCTTTGATTTTGTTTTCCAAAATCAGGTAATTTTGACCCAAACGGTGCAGAAGTGTTAAAAGAAAATGTTGACTGAAAATTTTAACTTATACAAAAAGTCTTTTAGTGTATTTTCGTTATTAAATGGCTACTAGAAAAAGTTATAAAATATATTGGTAATTTTTTTGTTAACTCAATTAAAAACAACTTCACTGGTTTGCTTATTTTAACCTTTACGGCAAATATATTATGAGTATTTTAAATATTTAATTACGAATATTAGCATACAACCTAAATTAATATGTCGGCATTAGGCGTCTGTCAAATTCAACAAAATTAATATGTTAAATAACAATTTTTTACATTGACCTACGATTTTCTTTGTTTTTGGAAGGGATCAATTTTATAGTACAGGTGCACCTTTTATTAAATAAAATTTGAGGTTAAAAGATAAGAAAACAACTAAAAATTTCACATTATTCAAGAGCACTACAACAGAAAAAACATAATCAAATGTACACAATGCAAGATGTTCATTTCTCAGGCTAAAGATAAACTCTGCTATGACTACGACAATATAACTAGCACACAATATTCTTTATTTTTAGTGATGTATTACAAGTAATTCATAAGCGTTGAAGTGTTAAAATACTGCAGTATCACAATCATGGCAAAATGAACGTCTGCGACTACAATAGAGCTTAAGAATAGAGAACAGGCCAGGATAGTAACGAAAGAACATTGCAAGCATAGTAGAGCATACAGAGCATAAATGCCACAATAATGGTTGGCATCATTTGTCACTAAGAATTATGTGTAAGATACATAAGGACACAAAAGTAAATAATGTAAATATTTTTTTGTAAGCTGTTTCTTTAATAAATAAATTAATGAAATTAATTGTAAAATTTTAAAATGTTTTACTTAAAATATAGTTCTTTTATGTGTATAGAAAACTGTCAATCATTGCTACAGAATTTTGAATAGCACCTCATTTGCTGCTCTGCTATTGTTAAAAGACTGTGTATCTGAAGTTGACTATGTTCTTCTTTTGTATCGTATTGTATATTTATGTAGTGTATTAAAATGTTTGCTGAAATTTGCATAATAAAAGTACACTTTAAGACTTAATAGACAATATTTGCACAACAAAGACCACAGTAATCACCCAACTAACACCAAAACAATGACAAGCAAATAAGATAACTATCTGTTCGTATTTGTGTCTTATAAATTACAAGCATACTGAAGTCATTCATTAATATTGGTCTTGTATTCTGCAGGAGCACGAAGAGGAGAGGTTACCAAAAATGCTTTATTTCATTATTTTACATAACAAAAGCGTGTAGCTTAAAAATTTGTATTGTCCTTGGCAAACAACTAAAGTGTTAATGATGGTAAAACGAGAGAACGTGAAAATATTTGATATATAAGTTTAATTTAATGATAAAACTCATTATGATTTAAAAATATTAAAAAACAATTATAATTTTTTTAAAAATATTTCGCTTCTTTCTAATCACTGTTTTTTCTAAATTTTTAAAACTGTCCTTAAGTGATTTAAATTTAAAACTCAAAGTGATACTAACAAAAACCGTTATATTGCATCCTACTGTGCAATAGGGTATATGTTAGAGACATTTAACCATTTTCCCCTGAAGAAGATTTATTCGGTATCATATTTTTTTTATTTTGTATCAAATTGAATTATATAAAATTTAATAAAAAAAAAATTTATTTGAATTGATATAATTTCATGCAATTTTATTGGAATTTTGGTTTTATTCAATTGCATTAAATTTTGTCTGTTTATATAAATTAGTATATCTATAAAATAAATTAGCGCAAAAATGTGCTAAATCACAATAATTTCTCTATACAACCTAGGCCCGTTAACTTATCTCAATTTATACCCTGGTTAAGACCTCTACTAGCCTTAACCACTGGTAAACATATTTTTTGGATAACTTATCTAAATTTTAACAAAGCATTTCTTCTAACCAATGCTAAAGTTTAACTATAGAAATTTCTATGGTTAAGAAACTTAACCAAGGCTATTTTAGAACAATTCACCCTACATAAGAAATTTTAATAAATTAAACTGGTAATGATGATTATTAAAAAAATTGAAAGCGCAGCTTTAACCAAACTTTGACTAAGAATCTTTTATGATATATATTAAACTTAAAAAAATTGCATTAGTACTTAAAAACGTGCATACATTTTTTGCTATTTAGGATTTAGGTTTCTGCGATATATTATTATGTCCTCTGGTTCCTATTGGGAACAAAGAGCCACAAGGTTTCTGCGATAGCTTACAGAAATTGGCCTTATATAAGGAAATAGGAAAAATTTATTTTTTTATGGTTCAATGAGCCAAAATCTGTCTTGAGTAATTAAAACCAAAAATAGTGACCAATATTATAACAATTTGACACGAATTATGCACCTCTACAAGATGAAAAGTCGCTGTCGGTAGATGCTTGATACATACTTTTAGTATTTTACTTGCTGATTCCAAATCTCTATTCTCTAACACTTTCTGTTATGATGGTAGTAAAGAATGAATTTTGTTCTCTAAAATACATAGGAAAACATGTTTAATTTGTATACCGTTATAGGAAAAAATTCTTTTGAAACCCACTCTCAGAAAAACAATTATTCCATCAATTTTTGGTAACTTACATTTAAGAATTTGGAATCAGCGTATCAAATTCAAAATGAATCATGTATCAAAGCTCAAACCTTTGAAAGTTTGTTGAGGTGTGTTATCAAGGATTTGCAGAATTTTGGTACACGTGAAGTACAAGACTACTGAATTTGATTCTTAAATATAAAAAAGCGCATAGAAATCACTCTCGAATTTACGAAATGTGAACCAATCATGTTTTAAATATTTTAAAAGTATGTGAGGAACACCTGGACAACCCACAGTTTTGACTCGCAATTACAAAAAGATAAAAACTCATGCACAGCGATTATTTTTCTACTCACTTTGATGTCCTGATCGCATAAATTGCCTTAATTTAATAATCTATCACAAAATTTCCACTATTTTTTTTTAATTTTATGCGCGTTGTCTCGATTAGCTCGAAAAACTTAGTAATAGTTCAAATAATCCACTTTTATTTTATAGACTTGCCAAATGGATTTCATTAAATCACCTCTCGTAGTATGCAAAAAGACACAATCATTTTATAGCATTTAGCGACCGCGAATCTTAAAAAAAAGACGTGGTCAAGTGTATTATTTTTTTTATGACCAGAAACGCACAAAAAACCGCGAGAAAAACTTTTAATTTTCCCGTATTGAAAAAAAAATTCTTTTGTTATTAATTTTTGTTTTTCCTTTTGTTTTTATTCTGACATTTCATACTAAGGTTAACTACCCAGAGTTAAAATATTGATAAGTTATTATGGTTAAATTTTCATAGGGATAAATATTTAGTATTGGTTAGTTACCCATGGTTAAGGTAAAGTTAACTGCTCGAGAAAAGATAATGGGCCCTAATGTAGAAATAAATAACCAATTAATAAAGTATATATTTCATTATAACCAAGTATTTTGTTTACAAGTGGAAAAAAATTGTTTTTCTAGTACAACTGTAATAAAAACTTTAAAATCCACAAACTGCAATCATGGCACTTTTTCGTTACATTTTTAAACGGTCCCATCTAATAAATTGAAGCAAAAAAATTTCACCACAATTTCGCAATAATTCCACGCAAGTGAAATTTTTATTTTTTTATCTGAAGTTTAACAGCTTTTTTTGCAAAAGTACGAACAAAATTGGTAACTACAGAGAAAAAAATTTAAATCAAGCAGAAGCAACATTAAATAAAATATAAACAGCTTTGAAAATGAACTAAAATTTAACTTAAATACGATGTTTGTTTATACTAGACTCATATTTATTTTAATAAGGATCACTTTATAGTTGAGTAAAATTAAAGTACAATGTCTTACTACGTGCTGACAGTAGTATTTGCTCGAATATTCATATTTTATTTTAAAATATTCGTAAAAAGTAAAATAAAGTTGTGCACAAGGGGAGTGCTATTTGTTGTATTGTCCTAACAAAAAAACAAAGTTATTAGAATTTAGATTGAAAAAAAAAACATTTGAGAATAGCACGATACAACCCAGCAAATTTGTCGGATGCAAAGAACCGGTTGTAGAACAACTTGTATTTGCATGCAACCTGTTCTAATTTATGTTCTATCATTGGTGATTTTTGTTTGAGTTTGTCCCAAAAGCAACAGGTTCTGTTCCTCCAAACTAGAACAGGTGGCTTTGGAACCGGATCTTGACCCAGTTATAGAACCAGTTCTGCGACAGTGAGGCCTTCCATTTTGACTTCCAGGAATCAGTTCTAGAACCTGTTCCACGGAACCGGTGGTAAAAACATCTATTCTAGAACAGATTGAAAGGCAACCAGTTCGAAAAATTTTGCTGGGCAATATTAAAAAATATTGAATCTAAAAATAGATTTTTAAAAAAAATTACAAAAAAATCTATAACAATACCTTATATTTGAAATAATAGCTGCTTTTTCTAATCACTTGGATTTAATAAATCCAAAAAGAAGTTTTAAAATTTTTCAATTAGTAGTTCTAGAATTTTCCAATTTTTACACAATTGGAAAATTCCATTGCAATATTTAATATTCACTAATTGGATTTAATTTAATTACTTACAGTAGAGTGAAAAATTTCCATTTCTATTTCAGCTATTTCTCCATGTCCAAGATGGAAAATATGTATTTGGTGAGGTGTAGTTTTTTTTCTACACATATTTCATAAAAAAACATTAATAAAAACCTTTTATTTGTTAGTTTTTAAATTTTTCGGTTTCTCTTTTAATTTTGATTCGTATTTTTCTGACATTTAATTAATAGGCTGTTTCATATATTTGTGCTTTTATTGTGGATTTATTAAATCAAGTTTTGTTTTGGATTTAATAAATCCCCTTTTTGTATGAAAAATTCTAAATCCTGGTGATTAAAGAAAACGCTAAATGGTAAAAATAACTAATGGAAAAAGTAATTAGTTATTAGTAATATATTAGTATATGTTTCAAAATAATGTAGAAAGTAAGTTGGTGTCAGTACTGGTGGTCCAAAGGATAATAATATGTTATTACCGTTTCTACACTGGGAACTTTAGAACTAAATCGTATTTTTAAATGATGTTAAATGGTGTTAACTAGTGACAACTGAGTGAATTTGGTTGCAAAATTAATTTTTAGTCACACACGGAATTGTTATGAGAGTATACGACAAGAAGTTAGTTTTTAAATATAAATTTTGTGTGGTAAAAGAAGGTGTTTAAAGCTAAAAAACTTATGCGAACTCTTAACAATTTTTATAAGTATTCATATAAGTATAAATCAACAAGTTTGGAACACCCTTTTATAAATGCCTATCTAATAGATATTGTTCATTCACAAAAACTTTAACTCATACAGTTGCTGAACAATACTGTGACCTAGTTAAACAATTATTATTACCCAACAAACATAAATATAAATATAAAATAAAATGTATTTTCTGGTGACCTTCAGTCTTGGAAATAATCTTAAGATATTAACAAATAGTCCTAAGTAGGAATAGACACCTAAAGCCTTTTAAAGACTTCCCAGCTAAACCTTGGTAATATGTGGTTATTCCTATGCATATTACCTGGTAATATATCAAACCGCTTACCCTTGCACTACTTGTAATACCAAATTCATACGTTTGAATGTTTTATTGGTATAAATAATTCGTTTTTCTAGAATATTTTAGAAATTGTATTTTTTGTTAAAAACCTGTGAATTTAAAATTGATATTCGGTTTAAAAAATGAAAATTTAAACAAAATGTTTTTATACATTCCTTTCCTGTAAGTTCAGAATAACATATTACTAGGTAAGGAGTTACATCGATGGACATGCCCTTGTTAAAATAATAGGTCTAGTAATAGGAAAGTAAGAGCTTATCCCATTCATTACAAAATATTTGTTTCTATAACCAAAAAAATTGTTAAAAATATGTAATTTTTCATTTAATACTCAATATAAAACAAATTGAAATTTTAAGAAAAAAAACGTATTATTTTAAGGTTATTTGTGACATGTAACATGTAAGCTCGGAATAACATATTACTAGGTAAGGAGTTACCTCGATGGACATCCCCTTGTTAAAATAATAGCTTTGGTAATAGAAAAGTAAGAGGTTACCCACCCTTATTTCTTCTTACCAAAGTCATAACCGGGTAGTAGAAGGTTTTGCTGGGTTACTTTATATTATTTTTACACGTTTATAAATCATATGCAATATTTTTTTAAATTAATCGACTTTAAAGTGTTTCAAAAATTCTCATTTAGTTTCTATAATATAATATGCTTATATTTCAAGTTTGAAAATAATAATTACATTTTATTTTTCCAAATTCTGGCTATTTATTGTTCTTTTTATATTAATATTGTAAAATTTTTAAAATTTTGAGAAAAAGTTTATAATTTTTTTTTTTGGCTTTAATGTTAGTTTTGTTAAATAAAATTTTTACAGTTAGTTTTGATATATTAAGCTTAAAAAGCTTATAATTTTTTTTTTTATTTAATATTCTAAGAACATGTTTATAATATCCGTATTTTATATATACATCGACTAAACACTTACTAATGGACTTATGAAACGCATTATATTAATCAAATTCTAAAGTTTACATTTGCGGTCTTGTTTTATTTATAATGCAATTATAAAACGTGGTTTTGTAACTGCATATATTTTTTAGAAAGTTTTCTTGTAATGGTAAATTATTTGCTGGGTAGTGTTTTCCATTCACTGCTACATACACAAGTATGCTTAAGCAATAACATTATTTTTATGCAAATTATAAATAAAAATGAAGTAGACAACAACTATAACAGCAACAAAATTGTAATCCATAGAGTCATTTAAAAAACCAAGTATCTACAACACCAATGACCATCCTGTTACATGTAGCTACAGCGGATGCAGGATGGTAAATGTACAAATACTCATTCAAATATATTGACTAACTATCAGCAGGATACGATATCAAATTATCATCATTGAACTGAAAATGTAAATGTATACAAGTATTTTTTTTTTGCTCTTCTATACTTTTAATGTTTTAATTTAACATGAATTTGGTGGATTCAACTTTATCATGGCGATCATTGTAAACGTGTCACTGTTTAAACTTTAAGCATTATTTGACAGTTTTTGCATACTCGTATAACTATGATAAGCATACACTCATAGAAATAAATATGTAAAAATAGCAGAAAAAGTTACTAAAAATTAGTTAAAAATTATGCTGCAGAAAAAATAGCAAAAATAAAGTGTTATATCTACAAAATGTTTGCTATTTTTAAGCTAAATTTAGTTGAATGCAAATAGCAGTCTATTCTGCTAAAATCAGCAGAAATATTTGCTACAAAAATAGTAAACTGCTATTTTCAAAAAACTTCGAAAATTTTAAATTGTTTGGTGATTTTTTAGGTTACTAATTATTTAGAAAAATTTTTTTCTGATTTTAGCAGGTTAATTTGCTATTCTCCATTTACAAAAATTTAGCTCAAATATAACTAAAATTCTGAAAATTTCACAGTTTTAATTTTGCTGTTCCTTTAATTCAAATTAATAGTAAAAATAATTTGCTAATTTAGCAGTTTTTTTCTGCAGCATCATTTTTAATTAATTTTTAGTAGTTTTAACTGAATTTTTTACGGACTTTTTTCTATTAGTGTACTATTTTCAAAAATACATGCTCATATTGGCCACAACTACTTTTACAATATCAACTCTAAAATTACATTAATAACCCAGTGTATAAAATCATTACCAAATACCAGGGTACCAGAATAGTACACTCAAAAAAATAACTTAGTAGAAAATTTAGTAAAACGTCTAGTATATCAAGTGTACTAATTTTCAGCAATTTTTTTCTGAAATTCCGTTTTCAGCAAAAGTTTTAGTTATATTTTTTTAGCACTAAACTAATTTTTAACTAATGTTTTACTAATTTATTTTGCTATAAAAATTGTGCTGATAACCACATTTTATAGCTTGGACAACAACCAGACAGACAAGATGTAGATGTCGCAGCTTGTCTGTACACCTTTTTTGGAAATTGCCTTGCAAATTTTTTTTATTTTTTTTTTTTTGCCGAACGTAGGGGTCACCTTTTTAAATTTTTCGTTATATTTTCGGCATTTACAGTCATATATCGATTTTTTGCCTCGATTTTCAATGATACTGATTGAAAAAATTCGTTATAAAAAAAATAAATATAACGGAAGTTAAAGGCCCATATTGGCAATGTTACTTGTTGTAAAGGCCTGCAGGAAACATTTAAAACAGATTATGAAACATTCACTACATTTTTTGCAATTCAGAAATCTTCAATTGAAATTTAGAGAATATCAATTGAAATGTACACCCAGAAAACAGATTCGGTGCTGACAACCCAATTGTTTGCAAATCGAATAGTTCAGTTGCAACAAATGAATTTTTCCGTTTCGACTACCGAATTATTTTTCATACAACTGAAATTCTGTTGTCACAGTCAAATTAGTCCTGGCTCAATTGGTTTTCTATTGTCTGAACTGAAAAACTCTGCTACCACAATCGAAACATTCGATTGGCTACAAATGCGGTTGTCAGCACCGAATCTGTTTTCTGGGTGCAGCAATCATGAATTAAGATAGATGTTATGTTTTTCGAATTTCAATTTATATTTTCTGAATTTCAATTGATGATTTCTGAATTGCAAAAAGTGTAGTGAATGTTTCGTAGCCTGTTTTTAATACAGGCCTTTTGCTAGCCAACGTTGGGGCTGAAAGGGTTAAAAAAGGAATTCATTCAATCGTAAAGAAAATTTAATTCGATTGATATTGAATTGATTCCAAAACGAATTAATTTTTCAAAGCTCAGCCTAGGTCGCGATCCTCATCTATGATATACCATCTCCATCTGAAATATACCATTCCGAAGCCACAAAGGTTCTTAGAATTTTAGATTGGATTTTTATAATTGAATTAATTTTTAACTTTAAATTTAAGCCCCTTAAAGTATAATTAGGTAAATAAAGTCTCTTATTTTTCGAGCTTTACAACATATCCAAATTTCCTCACAATCGCTGTGTTATTTAACTAAATGCAAAAGTTAGGGTTTTGACTTCTCCTATAAAATTTTGATTTTTTCAGTTAGGCTTTTTTGACGCTTAGTATCATTTCACACGGAGCAAATTTTGTTGCGGAAATTCTTGTCAATTCTCTTTTAAAATTGCCTTAATGTTCACACAGAGAAATCTTTTTCAGCAATTTTCTTTTTCCTTTAATTTAAAACGAAATGAGTGAAACAAATAAATAAGAAATGAAAAGCAACAAAAGTTGCTTTATGTGAAATGGGACTTATCACTCGCTATAACCCATCAATAAATATTAAAAAAAAAATAATATGAAAAATTTTGATTGTCAGCATTTATGTTTATAGTTTTTTTTTTACTTTGGAAATTTTTCTTTTCATCACAACACGTGTAAGGGATTTGTTACATTACTATGGTGAAAATCATCATTAAATCCACATGCTGTTTCTATGACCATAACTAAAATTTCTTTGCCCTATTCTTGTTTTTGTTTTTATAAAGTGTTACAACCAGCATCCAATGTTACTGCTCCTATGTTGTTATTTCAGATTATCATGATGGCTATGACGTTGTGTGTGTGTGTGTATATGATATACGAAAAAATTTGAATGTCGTAGATTTTTGTAACAAAAATAATAACCATTGGCAGTTCATTGCTGTGTGCGTTTGATTACAGTGATTTGGTAACAATTTGCATTGATTTGCAATTTGACATTTTCTCAATGGGTTTTAGCATGATTCGAATGATGATTACGATGATGTAAATGGTGGATATGTTAGAGGTTATGTTTAGTTCATTTGTTGGGTTAGTTTGTTCAATAATGGTTTATAACAAAACTCTGCCATATAGAGCAAAAAAAAAACTCGCAAATTGTATTTATGATGATGATGGCTATATACATCATACCAACAGCAGTTTTGGCCTTAATATTTTTAGGATCTTTATAAACTAAAATATTGTTTTATTTATGTTTTCTAGATTTCAATTATGTAACACATTTATATCATTTGTTTAATCGAAAGACTTTATATTCTATTGTGAGAATCGAAAGAATTTATTTGAATAATATCGACTGCATACAGAAAAAAAATTGTAATAGTAACTCCTATGTAGAGTATAAAAAACAGTTTCAATGGCATTTTTACGAAAATTTTAAATAGAAATTTTTAAAATTAAAAGGATTGCCAAATTGAGTATGAATATGGTAAGGAAACTTCCAAAACAAATTGCGCACAATTGCTATTTAAAAAAGTGATTCTAAACAAAGATGTCATAATGTTCTAAATAACGTAGAAATTTAGAAATAATTGGCAGGATAAAGATTGTAAAACCCTATAGAGCAATTCCATATGGAAGCGATCACCTTTTGGACGACCCCTCTCCGATTCTAAAATAAATAGTCTCAATCGATTGCCCAGCAAAAAATAATGTACATACATATTTTTTTTTTTTTATAGAGACTGGTTTAGTGGTGGTGTACACCACTGTCATGTGACAAAATTGAAGAATTCTTCATAAGGGACCTCATTGAAAGTTGTTTTAAAAAAAACTACTAAAGCGATCGCAACGAGTGATAGCTCGTTGGAAAGGTAGGTAGGTAGGTAGGCTTTAATTGAAAAATAAAATTTTCCTAATTTTTCTCAGAAATTTACCTTTTTTCCCATGAAAATTAAATTTTCCGATTTTCCACAGAAGCTCCTAAATTTTCCGGCTAATTTTTTTTTTGGATTCCTCATAATTTTTGCTTTAAGAATCAGCAATAAAAAAATGGGCCCCGACTCCTTGTTTGGACAGGAGATGAGCATTTAAGAGACCACCTTGTTCTTATTGTTTTTATATTTTTTATAATATAATTATTTGTAATTATATAACATTGTTTTATTTTATTATTAAAAATACATTTTAAAAATTATTTTACAGTTAAAAATACATTTATGTAGAAAAAATCTTTCTTATTTTGCTGCTTATACTTAATTACAATATTTATTAAAAATTTCAATTGTCTTGGCATCATTATAAAATTAAAGTAACTTTAAATTTAGCACGTCGGCAGACGAAAAGTACCGCTTTACATTAATTGACATATCAGAAATATTTGGTATGAAGCAATGAAACTTTTGCGTTCCAGTTATAGGTTTGACATTATTATATCTGTTTTGAATTCGTCGCTCCATGGCATCGTGTTCTTTTTGAGTGCATAAAACTGTCTTAATTGCAATTTCCTTACTTTGAATCCATGAAAACAAATGTTGTACATTTAAGATATGGTCAGTATATGGCCTTTGCAAACATGCCTTAGTCGCCATGCGTTTTAGGGTTCCCCCTAACGCATCGCATGGGCCCTTACCGTGGGACGTCGCAAAAAAGTGCCACTCGACCTTGCAGTTTTGTTCTTCTTCAATTATGCAAAGATTGTAAAAATTTTTTTTATTCTTGTACTGAGAAGCCGCGCCGTCTGAGAAAAACGTTACTTTGTCGATTGCATCGAATTTTGATCTTAAGAATTCAAACAGTTTCATTTGAAATAAATAAACGGACACATAATTATGAGCTAAACTCTCCGCGACAACAACAAGGCTTACGGTCTGTAGTTCGTTATCTTCGTTTTTGAAATAAATGCAAAAAGGATGCACCGTGCACTGGTCGTTTGCCCAGTGATAAGCCTGAATTTCATCCTGAACGAGAAAAGTGTAATTCTCGGCAAAGTCGCTTATCACAATGAATTCATTTTGGGCTAATTTCTCCTTACTTTCCTTTAGCAATTTCGATTGCATCTCGGATATGAAATGGTGCGCCTTCAGTTCATTCAACTTGAATCCGAATTCCTCGATGAATTCCGGAATCTGCTTTACCACGGTCTCAAGGGAACATCTGCCGCTGCTAATTATCCACTGTTTGAAATGCACCTCCTGAATTAACAGCTGTTCAAACTTTTCCGCCAAATATTGCTCTAGCTCGTCAATCTTCGGACAATTGTCTCATTTGGATAGATGACAATTTTCCGTGCGGTATGCGCACAACGACTTCGACAGGAGGTCCCTATATGTTTCAATTTCACCGTGAAATACTTTCAATTTCTTGCATGGAAAGAACATTAATTTGTTGTTTTGATGAAACATGCAAACGCAGACTGAATGCGTTCCGTGCCTGTCTAATGCCAGCACGCATTCTTTTGGTCGTAGGATGGCAAACTTAGAAAATCCCACTTTTTCTGCTGGGTATTTCTCTTTGAACTGATGGTATGCTTCGGATAGATTACATAATAATAATCTGCGCTGCTTGTGTACTTTTTCTCCATCTTCACGTGTGATAACATAGTCACGTGTACCTGGGCAGGTGCGGCTGTTGTCATCATTGCAGTAAAAATCTTGAATCAATTTCACCGTTGCTTCGCTGAGGGTCCTTGAGCCAAATTTCTTGGTGGGAGTCGCCAATATGCCCTTCTGTCGAACTAATTCTTTGCTTCTTCTCGCGATGTAAAAAGATGTTTGAAACTGTTCAGAAATCTTGCGTATAGACCATGATTGAGGCAGCACAGTTGCGGTTGCATTTGTTTCAATGCATTTGCTTGTTGAGACAAATCGATTTTACACTTGGGGCAAATGAATTCTGCTTCTTCACCGTATTGTATATTTAATTCATTCATGTATCGCTTCGAAACACCAGTTAATTTTAATACTTTTATCTTTTTCGAACGATGTCCAATCTTGTTAAACGGATTGCAACAAAATTTATTCATTTTACTTTAAATTGTCTTTACAGCTCCACTCTTTACTTTACAAAAAAAAAACACTTTAACACTTTCACGTTTAGTATTCAACTAAAATTTGACTCAGTGTGTGTGAAGTATTTATATTTATTTTTTGGTAAAAAATAGGTAAAAAAAATAAGCGATATTTGCTTTTCTTTAATAGGAAAATTTGCGTGAACTACTGGTCATAAAATGTTTTTTAAAGAGGGACTTAATTGGTTACTGCCAATAAGCCGACCACAGGTCATAAAATGTTTTGTAAATTTTTTAAATTACCAGGTAATAAATATTTCGCCATATTTATGGAAAATCCGTGTTTTATGACTTGTTTCTGCACGTGTCATTTTAGGCGAAATATTTATTACCTGGCAATTTAAAAAATTTACAAAACATTTTATGACCTGTAGCCTCAGTCGGGTTTGGTGTGCCATTACATGCCACTGCTGCTATTATCCATGGATTTATGGCCGATCTTGTGAAGGCAGGCAGACCATATGCACTACACACTCAACTTGGGGCTCTTAAAAAAAATTGATTTTTTCTTCATAAATGTATTTTTAACTGTAAAATAATTTTTAAAATGTATTTTTAATAATAAAATAAAATAATGTTAAATAATTACAAATAATTCAATTATAAAAAATATAAAAACAATGAGAACAAGGTGGTCTCTTAAATGCTCCTCTCCTGTCCAAACAAGGAGTCGGGGCCCATTTTTTTATTGCTGATTCTTAAAGCAAAAATTATGAGGAATCCAAAAAAAAAAAAAAATTAGCCGGAAAATTTAGGAGCTTCTGTGGAAAATCGGAAAATTTAATTTTCATGGGAAAAAAGGTAAATTTCTGAGAAAAATTAGAAAAATTTTATTTTTCGATTAAAGCCTGATTCAATACCTTTCCAACGAGCTATCACTCGTTGCGATCGCTTTAGTAGTTTTTTTTAAAACAACTTTCAATGAGGTCCCTTATGAAGAATTCTTCAATTTTGTCACATGAAAGTGGTGTACACCACCACTAAACCAGTCACTATAAAAAAAAAATATATGTAGGTACATTATTTTTTGCTGGGCAATCGATTGAGACTATTTATTTTAAAATCGGAGAGGGGTCGTCCAAAAATTTGCCAATTTTGATCGTTTTCATATGGAATTGCTCTATAATAAGAACATAAAATTTTTAAAGTTTTGAAAAAAATAATTGATTATTGTTCAATATTTATACGAAAAAACAACAACAATATTGCAATAGTCCAGAATCTGTGGCATGAAAATAATTAAAGGGATTTGACGGAATTAAAAGAATTAATAATTTATTTTTTCGTTAGTCGAAAATAAAAATATCGTCTCAGCTAAAAATCGACATATATGCATCCATACAAGTTAAATGTATGTTCACGCATGTCCATAAACATGCATTCATGACCATGCATGGCTACATAAATCTCAATAAATCATGTATGACCATACGTATGCATTAACGAAATTTAAGGTAATATCTACATGTATGACCATGCATGTTCATGCGTTCTCATGTATGTTCATGCATGTATACTCATGTAGATATTACCTCAAATTTCGTTTATACACATGTGTGGATATATATGATGCATGTGTGGAGATTTATGTATCCATGTATGGACATGAATGCATGTTTATGAGCATGCACGAACATACATTCAACCTGTATGGATCCATATATGTCGATTTTTAGTTGGGGTACCGAAATCATAGAGCCGAATTTGAAATTAGCAAGGATGAGGTAATGAAGAAAAATAAACTTTTTCTTTACAAATTATAAATAGTCTACACCATTTCCAATTGTATTTCAGAAATTATCATTTTATTTCAGGAGTTATCAGACGTTTTCAGAATTATCAATTGTATTTCATAAATAATCACAAAAAAATTTAGTTTTATAAATTGTATTTCAGAACTTGCCAATTGTTCTTCAGATTTCTCAATTGTATTTCAGAAATAATCAATTGATTTTCAGTTTTATCAATTTTATTTCAGAAATTATCAATCGATTTTCATATTTATCAATTGTATTTCAGAAATTATTAATTTTATTTCAGAATAGAATTAAAAACCAATCGACAGTTTCTGAAATACAATTTATAAATCTGGAATATAATTGAAACCTTCTGAAAAAAAGTGGAAATAGTGTAGACTAGTCTCTGCTTTTTTATATGGACAGTTGACCGTACCACCTTACAGGTAAAAACAAAAAAGTGCGCGGTAAACCTTCGAATTAAAGTATTTTTGAACGGAAATTTTGAAATTTATTTATTTTTTTCCCTTAGAGCAAAAAATTGGTCCCCGAAAGTAGGGGTCGCCATTTTACATTTTTCGTTATATCTTTGGCATTTACAGTCGGATCTTAAAGTATGACACATCGATGTTTTTCTCTCGAGGGAACCAATTTTTTGATCATTGACCTCAAGTATCCTAGTACTTACCCACCAGTTCGTAGTTGCTACCACCCTAACGTACCCGAAAAGCTCACAAAAAATCATTAAACTTTTGCAAAGGAAGTTTTTCGATAAACCGAACGTAGAGTTCGCTTTTTTAATTTTTTTCATTGGATTTTTCCTTTATAGCAAAACATTGGTCTCTTCGAGGCAAAAAAATCGGTATATCACACTTTAAAATCCAACTTTAAATGCCGAATCTATAACGAAAAATAAAAAAAGGCGACCACTACGTTCGGGAAAAAAAAATTTTTTTTTTGGAATCGCCTTGCAAAAATACTTTGTATTTGAAAGTGTACCGAGCACTTCTTTTACTTTTACCCGTAAGGTGGTACGGTCTAATGGACAGGCTTCATCAGGAATTTTCTATCAAATTGTATTATTTGTTTTTATAAAAGATTTATCAGATTGTTTCTATAATCGCGGTCCCCACGGTAAGGTGTTCACCCCTTGTAGACAGTTTAAATATTTTAGGGGGACAATGGGCAAATTCTTGATTATTTGTTAAAATTGTAATGATGCTTTTTTATATTGTTGCGTTTTTACGTTTTAAAAACGTTGGTTTATTTCTTTTAAATAAGCCTTTTCTTTTGCAAGCAACCAATCCCACTGCTGATACCAATTGTTACGTTTATCTTCTAAAACGTAGTGGTACAAGATTTACGCTTTTTGTAAATCCCGTTTTTCGGAGTATTTTTCTTCCAAAAAATCAGAATTTTCTATACTAGACTAATCCAAATTCGTAACAATATAAAACCCATTTTTTTTTTAATAAGTAAGCAGCATTGCAGCCCTAAGTGTCAGAAAATATATCGGGGAACTTGTATCCCAGACTATCAAATAAAAATTCAAATCCAACACTTTAATAGATGTGACAACACGACGAGGGTGATTCGCTATTTATCATATTCCACGCAGTATAGAATTGTAAAATTACAAAGTCTCCCAAAGCGGACTCGCAGATCTTAATGGGATACGGATATGTTGTAAAAGCGAAAACTTTAAAGGTCAAGTGTTTTTTTTTAGCTGCCCAATCTCATATTTAAAGGTTAAAAATGCGGTAAAAAATGGCCGAATTTTTAGTTCTATTTCATATTTGTTCCAAGGTAATATTTGAAAATTTGATATCAAACGAAACTTATTTTACCGGTGTCCAAAACATGCTTAACCCTTCATTGCATGATTTTTTCTCTTTTTGTGAAAAAAAATCACTATAATATATTGGGTGACAAGTTTAAACCTGCTAATTAATAATGAATCTTACTTTAATTTTTTCACAGATGAGTTTCAATTGAAACAATAGTGATGTAAATTGTTGCAAGCAACAAAAAAATTACAAATAACGTGCTTGTGTATATTTTCTCCTTCAATAAATTTTATGATGGAAATTTCCATCACCATGCAAGGAAGGGTTAAACAGGATTACTTGTTTATCATAGAACATAAAATAGGTCTAAGGGCCAAATTCTTATCATATTTAAGTGAGGGGGTGTTTTGGATTTTTATGGGGATGTATACAGGGATAAGGTTCAAACTCACATATATTTATTAATCCTTATCCCTTATTTAAAGAAGGGGGTGTTTCTGCTTTTTTCGATATTCGGCCTACTTAATTTTCCCCAAAGTCTATTTTTTTTGATTTGAGAACCTCTGACTACTTAACATAGACAATATGGGTATCAAATTTTTTCTTTCTGAAAGTACATTCCTGTTATGTAAAAAATATTTAAATTTAAAAATTTTCAAGCATGTCGCCATACAAAAAAGTATGAAAAATGGAGTTTTTCACAAATATCTTTTTTGGTTGTTATACAACATGCCATGTCCTTCTGCATCAGCTAATGCAGTTTACAATAAAACGTAAAATGAATTCTTATAGAATTATTGAAACTAAAATAGATTTGTAATGATATCTTAGAGATTCTTGAAATACTTAAAATTATTTTTGAAATAAGAATGTGGTTAACTTTATTATAAAGAATAGACATAAATACGAGAGATGTGAACAAAAGCAGACAGATGTTTGCTCACTTGATCAACGTCCATTCTTGTTAAACTGGCGTTAAAAGGCGACTTTACTGGAGAAAAACAAGATATTATTCAATTATTCATAAATTTGATTAATCAAATCTTAATCAATTAATCATTATTCTGAATATTCGAAATAACTGATTAATCGACTATTCATGTTTTCGATCAATCAGAATTGTTGAATAATCGATTAATTCAATAATGAAAATTTTTATTAATCGAAAAATCGCACATCCCTAATAAGAACCAATGATGAGGTTTCTTATTACTTTTACTATAGAAATTAATATATTTTCATTTCGCCTGCAAATATTTCTTAGAAAATAATTCTCATTAAACTTATATTCCTTTAATAAAACATTAATGGTTGATTTTTTTCTGTGAAAACAAAACATATTATTCTATTTAAGTTCAATTTAATGCTGCATCAATAAACAATGATGACTTTTCGATTACGATAAAATCAGCAAGTAATTTAACAAACAAATACATTTAAACGTACCATACACACACATTCATATACAAACACATGTCTTTGTAACTCCTGCCACTTGACAAAGGATACATACTAAGAGTAGAGCAAATAAAAAAATCAACTCACATAAATCCTTTTTTGTTTTTTTGCTGATGCTTAACTTCCCTAAAATAGCCAGAGGGTCGAAAATAAAATAAAAATTAAAAAAAAAAAAAATCTTGAAGATGTCCGTATCAAAAGTTAACAAAATATCGAAATAAAGCAAAACAGATCAGGCGAAAGATTTTCGTACAACAATCCATGCTCGAAGAAGAGGAAATTTCTCCTTTATTATTTTCCAAGTCAAATAAAACATGACTTCATTTTGTATTGTAAGTAGTATTTTGCAAATGAAAAAAACACAAAAGATTGAGGGGCTTTTAAAATGACTTGATTTATAGCATTTAAATGACTGTGCTAAGAGAATAAAGTTAAAATATCACACGTACAATTTTTCCATATATTTTATTTCGATTTATCCACATTTCCAACAAATTCATTCGTTGTTCCTACTTTTTGGTTTTTCTTTTTCTTTAATTTTTAACAAATCATTTTATTAAAAATAAAACAAAATTTGAAGAGTAGGGTAAAATGTCTAATATAATACTTATATTTTTTTTTGTGACCTTGAGACATCCTTAGTTAGTGTTGTTCAAATTTGATGAAATTTAAATAATGTGATACCTTAAGTTTTCATTTGATGGTGTTTCTTAAGCATTTTTTATATTGAAAATTTTTTTCATAACCTGCCTCACTTTCTTATAGCGTTAAGTACATTGTATATTTTTTTTTTTTTTTTTGTCAAATCACGTTTTCTGTTTTCACAAAGTTTGCTCATTTATATTACAAAAAAAAAAAGTTGATAAAGACCAGTGAAGTTATATTTATAAATTATTAACTAACAACGCAGTTTGTAAGCTAATGGAAATTTTTTTATTTTGGTAATAACAAAAAGTTTTAAAAAAAAAAGCGAAGACAAAATTTTGCCAAAAGGAAAAGCAACATATTATGGTATTTAAAGCTTCTCCCTACATTTTGAAGGAAAGTCGCTAAATCATTCGGAGTTATAATTTAAAATGTTGAAAACAAAGATGACATCTCGATCGAAAAAAATACATTTCATATATCTTACTTGATAAAGATCGACATTCAATCTTATCCAAGTTCATCTTAAAATTGGGGTTTCCAGCAATATTCAATTAGATACCTTAAATATATTGCAGTATTAAATTAGTTCAAAATTGACCTCAAAATTTGGGGATCCAATAATGTCAAATCAAAATAAAATACCTGATTGATTTAGATCCAATTCGACACAAAAAATAATATAATTTGGCAGATCGATACTGACACAAAATAAGTTAAGGAGTTTACTCTCTTTGGAAATCAATAAAAGCAGCAATATTTAAAGTATTATAAAAAAAATTATGAAGGTTTATTAACAAAATTTTTTTTAGTTGAAATTAAATTTTTTCTGAATTAAAATTTATAATTGGGACTCCAATAGCAACCGTGGTTGGCCATTTCATTAGAGAGAAGTTTTTGAAAAGGTAAAATCGGGTGTCACTGTGTAGCTATGAGCAATAATTTAAAAATAAAAAAAAAATTAAGAAATTTTTTACAGACAAATACATTTTTAAGTGCCTGGCATGGCCGGATTTTTAAATATTTTACGTACATAAAAATAGTATGGGTGTAAATCCAACATTTGAAAAAAAACACCATAAAATTTATGGTTTTTTATTTTTCAATAAAAAGATAGGAAAATTTTTGAAAAAGTCTTTAAGTCAGGAACTTAATTATTTTTAGTCCTTTATGAAGCAAAAAATGACAAGTTAAAAATCGGTCCACCCGTTTAACCTGGGCGGTGGCACCCGATTTTTAATATGTTTTTTTCGAGAAAGCCATTTGAAAGACGAAGACAAACTGAATAAAAAGATGAATAAAAAAATTTCGATTTAATTTTGAAAAACAAAAAAATATGCTTGAACTACAATAAGTAGAAATTTATGCACATTATATTTTCTATTAAAAGATAGAAAAACATTTTGTAAAATAAAACGTCTAACTTTTTTTTATTTATTTTTTACGTGTTGCTTTCTTTTGAAAGGGTATAGAGAAGAGATGAAAGATGATGGAAGATAAAGGGCATCATTGTAAATGCGCGAGATGTTGAGTCTTATAACAGTTGTTGCACACCATCTGATGGAAAGTTGGCGAACTTTGTTCAAGCTGTTTAATTCACTCATATTAATTTTCCAAATTGATGTTGCGGTCGCTGGGAATCGAACCCGAAATCTTATGTGTAACAGTACAACGCGCTAACCATTACACTACAGCGCCCACAAAATAAGATCATTAACCCAAAAAAAATATATATTTAAAAGCAAATCAAATTGAATTAAAAAAGTCAACAAAAAAATTTGTTTTCTGTACCCAAGCTGGGATTTGATAACAGAAACTCAGTCAGATATATAATTTTGTATGAGGTAATATATGACAATATATAATTACATATTAAAAAATTATTAATTCCAAATTGCAATAAACAATTGTGGGCGCTTTTGTGTAATGGTCAGCGCGTTGGACTGTTACACGTGAGGTTGCGGGTTCGAGCCCCAACAAAGGCAACATCAATTTATGAAAAATAATAATATGTATGAGTTTTTTCTATCCCTCATACATATCGCAGCGGTATTCCCATAGCACTTAACCCCACCGAAGTAAAATAATATAACAGGGCTATGAACTAAAAAGCTTCAACAAAGATCGCCAACTCACCGTCAAATGGCGGGCAACAACTGTTCTAAAATTCAACATCTCGCGCAATTACAGTGTTGCCATATTTGAAGCTCTTCATCTTTCACCACCTTTCACTTCTTTTCTATCCCCTTTCCAAAGGAAGCAACATGTTAATTAATAGGAAGAATTTCTTGAGTGTTGCTCCTCTTAAAAAAAAAAAAAAAAAAAAGAAAAAAAAAAAAAAAGGTGCTGTAGGCAGAAAATGGTTAAATTTTTTAAGATCTGTAAAAAAATATTTACAGACAAATGAAATTGAATTAAAAAACATTAGAAACGACTAAAAATTTGTTTGTTTTTTGCCTGAGCTTGGATGCGATCGCACGACCTCAGATTATATCTGTCTACATTAATCATATAGAAATTATTATTGGCGTGGGACCATATCTAATCATATCTCAAATTATATTGTCAATGTTGCACCATATACGGCATCATATGTTATTATTTCTTATGTCATTTAATATTTTATATAATCATATGTATATAAAAATGTCTTATATCACCCTAGTAAGAAAAAAAATATAACTTTTCGTATTATATATAAATATATCAGAAAAATGAAAAACATCTACTGTATCAATTTAGACCATATTAGATACAATTAAATGTAATTTGCTGGAATAAGGTCTGATTCGATTCAATTTTATCCGAATTTTGTCCTCATCCACATGTATCAAATAAAATATAATCATGTCCAACTAAATATAATGTTATGTAATGCGACACAATTACATGTTATTATATATGGCATATGTAACCATATATTGGTCAATATGTATTTGAATATTGTAATATGTTGCTAATATATGATGCCGTATCATATCTTAAACTATATTGTAAATCTGTTTACATATATAAAATCATATATAATTAGATCTTATGTCATTTAATATTATATATAATCATATATAAAATGTTTTATATTATACAAACAAAACTTTTATAAGAGATCATATATTATTATATCTTAAACTATATAGCTTATATGCCACCATATATGATAACATATTATTTTATGTAAGATCATTTGTAATTACATATAACAATATATCTATTATATCGCATTATATATAATATTTATTCCTAATATCTAATTTTATAAAGTACAATATATAAAAATGGCTATTTATGACAACATATATATTCACATATAATAAAATAAAACAATATATGGCTATATATAATTTTTTTACTCGGGCTGGTAATATTGTTTTTCAATTTTATTTTAAATTTTAGAATTTTTTCAATATTTTAAAAATTGTTAATTGAAAAGGTAAAATAAATATATTTATATTTAAAAAAAAATCGCTAAGATAACGTTATCCTTCCTGCAATAATTTAATAGTTAATTTTAAATTATAGCTTCATAAATAATAGAGAACTAAAATCATATAATAAAAAACAATATGCACGCACCGATTCTAAAGATTAGGAACTGCAATATGTTTTTTTCTCTTTCAAAATAATAAAAACCGCGAATACGTCGAATTTAATACATTTTTTTATATTCTTAAGGTATATAAAATTGTGATTCATAATTTATTGTACTAAAGGACAATATTTCAAGTTATAACAAATTTGATTTAAACATTTTTTTTTAATTTTCTTTTAAAATTCATTACAAAACGATAAGAAAATCTAAAAATTTTAGGGATCTCCAGACGTCATTCAAATTTTCCGAAATTTGGTACAGACGTCATTTTTTTCTATACGATTTTGAACATAATGGATATATATGATGCACGTATCACGCTTATGAACATATGTATATCACACTATGTTACATTCAGCCTGCATGGATCCACATATCGTCTGCGTTTGGTTTGAGCGTATTCCAAAAGTCGTTATAAAAAAAAATGGAGAGAGTTTAAATTTTTTCATTTTGTATGTAAAATTGACATCAAAAAACAGGTTTAGGAAAAGGAAAGAGAACATTTATATAACATGTACTTCATTTCTAACCGGTTTTTTTCAAAAATCGTCTATGGGTCAAACCAATAATAAGCTGAAAATTTATCGCTTTTTTGCTGGGCAATTAGATTTTTAAAAAAATAAAGACGAACAATTTAAGTTACTTAAATAGTATGGTTTGCTATTTTGAATGTGTCCACTTTGGATTGCATTTTGCAATTTTGACAACATTTGATTTTACAATACAAGTAACTATTTTATGTTGGATAAATTGACCGTTTTCTGTAGTTGTTTTTACTATACTATACATATTTTATTTTGTTAACAGCCGACATGAAAAATCTCGTTCCTAATATTATTTGCAGTTATTTTAACTGTAGTTTTTATTAACCCCTTTTAGGCATTTTTAAAAAATGTTACCATATTTTTCATATGCTTTGATGTGTCTTTAGAACTCGAGTGCTAATATTTACTTAAGCCGTTTTAGAAATTGCATTGCCATTCATTTGACACTTAAAAAAACTTTTCTTATTTCTTTTATACCTACATATTTTCATACT